>JAODAL010002481.1:0-195118 GCA_025379985.1 Phyllomedusa bahiana
GGAAGGAAACCCCCGGAAAGGATCAGGAGAACAGAAACGAGGGCGGACGGCCGGAGTCAGATGAAAAGACATGGACCGAATTCAGGGGTTAAAGTCCCCAAACGCAGCCCTGAGTGTGGAGGGTCAAGTGGGAAGCAGCTGGACACAAAACAGACTGATTTGAATGCCAGAGTAGGACAAGAATTCCCTTTTAGCCAGAGGTCAGGGGTGAAGAGGAAGGTGCACAGAACGGGAAAAATATAAATGGGCAGGAAGCTCCCGCGCGCCGCTTAGGAGGCACAGTGCACAGACAGGACCCAGGAAGCAACAAGATGGACGGGGACAGGCAAGTACATAGCAGAACACAGGCGCTGGGACCCCTGCAAGGGACCCCCAGAGGAATGGAGGCCGGACGGGCCCCGCGGCCAAGGCAGGGACCACGGCATGAACCGTGCGTGGGTTTCCCATCTATTTAAAAATGTGTTTTTGAATTAAACTACTAAAAAATTGCATGTAAAAATGTGGTTAAATTCTCGAATTGTCAAGGGGGTACAGGAAAATTGACCAGTGTAGGTTTATTCAGAGGAATGGGTTGGAGCACGGACAAAAACAAAGTCAGAGACAATTTCCTCCAAAATTATTTAAAATGGAAAAAAAAAATCCCAAGAAGGGCCCCGGGGGTGGAACGGGAGCGTTAAACCCCCAAAAGTATTCCAAGTGAAGTAAATTTTGGCCCGCACTCATACGGAGGGGCTGCGCTCCCGGTCTTGACTGGTCTGAGGAGGTGGAGGTCTTCCTCACATTTCCCCGTTTCCCGCACTTGTTCAGCCGACTGTTTTCGTTGCTGTTTAAGGGATTTTTACGTGTTAATAGATGCGGACCCCGCCTGGTCCTCACCGACCCATGTAAGTCTGGCGTGGACTCCGTGTTAAAACAGATGGCGACGACAGCACGGCTCTCATTAGGGGCAATCAGGAGAGCTTCAAATTTCTCTAAAAAATCAGTTTTAAAAAAATTGTTTCGTGGGTTAAGTAGTGTCAAAAAGGGCCCCCAGGGTTGGCAAAATTGCCAATTTGGGTTTTAAAATTTTTGGGGTGGTTCCCACATGGGGTGAAATTTGATTCCAGGGGAGCCCCCTAATCAATGAAGAAGGTTTTTGGAGGAAAAAAAAAAAACCATTGAATTTTGTTGGCTGAATCAGTTAGAAGCAGGAGGGAAAGTCTTCTCAACTAAAAGTTTTTGGGGATGTTAGGAATTTGTATTATTTTGGGGGTGTGCGGCGAATTAACATTTTACACGTGTAAAAAATACCTTTAAAAATGCAGGGGGGGTGTATGTTGTATTTTATCAACTTGAAAAAAAAGAAAAATATAATTAAAGTAAAAATATAATAAAACTTCCCAAATAAAATTTTAAACAAATGTAGTTACCAAAAAATATTTAAATGCGTCACTGTACAAAAATGGGATAGTGCCCCTTTGTGATCTGTGGATCAAACAGGGTTTTGGGGTCATGTGTGGGGCCCGGGGCAGATATAGCAATGCAGTTAACAAAATGGTGGGCAAGACTCTTTTTCGGCACTTTTTTTAAACTGGGGTAGACGGTTTAATGTTTCTGCGGTACAGGAAAATATAGTCAATGTCCGTTAATAAAAAGGTGGTTCGATCTTTTTCCGGGGACTTTTTAATCGGGGGGCAGCAGGTTTTGGTCATTCTGGGAAGGGGTTAGTCAATTTCCCCGTTAACAAAATGGTGGTTCAAAAACTCCCTTTTTTTTTTTTTTTTTTGGGGGGGGCCCCGGACTTTTTAAATTTGGGGGTTTTTCCCAAAATTGGGGGAGGGTTTTGGGGTCATGCTGTCCGGAAGGTATATTCCTATCCTTGAAAAAAATGGTGGTTCAAAAGATTTTTTTTGTGGCCTTTTTAATTTGTGGATCAGAAGGGTTTTTTGGTCTTTTGCGGTACAGGACAGATTAGTCAAAGTCCAGTTAAAAAAAATGGTGGTTCAAAGATCCTTTTTTCGGCACTTTTTAAATCTGGGGGTCATGCAGGTTTAATGGCATAAGCGGTAAGGAAGTACAGTCAATGTCCAGTTAATAAAATGGTGGTTAAAAACTCCTTTTTCGGCCCCTTTTTTTTCTTGGGTCATGCAGGTTTGGGGGTCTGCTGCGTTCCAGGCAGGGATATTCAATGTCCGTTTCAAGTAAAATGTATGGTTCAAATCATACTGCCTTCTGCACTTTTAATTTTGGGGTGATGCAGTTTAAGGGTCATGCTGTGTTACAAAGACAGGGATAGTGAATGGTCTGTGACTTTTTTTCTGTGGCTTATAACCTAAGTGTGTTTGCCCTAAGATGTATCATGTATCCCATTAGACTGTTGTGGATGTTTATCTCAGCTTCTCCAGCCCTGTTTGGGTATAAGAATGAAGGTGTTGAGCTCTCCCATAGACTTTAATGGTCATCGTGGCGATAATCTATTATCGACTATCGGAAATGTCTTGATAATTGCCGATAACCGACTATGCCCCGATGAAGAAAGTACAACGTAATCGCGTCATCATCTATGTCTAGAATTCTAGAGAATAGTCCAATGATCCAGAGATTTATTCTGATTGCCAGATTAGAGTCCGGGAAGGATTTTTTTCGCCTAAAATTAGGAACAATGTGCTTCCACTTCATGGGGCTTTGTGCTTCCTCTGATCAACACTTTAGTACAATATGCTGAACTGGATGGAAGTCTGTCTTTTTTTGGCCTTAGAAACCATGTAACTATGATATTTGCAGGAAGCACCATCCACATTCTCTTTGATATAACGAGACATACTATAGCCTTATAAAAGAATAAAGGGTATACTCTGCCCCAAGGAGAGGTTTTTTTTTCTGGCAACTAATCAACGCACAGTTATTGTTTCTCTGTGGTTGCAAAGTGTCAGCTTGCTTTTGGCTTAAAACATCAGCACAGCAAACCTAATTGCAAAAATTCTTTGGGCGACATGTATGAATTCGACTGCGTACTTTTTTTTAACTTGGCGCCTGCATCCAGTTCTAACCAGATATAGAAGAGTGTAGAATACGACAATGAAGATTTTTTGGCGCATGACATAGAGCTTAGTGCGCCAAGTATGGCGCATTACATTCTATGACCATACAAAGATTGGCGCAATAAGCTCTATTAAATGCGCCAAAAAATTTGTCGAAATATACACTCTTCTATAGCAATCTGAACTGGAGTGTCCGGCGCCAAGTAAAAAAAAATGTATGCATTCGAATTCATATATGTTGCCTCTCTTAATATATCAATGCACATAGATTCTGAGATTCTGAGAGTGGAAATACAGACAGATTTTTTGGAGCACAACATAGAGCTTAATGCTCCAAGTTTGGCGCAGTACAACTCTTTGGCGCATACAAAGTATTGGCGCAATAATCTCTATGTAATGCGCCAAAAATCTCATACTGTCGTATTCTACACTCGTTTCTCTATCTATATATGAACTGTGAGTGCGTCGCCAAGTTTAAAAAAAAGTACTCAGTCAATTCATACAAGGGTGCCC
Source organism: Phyllomedusa bahiana (assembly GCA_025379985.1). Lineage (NCBI taxonomy): Eukaryota > Metazoa > Chordata > Amphibia > Anura > Hylidae > Phyllomedusa > Phyllomedusa bahiana. Next base: position 3,534 of record JAODAL010002481.1, read on the forward strand.
TTTTGTGTTTTACAGCACTTGCATTGTCTTGCTGATATACAAACTGGGAAAAAAAAAACCCCCCCCGTGATTTCATAGTTGAATTATTAATAACAAGGAAACATTTTGAATAAGACATAAATAATCGCTACATTTTTTTTAAAAAAAGCTTTAATTGGTTGAAGCAGTCATTTTAGTGCCATAACCATTTTGGCTCACTATTGCATATTATATTTGTGTTGTTAGCATTTAGACTGAGAGTCCCATGATGAGTCTAGCAAGAAACTCAATGTGTCAGTGACTTGTGTAAATTTTCTCAATTCTAACCACTTAATTTTCCCACATTCTAGTTGTATTCTGTATATAGCACTACCTTCATAACTCTTTAAGTTGAGATTACAAATATGTAAAAAGAATAGGGGAATTGCTTAAGGGGAAAATACAGGATAAGTTAGATTTATCACAGGTGATATTTCTGTAAATACAGTGGTTAAGAAGGATCCCAATCAAGAATTTACTCCTAAAGCATAGAAAATCATATGTAGTTGCAAGATACAATTGTAGTTAAAATGATAATGGGAAAATGGTGACTTTCAATAAAGTGACTGAAAAGTATCATAAAGTAATGAACACAGTTTTGGAAAATATTAACTGAAGAAACTGTTCACATGGGACGTACTTCAGCACGTAATTACGCAGAAATGTGCTCTGAAAATACAGTAAAATCAATTAAAAAGTTCAGCACACTTTGAGTGTTGTGTAAAATCACTATTCTCATTGTTACAATCGAAAGCTATATAAGGCAGAGAGCTACCTTGCATTGAAAGTAGTGGCGAGTCAGCCTGTACTTTTAACAACGAAGTTTTAAGACACGTTGCGGCATGTACCTGTGCAAGCCAAATTACGCGTCTGAACATACATTAAAAAAGCAACACTATGCTTATCTACTGTTGGATCTGCTGTAGACTTTGGTACAGATTCTTTTGAAAAGTACTGACAGATTTATTGTGAATTTTGCTCCTGCTTTTTCTACAGAGATTTCAATGGCAAAATTTACAAAAAAAAGGTTTACACTCACGAGCAAAAAGGTAACAATGTTTTGAACTTTCGACTTTCAGCTTCCATATCTTACCAACCAGTACAGCTTTGAATGTGTATCTCAAGTTATAATGGGAATACAATATTTTCAGCATATAATGGTCTTTCCTGGGATATTGTATAAACCACACTCAGGATATAATGTCACATACACTGGCTATATGCGGTACATGTGATTGATGGAAGATCCAACCAATTGTCATGAATCTATGTATTAGTGACATACATGCAGTGATTGGCGGTTAAGTAGCACCTCTCTACAGTACAATGTGGTACCACATGTCTTGTACTGTTTTTTACATGTGCTAGGATGAGTGGCTCCTTTGGGCACCAGGTGAGAGCCCCATTTTCTTTTTATTTCTGGCACACTGTGTATAAAGTATATAATTCAAAGAAGTTCCTGTTCTCATAATATAAAGTGATTTCTAGCTTCCAGCAGCTCTCTCTGATGTGATATGGGAGGACTTGCTTTATCTGTATTAGTTATTGGCTTCATTTTCTTTAATCTTCATTTTGCATTATGTTGGGGACATTTGGGGGGAGTTTTGCCCAAAATTACCAGTTTTCCCAAAGAATTTTATTTCAAACATGAAAAGAAAAAATTCAGAATCAATTTAAAATTGGGGTATAATTGGCCTTTTTTCCGTTTTAGTGACTGGATATGAGTAGTATTTTTATAAGTCACTCGATAATGCCACTCAACTGCCTTACCTGCCATTCTGGGTGACCTGCGGGGTCGCTCATACTTAGACGGACAGGTGTTTACTATGGAGTGGGCAGAAATCCTTCTCAGGCTAGACCACTTCCACACAAGACAAGCAGCCCAAGATGGCCCCGACGTCCCCAGCACACACGATGGGGGAAAAGTGAAGATTAATGCACAAAATTTATGGGAGGGGGAAAAGAGCGGATGAGACTCCCCCCTCATTGACCAAAAAAAAAAAAAAAGTTGTGATGGAGGGGGGGGACCGGGCTTAATTGCCCCAGATTTTCAAGGTGACCTGGAACAAACCGCGTCCTCACTCCACAAGCTGCAGCATGAAATTTACTCCCACGCGACGCTTAAGGTTTTAAAAACATTGTGTCCTCCCCCTAAACTAAAAATTTTTTTTGGACAAAAAAAACCAAAGCCACAATAAAAATCAAAAGATGATGCAAGATGGCATTAAAGGGCTAAGAATCACCCCCAAAGCTCTAGTAGGGGTGGGAATATTTAAATCTATAAACCCACGAACTCAGAGAAAATTTTGAAGAATTTTATCGGCCCCTATTCATAATCATTTGTCCCCCCTGAGTGGAGCGTGCTCACGGAGTGGGTTCTTAGCAATGGCAATATCTGGGATACAATTTTTCCCACCCCTCGCCGTCAACCAAATTAAATGATTTTTCTGAACCCTAAAACGAAAAAGGTAGAGATAGTACAGCTTACCGCAAAATGGGCCCTCCCCCTCTCAGCTGCAGGATACAAAATTTTCTTAACTTGAGGAACTGCTCTGTCGAGTCCCCAGGTGAAAAGGGTTTTCAGTTAAATTTTATCCAAATTTTCCCAAAATTTGCTTTTCGTTTCCAGAACTATACCCTCCATAAAGATGATGACAATGTGGGGGGTGAAAACATTTTACCACCCTGAGGCAGAACAAAGCTTGATCCCCTTTTACCCCAGCCGAAAAAACAGGAAAGGGGACTCTCCCTCCAAATTTTTTCCCCACAAGGGAAAAAAGAAATCTTCATTTCCCTTTCTCAGGGCCTTGCCCCTAAAAGGAGAATTGTCAGACAAAAATTTTATTTCCGGGAACAAAAAAGGGTTTCCGTTCACCTCACAAACCAATAGATAGGGGCACTTTTAAAATGTTTTACATCCTGGGGCTCTCATTAAAGTAGAGGATAGCAACAATGGCTAAAATGTGGGTAGGCCAAAATTTTGAGTCATTGCGGAGGGGGAAAAGAGGGGTAAACCCCTTAAATCCATAAAAACTTTTCTCATGAGTTTGCTCCCACGGGCGATGCTAAAAAGTTATTAATTAACCTAGGACAGAAAGTACCCAACGGGATCTTTTTCCCGGGGGTCTTAAATGGATTAAACTGGGGATCGGTCCGGTTTTGGTTGGAGAAGAATAAGTCTATAGGGGATGGACACAGAAAAAGTGATCCATAAAATAAATTTCCTTGTGTCAGTAAAGGGGGGCAATGCCCCTTATGCCCGGGCCCTCTTTTACTACCTACTTACATGGCCCTAATAGCAGACCCCAACTGGGGGGCGACCCCACATACAAGTGCATGGGCTGTCTTTGGGAAGAATAGTCAATCACCAGGTATAAACAGGGGGTACTCAGGAAGACAAGAGAAAAACAAGAAAAAATGCAAAGGCAAAGCACAGTCTAGATTTGAGCTAAAAAACCCCAAGAAGATAGGAACAAGCCGGAATATCACAGGCACAGACCCCGTTAAAAGAGGTTTTTAAATGGAGTGTCCAGATACCCCCCATAGCTGTTTGGGTGTGGTCACCAAGCATCCCCACGAGGTCTCTAAGGGTAGGGTTGCAAACCTAAAGAATCGTGGCAGCAGGGTGTTTTCCCGAAAAGCGGGAAGCTAAACCAGGGAATGAGCTCTGACATCCCCCTTGCAGAAGACAGGAAGAAAATTTTATTAAAACCCCTTTTTTTCTCACACAGGCCTACATGATTGGAGGAACTAAATAAAGGCAAGTTTTTTTGTTTTTCTCACAGGTGCATTTATCCTGGTCCAGGCTGGATTAACTCCTTAACAACCGCCCACCGTCTTTTGACGTCATGCAGACTCAAGTTTCGGTTCCTGACAGCCGAGACATGGGGCGTATCCACCCCCTGACCCCCAGCCCCGGTCCTGCAAGCACCAGAGGGGGGGGAAAACCTCCGCCCCCCATGCTTTAACCTTTGATTGCCGCGGTTTTGCACCGCAGCGCAATCAAAGGGTTCCCAGCTCGTCGGGTGATCGGAACGCCCGGTACCCGTCAAGCCCGGGGGAATGGCTGCACAGACACCCTGGGGGACCTGAGAGCATAGGGTGTCGGTGAAAAATGCCATGACGGGGCAAACTGACAAGATTATAATGTTTTAGCATATATGATTATGTAATACTTACAATTAAAAAAAAAAAAGTAACACATTTCTCCTTTCAGGGGGTTTTAAAAAAAAGTAAAAAAAAAAAAAAGTAAAAAAAAAAAAATAAAATAAATATTTAATACAAAATAATTGTCTACATAACACACAAAAAACCTACACATATTGGGTACCCCCGACCGAAAATAACCTGTACAATTAATCTAACAAATTCTAAGTTGTGAAATGGGGGAATGGTTAAAAAATGTTTTAAAAAAAAAGTAAAAAAAAATTGAAAAAAATTCTGAAATTTTTTTAAAAGTGACAAAAACATTCCACCATAAGTACAATCGTTTCGATAAAACGAGCCCTTTATCCAACTGTGTTTAAAAAAAAAAAAAAAAGTTAAACTTTTGAAGAAAGGAGGCAAAAACGAAAAAATGTTTGCAAATTAATACTTTTCGGGCGTTGGGTTGGGGGTTTAAATTTTTATTTTAAAGGTTTTGAAAAAGAAGTTGAGGGAGTAAAAGTTCGGGAGTGATTTTTCTCTGATCAGCCCCCTTTGGTTTTTACTGGGAGACTCTTTTTTTAAAGGGTCCCATTTTAAGGTTTCCCAAGCAATTATTTTCAGGATTTGTTAAAAGGCTATGATTGGAATTGCTAGCACAAAAGCTAAACATTTATGACCTTTGCTCTAAAAATCATTTTTGGGGCCCCAATTGGGGGGACATTCAAAGGGAATATGTCAAGGGAAGGGAAGGTGTTGGAAACATTTGCAAGGTACTTGCAGTGTTGTATATGGTTAACAGCAAACCAATCCAAGGTGAGCATCCTGCCTTGTTTCCTTTATCTAAAACTTCAAAAATTTAACATTTTATTCCCCCCCCCCTTTACTGGGGGGAATTGGTCACTTCTGGACATTTTTAAGGTATTTATAAAAAAACCCACAAACCCGGGGGTTTTCTCTTTAAACGATTTATTCCCGAAGGGCAAGGGAGGGGGTACTTTCATACTGCCCCTTTGACCTGGATAGGGGCAAAGATTAGGGATAATGGCATCATCGTGGTCTGAAAAAATTAAGCTTCACTGTTTGCCGATACTTACTATTTAGTCGGATTTTAACAAGTGCCAGAGTCATTAAAAATAGTATAGTTCTAAGACCCTTGCTGTTGTTCCCCTTTTGTTCGATCCTTTGTGTGTTACCTGTTGGTGTCGTTTATATCTTTACCATTTTTGTTCAATGTGTTTAAAGTCTTTATCCTTTTTTCGTTTTAGTTTTCTTTTTTTGGGTTTTATTTTACCCGATTCTGAAAATATGGAGGCACATCTTAATATTTTATTTTCTATCATTTCTCTGACTATCACCTATATTGATGCAATGTACTTTTTGACATATTTACCTTTTAAAATTTGGGTACTTCCTTTTAAAAATTTTTCCTTTTTAAAGACTTGCCCTGTTTATTCTCCCTTATTAACACGTTAAATTGTCATTTAAATTATCCCTTTATTTCTTAAATTTTTTTATCTTTTTATAAAAAAACAAAAGATTTAAAAAGGGGGAACCCTTATATTTTAAATACAGATTGGAAATTTAAAAGTGGGTGAGCATTAGCTAAAAGCAAATGAAATACCATACAAAGACAATTTTATTGTCAGCAGTTTGATCATTCCATTTGCAAATGAGTATGAAAAGAACACATTTTCTAGACAATTAGTTAAGAAGGACATTCAGCATTTTATTCATTTATGATGGTAGTCAACAGTCAATAAATTAATAAGCTGAAGTCCATTAGAAGATCCTGCAGGCAAATGGTTTTCAAGTATTTACCTGAGTAGGTGAGTTCAGCGGGATCTTAAGTAAGGTGGTGGGTGGGTAGAGGGGTTCTGTAGCTTTTTTGTGCTATGCACTAGTATGTGCACAATCAAAAACAAGGGTAAAATCAAAGTTACAGAATTTTAAACATATTTCTTGAATATTCTGTCATTTTTCCGATAAAAACTTACTGCACTCCAAATTATTATATATTATTATATATTTTTTTTAAACAAAAATTTTGGGATTTTAATGTAAAAATTTATTACATAAATATTAAAAAAAATACTTGTTTACCATACCATTAATATACATCCAACTCTCCCGTTTTGGCGGGGGGTCCGCTATTTTTGGGGTCCCCCCCCGCCCTCCCGGGGGGGTTGGGATTCCCCCCGCCGGCGCAGGCGCGGGGGTCCTTTTTTAATTACGCGGCGCAAGAGTAGGCTGGTGCGCTACTCTTTCGCCGCCGGAAACCCTCCCACAGGCGGGTGAAACGGGCCGCAGCGGGCGCCACCCCGCGGGGCTCACTGTGCGGGGAGGAGGCAGGAGGAGCTCCTCCTCCCCCCTCCCCCCCCTATGTACGGCGCCGGTGTGTGCGCCGTACTACAGGACACGTCACAGGGGGAGTTGACCGCCCCGGGGGTGCAGGGGAGTGACGTGCGGTCTTCTACTTCCCCTGCGCCCTGAGGAGATTCGGGGAGGGGCCCCCGCGCGCAGGAGCCCGGTAAGGGAAGGGTTTTATTTTTTTATTTTTATAACTTTAGGGGCTTACTGGCTAAAAAAGGGTGGCAAATACCCGAGGCAACAAGGGGGCTACCTGGGAACAAGGGGGGAACTCTGGCAACAATGGGGGACACCTGGCCCCCAAAAATGGGGCACTACCCGGACAAAGGGGCATACCTGGCAAAAAAAGGGGGGCACTACCTGGCAAAAAAAAGAGGGGGCATACTGGCAAAAAAGGGGAAATACCCGGTAACAGAAAGGGGGCAAAACTGGGGTAACAGATGGGGAATACCCGGCTAACAATGGGGGGAATACTGCAAAAAGAGGGGCACTCCTGGGAACAGAGGGGGGACACCGGCAACAGAGGGACATTACCCGGCAACAGAGGGGACATCTACCTGGAACAGATGGGGGGCACACCTGGTAACAATGGGGGGATACGGCAACAGAGGGGGCCCTACTGGGGTAACGATGGGGGAACTACCTGGAACAAAGGGGGCACTACCTGCCCAAAAAAGGGGCATACCTGGCAACAGAGGGGGGGACTACCTGGCAACAAAGGGCCCACTCCCCGGTAAAAATGGGGCATACCTGGCAAAAAGTGGGGAACACCCGGGCAAAATGGGGGAACTCCTGGAACAGATGGGGAACTACCTGGCAAAAGGGGGGGCACTCCCGGCAACAGAGGGGACATCTACTGGAACAGAGGGGGACATCTACGGCTAACAGATGGGGCACTACCTGGCTAAAGATGGGGGCCTACCTGGCTAACCCAGAGGGGGACAAAAAAAAATAACTTTGGCTAAAGGGGGGAACCCTGCCCCCCCCCCCAACAAGGGGGCACTACCTGGGGCCAACGAGGGGACATCTTCCCGGCAAACAGAGGGACATCTACCCGGAAACAGATGGAATCACCTGGCAAACAGATGGGGACATTACCTGGCTAACAGATGGGGCATCCCGGCTAAAGATGGGGGCATCTACCTGGTTAACAGTGGGGCACTACCTGGCTAACAGATGGGGGACTACCTGGCTAACAGATGGGGCCACCTGGCAACAGATGGGGGGACCCCCTGGCTAACAGATGGGGGCATACCTGGCTAACAGATGGGGGCACCACCTGGATAACAGATGGGGGGAAAATACCGGAACAATGGGGCACCCACCTGGCTAACAAAGGGGGGCACCTACTGGCTACAAATTTGGCTCTACCCGGCTAACAGATGGGGGCAACTACCGGCTAACAATGGGGGCCCTACCTCAACAATGGGAACCACCTGGCTAACAAAGGGGGGGGCCCACCCGGGTACAAATTTGGCTTACCTTGAAAGGCCTGATTATTTTTAGGGGCCCGAAAATTTTGATAACAATTGAGCTGTTTTTTTTTTTTTGAACTGCCTTGGATGCTGCGTCAGAAATCAGAAGTGCCAAGGGTCCGACGAAGGGTTAATCTCTACCATTTAAATCAAGAAGATCTACAGTACTGTATGTGATTTGTTATTCTGCTTATGAAATCTTGTACTGAATTAAACATTCCTTTTGCTTTCTGTTTATTGTTTGAATAAAGTTAAGTGGAATTGATTGTCTAACTATAAAAAAGTCTATAACTGTCTAAATGGAAAGTTTCAGCTCATCAAACAGTGTAATACATATGTTTTATTTTGTAATTTCTTCAAAATTTTCCTTTCACACAAGCGTATTAGATCTGCAGATGTATTAGATGAAATAGCATCAATATTTCATCAGGATTTCAGCAGCAAAACTGGAAAGTAATATTGATGGGCTGGTAGCTAGCTGGAATAACGATGCTTTTTGTTTTAGAGATGACTTTATCTTTTTTTTTTATGCAGAGTTACAGTGTGCTTGATGGTTAGGGTATGTTCACACAATATAATTTACTTCTGAAAAATCCATTTTTTTGTCCCCAAAACAAACATTGGGTAATACATTGAATTGGTTTCAAATTTTCCCTTTTTAGTGGATTTTTTCACTGTTTTACACAAATTTATCCCCATTTTAATGGGTTTTATCAGAGTCTCGGCCTGGGGCCAATGGTTTTTTCCATCAAAAAAGTCACATATCTCAGATTTTAAAACCTTGGTGAGAAATGATCCACTAGTTTTTCCCGTAACTACATGTAGTTTTCCTTTAAAGCTTTGGGGAAAAAATTTGCATACTTTTCATAAAGAGTCCGACTTGGCAGTCCAAATTTTTCCTATCTATTAGATCTGTTTGGAAAACCGTTTTTGGACCCTAAAAGGACCCCAAAAACGATCAATAAAGTCAGTGTGTTTTTTCATTGCTTTTAAGAAAACACGCACGGTTTTCAGCAAGTGATCGTCGTGTTGTTTACTTGCATCTTTCGGATCCGTTCAAACTTCATGTCAATTTTGATCCCAAAGATGCAGCAAAACAATATTTAAAATAAGGGTGCGATCCTGCTGCAGCCAAAAATCAAACCAAAAATGCTTGGTTTGGGTGCATTTTGGATCGATTGATGCAGCATTTTGGATCGATTTCAGTCAAAAATGAACATACCCTTAGGGGATGTCACCACGGAAAGGGGTTTTTCCCATTTTTTTCAGGCGGTTTGCGGTTTTGCAGACCGCCTGAAAAAACGGCCGAAAATTAGCAGAATGGGGCGCTATGGAAAACCCGTGCAGCAGTCCTCACTACATGGGTTTTCCGCCCAGAGTTTTTCTGCCCGCGGGCCCCCCGAAAGACATTGAGCTTGCACATTTTTCCATCCGGTTTCCAGACGGAATATGTACATCTCAATGTAAAGAGGGTGGGCTTTTCTCTGCTCATCACGGCCTTGGGGCAGGCCGCAAAACAGTGCAAATACTGGTCGCATAAACCGACCGGTAGTTGTCACTTGCCGTTTAAACGGCCCCTTACACTTTATTGATGAAAAAAGCAACACCAACTTTAACTTGGGATACAGTGGTCTTGTACTAGGGCCCGGGGGACCATGAGAAACACCACTAGTGGCTCATGGCTAAAACACTAGTTTGTTGTTTCTGGTTCCAATACTACTATACACTAGCATCCATTCACAGTTACAAGGGACCTAAACTACTCTCAGCTTCTACCAGACTCCCTGTCATTTATAACAAAAAATATGTTGTAGCAACACTCTCAACAATGATGGATTAATCGATCCTCAACAAAGTCACTAGTTTCAAAGCCCATGAAACCTGCTACACAAATAAAAAAGTGACAGCATCCAGCATGGTATCAGGTAATAAATCTCCGATATTTTTAGATTTAAAGGGCCACATGTATGAAAATGGTCTAGGTCTAAAACTCTCTTTGTTCTCCATAACATCCAATAAGAGCGCCCCTCTCATTTTTCCAGAGCACTATATGAAATGAGAGGGGCGCTCTGATTGGTTGCTATGGGCAACAAAGTGAGTTTTAGTCCTAGACAGTTTTCATACATGTGGCCCTAAGTCTTTATCAAGCATGTCACAGTTTTTATGTTGAATCTAAGAGGGAATTTTTTTTAACTGATACCCTGCTGAATGTTGTCACTTTTTGGATTTGATCCCTATCACTCATAATCATCTCTTGTTCCTCACTGCTCCCTCTCTGACCAATCACATGCTTCAACACATAGAGACTTACTCACTTGGCACTACAGATGTAGCAGAACTAAAAAGAATCGATAATGCGATATATCGCTGCACAGAATGTTATTTGTAGTGTCTCAATGCTTTTCAATGGCCTTTGTTTACAGATGGGAGCAGATAACACTAGTGATGAGCGATTGCGTCAACTATCGTCATCGGATCGATAGTCGATATCGTCCTGACCATTAAAGTTTATGGGAGAGGAACAACACCTTCATTCTTACACCCAAACAGGGGAGGAGAAACTGGAATTAACATCCACAACAGTAAAATGGATACGTGCTACATCTTAGGCAACAGAATTAGGCAACAAGAGTCACAGAAAAAAACTGACAGACTGGCTTGCGTGTTGTCGCCAGCACTGAAAGGAGCACCTTCTCTTGTACCTCTACCTCCATGTCCTACACCCCTCTTTGCTCGCTTACCACTTGCATTTCGCTCCATGTTCAGAAAGATAAAATTTTATGAAGGTATGGAAGAGTTTTTGACAGTCTCTTATTGAAAGACGGCAAATCACAGCTATTCTTAAATCCCTCTAATTTCCTACAGCCAACTAGGATTAGAAACTGAATTGTTTCTAGCGAATACCTGTGAAATGCAGTCTAGTGGAAGAACCGTAAGACAAAATCAACAGTGTTCTTCCTTCAGTCCCAGGGATTTACAACTGCCCAGTAGGACAATGAATTGATAGTTTTCAACAAACTACCATACAAGTGCGCTATCTGCGCCAAACTGAGATTCACCGAGCGCAATAAAAATATTCAAAAGTTACACGGATGAGAAATTGCATTTTTTGCAGCAATGACAAATGAGAACAGTTACTAGAAAATTTTTCTATCAAAATTGTCATACAACGGGGCTATTTGAAAAAAACTAGGGCCGCACCACGTGCAATACAGCTACTTAAAAGTTATACGGATAACAAACGGTGGTTTTTGCACCAATAAAATACACCAACAGTAACTACAAAATTTCTGTATCCTAATATAAGTACAAGTTGGCTCTTAGAACACATCTGGGCTGCGCCAAAGGGAAAAACACCTATTTAAAAGTTTTACGGATAGGAAAAGATGGGTTTTGCACCTATGAAATACACATGCAGTTACTAGAAAATTTCTGTATCTTAATATAAGTACAAGGTGGGTCTTTGAACAAAACTGGGCTGCGCAAAAGGGAAAAACACCTATTTAAATTTATACGGATAAGAAAAGGTGGGTTTTGCACCTATGAAATACACCTGCAGTTACTAGAAAATTTCTGTATCCTAATATAAGTACAAGGTGGCTCTTTGAACAAAACTGGGCTGCGCCAAAGTGAAAAACATCTATTTAAAAGTTATACGGATAAGAAAAGGTGGGTTTTGCACCTATGAAATACACCTGCAGTTACTAGAAAATTTCTGTATCCTAATATAAGTACAAGTTGGCTCTTTGAACAAAACTGGGCTGCGCCAAAGTGAAAAACACCTATTTAAAAGTTATATGGATAAGAAAAGGTGGGTTTTGCACCTATGAAATACACCTGCAGTTACTAGAAAATTTCTGTATCCTAATATAAGTACAAGGTGGGTCTTTGAACAAAACTGGGCTGCACAAAATAAAAGGTACTATTTCACCTCAGGTGCGAGGTGTACTGGCCAAAAACTGGTAAAAAAAAAGCCATTTCAATGCAGGTTCAAAGCAGAGTCTGGGCTGCACAATATACACTCTCTTTTCAAAAGCCTGGCTGCCTGTCTGTCTGTGTTCGCCTCCCCCCCCCCCCTTCACGGCTGTACAGCGCTAGATGCTTCTTTAAAAGTCTCTGTCTAACTAACTAAGTGCTGAAATTCTCTAATCTACCTATGTTATAATGTTCACAGCTAAAAGCATAGTTGTCTGTATGAATAAAGAGAACTGTGTCTCTGAGCTGAGCTGAACTGTATTGAGAGAGACCTAGCACACGTCCTGCTCTAGTGAGAGACACTGAAACATTGATGATGAACAGGAAACGCTGGTTATGCAGAACGAGGTCATGTGATTTTTCCAGCCATTGACAAACATACACATTATAGCCATGACGTTGCACACCCAGCTCACCCTGGTCTATGCTCTAAGCTGATTTGCTGGCCGCCAAAATGACAGGAAGTGCCGAAAATGGCGCGATAGTAATAGATTATGCGCAGATTCTCACCTAAAATATCGCGTGATCGGAAATTTCCGATCAACCTAAAAACCGTGCCGATTTCAATTTTGTCGATTATAATCGCTCATCCCTAGATAACACAAAAAGCCGTGATGTCATGGTCAAGCTAGACTCTGCTACATCTGTAGATGCTATCTCTTACAGATGCACCACCACCCCCATCTACCAATGTTGGGGCACACTGGCATATTAACGTATGTTCACACAATGTATTGCGGCACGTACAGTACGCGCCGCAATACATTGTGTGTTTCGGGAGCTCACGCTGATCAGCACGTACTCCCGCGGCTCGCGGGGGCTGGCAGCCGCCAGCCCCATAGACGTAGACGATCGTATTGTATGTGTGGGGGGACGAGGCGTAATCCATAGTTCTCTATGAGAGCTATGGATTACCGTAATTATGGGGCACATTTCCCCGCATATTAAGCGCAGTACACTGCGAAATACGCGGCGAAATGCACTTCAAAATAAGCCGTGTGAACATACCCCTAGAGTAGGGCTCTAACACAACAAAATATAACAAAGCACAACTGCTGACCAAAACCACCTTTTGCAGGCTGGCATGCAATAACTCTTACTACTGGTTAAAAAAAGGAAAAGAAGTGGCCTTTCCCGGGGTTTTTACCAGCCTTCCCTTTACAAACAAATCTTTTTTTCCAAAAAATATTTAAAACACTCTTCATAACTTTAGGGGGCTTTTTCCCCCCTCATAAAACGGATAAATTTAATTTTAGAGATGGGCGAACCCGATTCAACGAAGGGAAATTCCCCTTTTAAGAATTTCAGGAAAACTTCTTGGAACAAAACGAATTTTGGGGTACGTGGGGTGAACGAAGGGGGCTTTTTGAATGAAAAAAAAGGGCTGCGAGCCAGGGCGCTAAAATGGGGCAAAGCACTCTGGGGGGAAAAGGGGGCTTAGCCTGCAGGACATGTCAGAGGTAACCCCAATCAAACCGGGGGGTTTTCCTGGGGCTTTCCCCGCCAATAAAAGGGCCCGGGGCGCGACGCCGGGAGCTCACACTCCTCCCCTTGTGCTCATCGGGGAAGGGTGCTCCCGCGGCTGATAGCTCTTGCTGAAAAATTTGATTTTTATTGGGCGATTTCTGGGGGGGTGTCTCAGCTCGTCTCAAAAGCTTTTTCTCTTAAGGGTTTCTATTCAATTTTTTTTTGGGGAAATTGGATCTAAAATTTCCAGGGGGTGCGTCCACTGCAGCTGCATATACTTTCCCAAAAATCCAAGGGGGAAACTAAGCCGGGTTCCTGTTGTATTCTTTTAAAAAGAAACACTTTTTTTAAACAAAAAAAAAACCCCTTAAATTTTTTTTGCTGCTAAATTTCTATTGCGAAATTTTACATCCAGGGGTTAATTAAGCTTTTTTTTCGGGGTTGGTGCGACCCCAAAAAAACCGTTTTTTTTTCAACGCCAAAAAATAAAATTTTTTCTGTACCTAATTCACAAAAAAGGTTTTAATTTACAACTTTTTTTTCTTTTGCGGGGGGCGTAGAAAACCCCAAATTTGGGAAACACGCTAAAAACTACTATTTTTGTGGGGCTAAATTCTTTGGGGCGCAATTTACACCCGGGGGTTTTAATTAAGATTTTTTTTGCTGGTGTGCTGACCACAAGAAACCTTTTTTTTCCCAAGGGCCAAAATATATCAATTTTTCCTGTAGCCTAAATCACAAGCAAAGGTTAATTAAAAACTGAAATCTCTTGTTGTGTGGCGTAAAAACACACAATTGTAACCCGCTAAAAGCACTAGTTTGTGGGGCTCAATTTTTGGGGGCGCACTTTACACCCCGGGGGTTAATTTAAAAGCGTTGTTTTGCTGGTGTGCTGAAAAAAATTAAACCGTTTTTTTTCCAACGCCAAAAAAATAAAAATTTTTTCCCTGTACCAAATTTTCACAAAAAAATTTAAATTTACAACTTTTACTCTTTTTTGTGGGCTAGAAAACAGCAAGGGGGTAACACTTTCCCAAAGCTACTATTTTGTGCGGCTCAATTCTTTGGCGAAATTTTAAACACCGGGGGTTTAAATTAAAGCTTTTGTTTTGCTGTGTGCTACCCCAAAAACCCTTTTTTTCAACGCCAAAAAAAATAAATTTTTTCCTGACCTAATTAACAAGCAAAGGTTATTTCCCAACTGTATCTCTTTTTTGTGGGGCCGTAAAAAACACCAATTGTAACACGCTAAAAAGCTACTAGTTTGTGGGGCAAAAATTTCCCCTTGGCGCATTTTAAACATCCGGGGTTAAATTTTAAGCGTTTTTTTTGCTGGGTGTTTCCCAAAAATAAACCGCTTTTTTCAACGCCAAAATATAAAAAATTTTTCCCTTTGTAGCCTAATTCACAAGAAAAAGGTTTTTAAAAACTGATCTCTTGTTGGGGGCCCAAAAAAAAAAAAAAAAAAAAAAACACGAAATTGTAACACTTTACAAACCCTACTAGTTTTTTCCTAAATTTTTTTGGGCCAATTTTACATCCGGGGGAAATTAAGCTTTTTTTTGGGGTGGCTGACAAAAAAAAACCCCGTTTTTTTCAACCCAAAAAATAAAAATTTTTCCTGTAGCCAAATTTCACAAGCAAAGGTTAATTACAACGAAACTCTTGTTTTTGTGGCGTAGAAAACACGCAATTGTAACACGCTACAAAGTTTCTATTTTGTGCGGCTAAAATTTTTTGGGGGCTTTTTACATCCGGGGGTTAATTAACTTTGGGTTTTGCTGGGGGTGCTGACAAAAATAAACCGTTTTTTTTAAAACCCAAAAAATAAAAATTTTTTCCGTAGCCTAATTCACAAAAAAGGGTTAATTACAACTGAAACTCTTTTGTGGGCGAAAAAAAAACACGCAATTGAAACACTTTACAAACCCTATTTTTTTTGTGCGGCTAAATTTTTTTTCCGCAATTTACATCCGGGGGTTAATTAACTTTGGTTTTGGCGGGTGTCGCCCAAAAATAACCCGTCTTTTTCAACCCCAAAATATAAAAATTTTTTTCCTGTAGCCTAATTCATGCCCCAAAAAAATTAAGCCTTTTTTGTGTTTTTTACTTTTAGTAAAACACACAGTGTTTTTAAACGACACATAAAATAAATTTTTCCTGGCCATTTGTGGAGCGAAATTTTAACCCAAAGGGGTTCCCCAAGCTTGTTGGGGGTTCATTTGAGCCCAAAAACGGGTTAAATTTTTTTCCCATATCCCAATATCATCAAAAAACATTCCTGTACTTTTTTTCGAACAAACAGTATGTCAGACAGAAAAAGTCCCCAGGCTCGCACCCGAGGGGGTTTTTGCAAAAACATTCCTGGAACAGGCCCGGGGTTCCAGCACAGCAAGGGGACGTCGCAGCGGGGGTCACTCGGTGAGGCCACAACTCCCCCGCTGTCTTCTAGGGGCCGTGTGTGTTCACCAACCCAAGGGTTTTTTAAATTGGTTGACTAGGCCCAATCCTCTTCCTCCCAGAACAAAACTGACAACCCCAGCCAAAGCGGTGAGAACCTCAACACAACCCTTATTTGCTTTGGGCCCGGGGCGGGCCCAGGGGCCCTTTCACCTGTCCTCACCCGCCTCGTCCCTTTCCGGGTTTCCCTCAGCCAGAGTTTCTACTTTTGGGGGTCTGGGGCCAGCGCCCCCATTTTGGCGAGGTTTTCCCAATTTGAGGAGGGCAGTAAGCAGCTACTTGGCACGAAAAAATTGGGGCCCCAATATCCCCTGCGCTTGCAGTAGGCGGCAAAGTATAGATGGGGAGAGTGGCAGGGGAGGCCATTTTGTGAGGGGTCACCCCTTGGCATCCCAAGCCCGGGTTATGAGGAAAAAACAGTGACGATGAAACACAAATAATTATGATGTACCGACCCGCACTTGGAGCCGGGGGGAGGCAAGGGTTTCATCATCGTCGGGAGAAGAGGGCGTAGCTTGCCTGTCAGGCAGCGGCCCAGCAAAGGGTGGGTCGTGTCCCCCGTAAACCCGCGGGAAGAGCAGTGTGAGGTGGGTGAGCCAAGGGGCCCCGGGGGGAAAAAAACCCCCTTGGGCGGGTCCAAGAAAGTACCCGGCCCCGGTTTCAGCGAGGCAGGGGCGGCAGTATCACTCAGTTTTAGCGTTGGGGGTAAAATCCGATCCCTCGGGGTGTGGCGTTCTTGCCGATTAGGGGTTAATTATGTAAACTGTAAGCAAAAGTGAAGCGGGCCAGGGAGCTAACGTTGGCACCACGGCCCTGCGCAACACATCCCAGCGTCACCATCCGGTGGCCGGGAGAAACGGGGCCCCAGATGGGGTGGTCCACCGGGCCGCCGCAGCAACACACAGGCCCATGGAAATGCATGCCATTGCACCCCATTTCAGGCTCCACCCCCTTTTGCAAAAGGGGAAACTGTTTCTTTTTGAACATCTCCCCCCCGGGTCCAGATGCCCCCTCCCTCCTCGCACTCATGGCCCCCAGCACGTTCAGCGGGGCGTTTGGGCAAAGAGAAAACCAGTATCGCCCAAACCCCATCCAAAGGGTGCACACTGACCGGTCCTGTCCAAGTTTTTGGTCCCTTGCAGTCCCTCCCTTTCCAAATGGTGGACTCGCACCTTTCAAGAATTAAGGGGCTTGTCCCAGCCGAGATGGAGATTTTCCAAGCCAAAAATTTTCTTTTCAAAAAGGCAGAAACCAGACTTCAAAAATATGTAGAACAAAAGGTTGGTCGTCCTTGAGCTTATCTTTTTGTTCCAAGGCAGGGCCACCCGCGGACGTCGGGGAGCTTAACTACGGTCATGGCCAGCCCATGTCCTTTAGGGCCCCACTGGGTTTTGTTTCCGCCCACACCCCAACAACTTGAACAGGAGACCCCCTTTTCCCTCCTCCAAAATTGTAAATACTGCTGCCCCTGCCCCAAAATGTCCGCCTCCCCCCCCTCCACCCCCAAACCACCATCTCAGCCTCCACAAGTACAGCTACATCAAAACCACTGTGTGGGGCACAGCGGGAAAACGCAGTTCTACCCCTGCTTGCCTGGGCGCTGGGAAGCACCAGGGGGGGGAACTGCTCCGCACCATGCACAAGAAATCGATTTTGTGGTTTTCCCCGCGCCAACTTCAAATCAAACCCAAATGGTGACGGACAATGGGAAAAAATGGTGCCCGCGCTGCCCCGAGGGGAAAGGTCCATGCGCCCTAAAGGCAAAAACGTGTTCAATCTGGTTGTGAAAAGGTTTCCCGGGAAATCCTTTCCCACCGATCCCTTTAGAACATTCTGAAAATGGCCAGGAAAAATTTTCATGCACTTTAAACCATTCGTACAAAGCCCGGAAAAACCCTCCCCCGAATTGCAGCGGGGAGAACGGCCTCCCCCAACACACCTGTTTGCGAGGTTTTTCCCCCCGCGAAATTCCAGCCTGCACAAGTTTGGAAACCCACTGTATTTAAAAAGAAAAGGCCATTAACGATTTTTTGATGATCCAGGCAGACGAAATACTCCCCTGTGTAACTTTGATGTCAGCCAGTGGCAGCTCAAAGCGGTGACCCCCACCCTTTTTTAGGCCATTCGAGGAGGGCGACCTTTTTTTGTCATCCCCAGGACTACGGGAAAAAAACGTCAAATTTCCCCTGCTTCAAAGTCCTCAACAGATGCGAAAAATCTTCTGGGGAGGGGATTTTAGACGTGGCGACCACATCCGTAAACCAAAGGATCCCTGGGGATGAAATGGGGGAGGAGGGGGACATTGGAGCAGAAGCATTGCGGTTAAAATTTAAAATTTTGGAATTTTTTTTACCCAGGTGAAAAGAAGGAGGGGCAGGAGGGACCCGGAGGAGGTGGATGGAAGATGAGGAAGAAGAGGCAGATGACCCCGCAAAACACCCGGGGAGTATAAAAGTGAAAATTGGGGCAGAGAGCCCCTCGGAGTCACTTTTGCAGATGGCCCGCCATGCTGAATTTTCCTGGCTAGTGACAGCCGAATAGTCAGCATCCGGCAGAGGGGTGACCTGGCCCCCCTCCACCCTATTTGGGCCTCGCTAACCCGGGCCCAAAAAGGGGGCCTTTTTTCCCGCTGTTGAAGGAAAACAAACTCAAATAAAATAAAGGGGGAAAACCTCCGAATCAGTTGGCCCCCTGCCTAAATGCGGGAAACGTCCCCCCCCTGAAAATCCCGACCGGGGGGTTCCCCAGCGCTCACGTCCCAAGCCGCGCTGGGGGGGGAAGGTGGGGGTAGGAGCATACCACTCCCATTAGTAAAACCTAAGTCTGGATCACTGATGAGCAGCTTCCTTCACCTCCAGTGAAAGGGCAGTCACCAGCAGCAGCAGCAGCAGCAGCTGCAGGAAACCTGGGCATCCCCCGAACCAACATTGTGGCCTACTTTAACAGCACTCTTCCCTCTCCCGTAAGAAGATCCGCTGGGCACTTGGGGAGCCAAAAATGGATGTTTGGCCCCCAACTTGGGCCGGAGTTTGGGAGTGGGGAAACTGTCCTGCCCGGGCCCTTTGTGTGGCATCAAGCGGTTTTTCAGTGCGGGGGGGGCCATCGTAAGAAACCCCTTGTCCACCGGGGGAAAAGTGGAACGACTTTACCTTTGTTTAAGATGAATCAGGCGGGATCGGCCCGGATTTCCACACAAACCAAAACCCTTTTCGTCCCGTCCCGGGTTCAAACCCACCTGCCCTCATCAATATTCGATTTCCGCCACCCGCCTGATGCCCCACCCCGCGACATTTTTCTCCATTTTGCCTACCACCATCTTACCCGGACTGGTTTTTTGCCACCCACCTCAACAACCCCCATCCCTTGTGCCACTCTTGAAACCCCATTTCTGCTGCTGCTGTTGCTGTTGGCCCCTTTCTTTCCCACCCGTGTCATTGTGCACTGTCTGACCTCCCTTCTTTCTGCTGTGGTGCTTTCCATGCCTCCACACTGTGTCATTGTGCCACGCCTGACCTCAGCGCTGCCCCCCGGGAAAATTCCCCCTCGTTTGGCCCTCTGTGGCTTCCCCCCTGTTTTTTCCACCCCCAAATTTTATTTTGCCCCCTCTGACCCCCCATGCGCTGCTGAACTCCTCCATTTCCCTCCACACTGTTCATTGAGGGCCAAATGCCCTGACTTCGCCGCCCCCCGTGAAACCCCCGCTCCCCATTTATTGTGCCATTCTGTGGGTTCCTCCTGTTTTCCCCACCTCCCAAAGGGGAAAGCATTGGCCACGCCTGATCTCAGCTGGGGGCTTTTCTGAAAACCCCCACACGTGTGATTTTGCCACTCTGTGGGCCCAATACTGTTTTGGGCCCCCTCCAGAAAAGCATTTTGCCAAACCCCGATCTCATGCTGCTGGGGGTCGTGACCTCCACACTGTAAAACATTGTGAACTCTGGGCCTAATAAATGTTTTACCGCCTCCCGAATGTTTATTGTGCCACTTTCCGACCTCAAAGCTGCTGCCGGGCCCTGACCCCCCGCTCTCAGTCCCTTTTGCCACCTGTAGCTTCCTCCTGTTTTTTCCACCCCAAATGTCATTGTGCCACTGCCTGACCTCATACTGCTGGGCCCCCGGGAACCCCCGGGGCCCCAGTCTTGTGCCACTCTGTAGCTTCCCCCGTTTTTGCTACCTCCAGAATGTCCCTTGTGCCACTGCCTGACCTCATACTGGCCTTTCCGCGTGACCTCCGCTCCCCATCATTTTTCCCACTTTGTGGCTTCCTCCTTTTTGCCCCTCAGAAGTCAAGTGCCACTCTTTTGACCTCAAGCCCGCTGCCCGTGACCCCTGCCTCCCTCCAAACTGTGGGCATTGTGCCCCCTGCCCCGACCCATGCTGCTGCCGCCGTGACCTCCCCTCTCAGCCCTTGTGCCATTTTTGTACTTTTCCCCCGTTTTTCCGCCTCCAGAATGTCATTGGCCACTGGCCCCGATCTCCCTGCTGCCGCTGGGCGTGCCTCCCAGCTGTTTTATTGTGGGCCCCTCTGTGGGCCAATACGTTTTTGGGCCCCCTCCAGAATTCCCTTGTGCCACTGCCTGACTCATGCTGCGCTGTCGTGACCCCCACAATGTGGGGATTGTGGGCCCCTCTGGGGGCCTCTACATTTACCCCCTCCAGAATGCATTTGCCACTGCCTGAAACTCATATGGGTGCCCGCGGACCTCCAAACTGTGTGATTGTGCCCCTCTGTGGCCCCAAAACTGTTTTTTTTGGGGCCCCCTCCAAATGTCATTGTGCCACTGCCGACCTCATACTGCTGCCGGGGTGACCTCCACACGGGGGATTGTGCCCCCCTGTGGGCCAATACTTTTCCGCCTCCAAAATTTATTGTGCCACTGCCCCGAAACTCACGCCGCTGCGTCTGACCTCCACACTGTATCATTGTGCCCCTCCCTGGCCTATTCTGTTTTGTCGCCTCCAGAATTTTTATTGTGCCCCGCCCGACCTCATACTGCCGGGCCCCCGTGACCTCCACACTGTGTGAAATTTTGCCACCCTGTGGCCAATACTTTTTTTGGGCCCCCTCCCGGGAAATTTATTGGCCCCTGCCGATCTCATAAATGCTTTCGCCGTGACCTCCACACTGTGGTGATTGCCACTCGTGGCCTAATACTTTTAGCCACCTTTCCCGAAAGTTTATTTTGCCACTGCCCGAAACTCATACGCTGCCGACCCTGCCTCCCACGTTTTATTGTGCCACTCTTGGCCTAATACTGTTTTTTTGCCGCCTCCCAAAAAGTCATTGTGCCCTGCCTGACTCATGCTGCGCGTCGTGAACCCCCCCCCCACTGTATCATTGTCCACTCCCGTGGCCTAATATTTTTTTGCCCCCCAGAATGTCATGGGGCCACTGCCTGGGCCTTTACTGCTGCCCCCCCGTGACCTCCGCTCTCAGTCATTGTGCCCCTCTGGGGCTTTTCCCCGTGTTTTGCCACCTCCAGAAAGTCATTTGCCACGGGCCTTTACCTCAGCTGCTGTGGCTGCCACCGTCACCTCCACACTCTGCCCCTAAAGGTTTTTCCACCTGAGCTCCCCAGCTTTTTTTTTTCCCGCTTTCGCTGGCATGACCTTTTTCAGGCCCCACAAACCCCCCCTTGAGTTTTTTTGGGCCGTTTTGCCCTCTTAAGTGCCCGCGGAATTTATAGTGAAGCGATTTTTTAAGAGGGGGGGGGCGGCAGTCATCTGGGGTGCATACTAAAACACAACTTGAAAAAAAAACCAAACCAAGCTCCCCTGCATATTTAAGCATGGGACAACAAATCTTTCAAACAAAACCCGCAGGGTCTGTTTCAGGGCCCGGAAAAGCTGCTTTTTAAAAAGCGATTCCTGCCGAAATAATTTGGAACAAAAAGAATTTTGTCGAAAATTCGGCGAAGGGACCGAATCGAATTTTTGAGAAATTCGGCCATCTCTAAAAGTAATGCATTCTGTGTTTCTAAAATATGTGCATATTGGGTTTTTGCCCTTTAACGGGCTTATAGAATTTGGGGGCTGTCCAGGATTAAAACTAAATCATGGCTATTTTCTACCAAAAAGTGTGCTACATCTTTTCCATGGGGTTTTTTTTTGGTTTAAAAAATCATACTGATGGGAAAATTTTAAAAAAAGACACAGTTTTGGCACTTTATGAACAAAACAAAGGGGTGAAGAGCACAGTAAAATTTAATCTCCGGGTTTCTCCCTTTTCGCTTTCGACGGGTAATCTACACCTACAAAAGGGGGATTAAATGAACTGAATTTCTCCAGTAAATTACAAAAAAATATTATGGAAAAAGAAGCAGAAAAATTTGGGGTAAAATTATCCCCCAAATTTTTTACCCGGGAACCCCAAAAAAATGGGATTTTGACAGAACATTTTTCCAGAAATAATGTCTTTTAATTTTTTACAAAATTTTTATTTCATGTTTTCATGGCTGAATAAACAATTTTAAACTCAAGCGAGTAGATGCATCACATCTTTTCTGAAGAGTAAACAAATGAGTTCGGGAAGAACATTTATAAGCTCAGACACTTTCACTGTGATATAATTGTATTCTGCTGTGGGTTTAATTAAGCTGTTCTATGCTATTTTAATTGATAGGATATTTGTGATCTGTAGCATAAGGATTCATTCACACTTCACTATAACAATACAGATTTAGTTTTTGGCCCTGTATCGCATCCATTTTTGTACCATATTTCAGTCCCAGTTTTAGCTTACTGATGTAAAGCCTGGACCAAAATTCTGCCATGTGAGCGTGGCCTAAGGAGATTGATTACTGCAGAAAAGATGCTTTGATGCGTATACATCCGCTTAGGTTCAGAGAACTTGGCACTCCATGAGAAACATGTAAAGCAGGCACAGCTGCCGTAATTAAAGGGGTTTTCTCACTACAATGATTAGCTTTAAATATGAAGGGAAAAGTAAATTAAGACTATTATCAAATGCATTGCATTGATGATTTTGCTCTGCTCAAGAGATAAGATTTTATCAACTATTATCAACTACTAGTGCATACAGTTTCTCTAGTTTCTGACCACCTCTCCCTGCTCTCCCTTATCTCGCTTTGCTCTAAGCTGTCAACATTCAGTCAGTCTGACCATGGCGAGTCCCTCCCTGCTGAGTCTTATCTGTAGCAGAGGAGCTTTAAGCCTTAGAGCTCTGTAGCCTTGTACACTGCTATTTACAAACCTCCAGCACTCCTGTCACTGCAACAGAATCAACTAGAAAGAGCAGAGCTGATATGCCCATCACTGCTATAGAACCACCCATAGCCTTACAGGAAGCGTGAGAATGAAGCTGCCTGTGGCTCTGTGAAACAGCATGGTGAGACCACACCTTTAATATAATGTAACATTATAAAAAGGATATTTCTGTCATTTTTACTTTGGCTCATAGCCAGATGCCAATCTTTTTGGTGCATGTTCCACTTCATAACACTTTACACTATAGCAGCATCGTATTTGTCTGTGCAGCACCATGTACCACCTTTTAATTTTTTAAATACATATTTCATTCATAATTTCCAGGTGTGTAAATGTTTCTTCTTTCTTTGTTTGTCCCAGTTATAAGAGAGGCATTAAATTATAAATAGTGATTTTCATGCACTATTCTTATAAATCGTATTAGATGTATATGACTCAAAGGATAAATAAATACATGTTTGAATAGTCACAGACTTTTTAGGGCTAATGGTCTATATTCCAGATTAGCCTATCAGTATGTTTTTGGAGTGTGGTGGAAGCTGGAGAAAAGCTACACAAGCACAGGGAGAAAATATCAACTTCATGCAGGTGCTGTATTTGGTGATATATAAACTCAGGACCCCAGCCCTGCAGAGCAACATTACTAACTGGGAAGCCACCGTGCCAGCTATTAAGAATTCCCCTCTTTAATGGCACTGGTCAATGCTTAGTTTTCCTTGTGATGGCACTGCATCACCTTAGTGCCAGGTTTCCCACAAATAATAGCCAAAGTTTCTACTAGAGAGACACTTCGGGGGATATTCAAAGTAGTGCCGCCTCGACAGTCGTAACCCTAAGATTTGGCAAAGACAAAAGTGGCAAGGATGTCGGACGTTTGCCAGTTTTTGGCACACGACAGTTCATACATATGTCAGACAGGTGCTACAACATTTTTTTTTTTTTTGCGGACATCATACCAAACAACATGTTTCCCTTAGTGATTTGCTTCTTGTCAAGGGACACTTCTAACAAGTAAGCACTGTCTGAAGTAAATAACTAGTGATGAGCGATTACGCTGACTATCGTCATCAGGTCGATAGTCGATATCGGCAATTATCAAGACGATTTCCGATAGTCGATAATAGATTATTGCCGATGACCATTAAAGTCTATGGGAGAGCAACAACACCTTCATTCTTACACCCAAACAGGGCTGGAGAAGCTGGAATTAACATCCACAACAGTCAAATGGATACGTGCTACATCTTAGGCAACACACTTAGGTTATAAAAGCCACAGAAAAAAAATCCACACCATTCCTATCCCTGTCTTGTACCACAGCATACCTTAAACCTGCATCACCCCAAAATTAAAAAGTGCCAGAAGGCAGTATGAATTTGAAACCATCATTTTACTGAACTGGACATTGAATAGCCCTGTCCTGGGCACAGCATGAGCCCCAAACTGCATGACCCACCGATTTAAAATGTGCCGAAAAAAGGAGTCTTTTCAACCACCTTTTAGTTGAACTGGACATTGACTTATAAACTGTCCTGTAACGCAGAATGACCATTAAACTGTCTGACCACAGATTAAAAAGTGCCGGAATAGTGCGTCTTTGAACCACATTTTAGTTGAACTGGACATTGACTATATCTGACCTGTTCCGCAGAATGGAACATTAAACCTGTCTGACCCACAGATTAAAAAGTGCCGAGAAAAAGGGAGTTTTGAACCACCATTTAGTTGAACTGGACACTGACTATACCTGTCTGGGGCCACAGCATGAGCCCAAACCTGCATGACCCACATTAAAAAGTGCGGAAAACGGAGTCTTCAACCAACTTTTAGTTTCACTGGACATTGACTATACCTGTCCTGGGCACAGCATGAGCCCCAAACCTGCATGACCCCACATTTAAAGTGCCGGAAAAAGGGAGTCTTTTCAACCACCATTTTAGGTTTCACGAGACATTGAATATACATGTCTGGCCACAGGCATGAGCCCAAAACTGCATGACCCAGATTTAAAAGTGCACAAAAAGGGAGGTCTTTAACCACCATTTTTTTTTCTAGTTGAATGGACATTGACTATACCTGTCTGGGCCCAGCATGGAGCCCCAACCTGCTTGACCCCCAGATTTAAAAAGTGCACAAAAAAGGAGTCCTCTTGACCACCATTTTAGTTGAACTGGACATTGACTATACCTGTACTGTAACGCAGAATGACATTAAATCTGTTGACCCACAGATTAAAAAGGCGGAAAAAGAGAGTCTTTGAACACCATTTAAGTTGAACTGGGACATTGACTATATCTGTCCTGAGCAGAATGACTTCAAACCTGTCTGCCAACAGATTAAAAGTGCCGGAAAAAGGTGTCTTTGAACCCCACCCCAATTTTAGTTGAAAGGGACATTGACTTTATCTTTCCTGTACCGCAGATGACCATTAACACCTGTCTGACCACAGATTAAAAAGTGCCGGAAAAAAGGAGTCTTTGAACCACCATTTTAGTTGAATGGACATGACTATATCTGTCCTGTACCGCAGAATGACATTAACCTGTTGACCCACAGATTAAAACGTGCGGAAAAGGGTCTTTGAACCACATTTTAGTTGTATGGACACTGGATTACTGTCCTGGGCACAGCAGAAGCCCAAACCTGCATGACCCCCATTTAAAAAGTGCCGGAAAAGGAGTCTTTCACTACCATTTTAGTTTCACTGGACATTGACTTACTGTCTGGGCCACAGGCATGAGCCCCAAACCAGCATGACCCCCACAATTCAAAAGTGCGGAAAAAGGAGTCTTTAAACCACCATTTTGTTTCAACGGACCATTGAATGTACCTGTCCTGGGCCACTAGCATGGCCCCAAAACTGCATGACCCCCGATTAAAAAGTACCACAAAAAGGGTTTTGAACCACCATTTTTAGTTGAACTGGACATTGACTACACTGTCCTGGGCCCACAGCATGAGCCCAACCATGCATGACCCCCAGATTTAAAAAAGTTGCGCAAAAAAAGGGAGTCTTTGACACCACCATTTTAGTTGAAAAAACTGGACATTGACTATATCTGTCCTGTACGCAGAATGACCATTAATCTGTCTGACCCACAGATTGTGATCTAAGTGCCGGAAAAGGAGTCTTTGAAACCACCTTTTAGTTGAACTGGACATTGATATATCTGTCTCTGTACCGCAGAATGACCATCAAACCTGTCTGACCACAGATTAAAAAGTGCCGGAAAAAGGAGTCTTTGAACCACATTTAGTTGAATGGACATTTGACTATATCTTTCCTGTACCGCGAATGCATTAAAACTGTTGACCACAGATTAAAAAGTGCCAGAATAAGGAGTCTTTGAACACCATTTTAGTTGAATGGACATTGACTATATCTGTCCTGGGCCACGATGGCCCCAACTGTTTGATCCATAGATCCAGAAGTGGCACGATGCTATTTGTACAGGACATTAGAATATTTATTTGGTAAACTGACATTTGTTTACAGAGTTTATTTAGGGAAGTTTTATTTATAGTTTTACATTATTATCTTTTGCTTTTTTTTCACCCCTCCCTGCAGTTTTTAAGGTATTTTTTTACTCGTGTAGATGTGTTAATTCGTCCGCAACATCATAAGTAATGACAAATGTCCCTATAGCCAAAAAACTTTCTTAGTTGAGAAGCATTTGCCTCCTGGCTTCTGAGACGATTCAGCCAATCAATTCAATGGTTTCATTGTTCTCCAAATCCTTCTTCAGTGATTAGGGACAGACTCCCCTGGAGATCAAATGATGCGGGACCCCATAGTGAATCGGCCCCGAAAATTTTAAGCCTCAAATTGTGCAATTTGTGTCCAGCCCTGGACCCTTTTGACACTACTTAACCTCACAGAAATCACCTTTTTCAAATCTGATTTTTTAGAGAAATTTTAAGCTCTCTGATTGCCCTAACGGTGAGAGCCATTGCTGCGTCAGCCATCTGTTAACACGGGGTCCCGCTGCCAGGACTTACAGTGGGTGCGGTAAGAGACCAGGCTAGCGTCTGTTATCTATTAACACACAGGTTAGCAGCCCGGGCCGGAGTTACAGTGGATGTGGTGAAGAGCCCAGACTGGCGTCGTCATCTGTTACACGGTTAAAAAGATTGCCCTTATTGAGCAGCAAACGAAAACAGTCTGCTGAAGCAGAGTGCGGAAGCGGAAGTGTGAGGAAGGACCTCCAGCCTTCCTCGTACACAGTTAAGACCTGGGTAGCGCTTGCCCCTCCGTATGAGTGCGGGACCAATTGAGCTGTCACTTGGAAATACTGGTGGTTAACGCTCCTGTTCCACCCAGGGGCCCTTTTTCTTGGATTCTTTTTCTCATTTTACTCATTGTGCTGGAGGAAAATATGTCTCTGTACTTTGTTCTCTGTCCGTGCTCCATACTCCATGTCCTATGAATAAGCTACATCTGGTCAACGTTTTCCTGTACTCCCTTGTTACAATTCAGAGGAAATTTTTTACCAGCTAATTATGTACATGCAAGTTTAGTAGTTTAAGTCTACAAAAAAACACATTTTTAATTTAGGAGGAATCCCACCATGTCTTTGTTTCTTCTTTTTTAATTGTATTAAATGGGTTGTCTCAATACAGGGATTGTAGCTATGGTTAAAGATCTTGCAAATACAATCATTTGCAATATGTGTCCATTAACAATGTCTACCTATTTCCTGTTTCTGAAGCACCATCACTTGAGCCTCTCTCGACAATTGTGAAGAATCCATATGCCCTGTTAGAACCACATTTATTACAATAGGTCCGGTAGATAATGCATTTCACAGCAAAATCGCCCCAAAAATTCAAAACTGACCCATGAGCACTTTTGACAATTGTGAAGAACAAAATGTTGATAGATAACATTTTTTTTTATATTAGGACTGTAGTATAGCTGCATGTCACAGCAAATGCCCCAAAATTCCAAAACATGCCCTTGAGCCACTTTTGACAATTGTGAAGAACAAATGTCTATTAGAACACAACATTTTTTAGATTAGGACCTGTAGTATTTGCTGCATTTTCAAAGCAGCATGACATAAAAAATTATAAAAAGGACTTCTCAGCCACTGTTAAAAATGTGGAGGGAGAAATGCCACTAGAAGCCCATTTTGATCCAAGGACCACGATTATTGATGTATTCACCGAACATGACCAAAAAATTTAAATATTATTCTCTGCACTGTTAAAAATTGTGAGGGAGAAAAGCCATTAGAAGCCCCATTATCTGTTCCAAAGGACCTCGATTATGCTGTATCTCTCAGAAACATGACCCAAAAATTTAAATATGACTTCTCAGCACTGTTAAAAATTGTGAGGGAGAAATGCCACTTAGAAGCCCAATTTTCGGTTCCAAAAGGACCACGATTATTACTGTATCTCCACAGCAACATGACCCCTAAAAATTATCAAAAATGATTCTCAGCCATGTTAAACTTGTGAGGGAGAATGCCACTTAGAAGCCCATTTTCTGTTCCAAAGGACCACGAATTATTGTGTATCTCACAGCTACGATGACCCAAAAATATTATAAATATGACTTTCAGCCAATGTTAAAAATTGTGAGGGAGAAATACCACTTAGAAGCCCCATTTCTGTTCCAAAGGACCACGGATATTGCTGTATCTCACAGCAACATGACCCCAAAAAATATAATATATGACTTCTCATCACTGTTTTAAAAATTGTGAGGCAAACAGACCAAAACATTGACAATGCGAAAAATTTAAAGATGATGTGAGTAAATGGAATTGGTTTTGTTATGAAATTGGGTGTCTTTTACAGTATCCTCACTGCAAAACCAGCAAAATGAACTGCTTGGATCTGAGAATAAAATTGCAGTAAAAATGATCATTTTAAAAACGTTTTTCAAGAGGACATTCTCTGTTTGAAGAGGAATGTGAAGTAGACCGGCAAACTAATCGGTGACCCTCGCAATTGGGGGCCCAACATATCAGAGATCATGCTGATTCACCTTGATGAAAGTCAAACGATCCACATTATCTGTGAAAGCCGGATGCGTTTGTCTGTAATGGACTCTCAGCTGTGCTGAAGGTCTGCTCAGATATGGGACCCTGGTGCTGGGCAGGACAAACACCTCTATGGCGTGACGAAGCCAGCTCGGGCCATTCGTCCATTTTGGATACCCAGAAGTCTATTGGTCCGGAACACATTACAAAAACATCGGTGTGAGAGCAGATAGTCGTGCACCATATTCTTAAGCTGGTCTCTGTGTGTGGGATGTGCTGCCCTGCATTGCTTGCGTTGGTAGTGGTGGTAAATAAAGATTGCCGGGTCACCCATTAGGAGCTTCTGCCACCTTGCCTGCTGCTGCAGCTGTCGCTACAGCTACTTGGCACTTCTACTGCTGTCACGTTGCTGATGTTGTTCACCGTGACATTTGAAGACGTGAATCAGACGCAAACAAGATGTCTCCAGTTGATCAATCAATCAAGGTCTCCATTTCCTTGCATTTTACTCTCTATTTGGGTGGGTGGAAGGAAAGTGCTGAGTTTTGTTTGTGTACTGGGGATCCACAAGGGTGGCCTAACCAGTAACTGTTGTTCATTTTGATGGCCTTAATGCGAGGATTCATGTTGGAGGAATGTGAGAGATGGAGCCTGATTTCCCAAGCCGCTGGGTCGAGGGGCACTAGCAAACTGATCTTCTCATTTCTCCTCCGCCTCAAATTCGGCCACTCTTTCCAGGCAGGGACGTCGGTAACGTCGGTGTCTAGGAATACCTCCTCCTCTCCGCTTCCTCCGGCACAGCATTCAAACAGCCTGACTTGCTCAGATGATGCACCCTGAGAGCTGATGCGCCGCCTTGCACTTGTCTGGACCCCGAACCAATGCCTATGAAGGACCCGGATGTAAAATTGAGAAACTGTCGGGCCTTGTGATCTCGCGGAGAGAAAGGCTCCGTGTCCGCTTCTGTGACGTTTCCTCCTCGTCGCTGGCGGGACCTGATGTTTCAGAGTGTCCAACGATCGTTCAGAACTAAGATCACACAATGGTCATGTACAAGGCATCGTCCGCACTGACCATTTTGGTGCTTCTTCAAAACTGGCAAGGATGGTGCAGAGCTCTTTCACTGCCTCCACTCTCGGTGGCTCAACACCCCGAGGTCCGCACGCTGCTTGTCAGGCATGTGTCACTTGTACTGCGTAATGGATCCCCCCCCCCTCCCGCTGCTTCCACAATCGCTGGAGCATGTGGGAGGGTAGGAAATTCCAGGTGTTGCCACATCAACAAAGAACGGTTGATGGGGGGCCGAGCTGACGCTGCAACGCAGCAGGCGGGACGAAGCAGGGTGCGAACGGCGGGAAGTGCGAACTCAGACCTCGGAGCCTTCTTCAGCAGGCGTCAAGACCCGGGTAGCGCTTTAGAAATTTTGGACGACAAGGTTCATGACATGTGCCAGGCAAGGGATGTGCTCCAGCCTACCGTTCTTAGGGGGCCAGCAGATTTCGCCCGTTATAGCACACACTACCTTGCCAGGCACAAGGTTCTTGTCACCCAGCCAGCGCTCGGTCTCGTCGCGGAGAGCTGTCCACAGATCCTACCTGTGTTGGACGGTCTCCAAGACAGATTAATTTCAACACGGCCTGGATTCTCTGGGCACGTGTTAGCCACCAGAGGGACCTTGGGGGGAAAGTAAGACCTGCCACCATCCCTGCGGTTTTGAAGAAGCGTGCGCCGAGCCGAGAGCACCGTCACAACCAGAGACATCCACCCAGCGAGCTGTCACAGAGATTAGCGGCTTGGACGTGGCTTACTAGTACATGTGTCGGGGGTCAGATGGACTTTTCAGGACACAGTGCAGACAACGCGCTTGAAATTTAGATGACACGAGGCTGGCCAGTGCAGGGACGGCTTTTCTGGCAAAAGAAATATGCTGCTCGGCATCTGGTATTGGGGGCAGGCAAGGGCCATGACGTGGCGGAGGGGGGCCCCCATCTGTGTCCACAGACGGAAAGGCAAACATTTCCGAGGCCAAAGCCTGGCAATCCACATTCAGGCTTTTGGCTTTGGAGGGTTTGGGTTAAAGTGTTTCTTTCCCTCCCAAACCGGGGGAAAAAGGGGCGAAAGGGCGTGGGAGGTCGTCAAACTGGCGGAAAGGGGAAGGGGTAGGTGGGTTTTTCTGGTGGTATCGGGGGGCGGTGGAGGCTGAAGGGAAGCTGATCCCCGATCATACTTAGAGAAGGGCAGCTGGGAAGCTTGGTGGTGGGGAGGGGGGGAGGGGGAGACAGAGGGGGGTGACAGTGGTTGGGGGCCCGGGGTTCGGTTTTCCTGTTCCTCCATTTCAACTCATGATTCGCTCATGTGACTGACATGTTGGTGGTGGTTAAAAACCTAAAATTCTTGCCTCTCCTTCTGCGTTTACGGCAAAGGCGGTATTGACATCGCTGGGTGAATCAGAGGCTCTGCTCAAAGAAGGTCCAGGTTGAGAGGGTCCTGGGACTTTTTGACGACGGATAAGCGAGGCGCGGGGTTTGCGCTGACCGTGGCTGCGGAATCATATCAGCGGACTTCTGCGACCGCCCTCTCCTTTTTGAGGCGGGACCCGTATTGGACACTTACCCCTCGTCTTCCTCCTCGTCAGTGATGAAGCGCTCGCAAGCAAATTCTGCGGAAAAAAGACCACGTGGATCCACAATGTCGTCATCACCATCAACATCTTTATCAACACAGGTAACTTGGTGTTTCCTGACTTTCTGCATCCAGAAGCTGCGGGATACAAGCCCCCCCAAGGGGCCTTGCAAAGCGTTGCCCGACTGCCCGGGATTTTTGCTGATTGACCGGTTCCTTCTCCTCCTCTGTGGCATCAGATACTGGCGTCAGAGCAGCAGAAAATCATCTCTTTGGCTCTTGTACTTTTAACATGCTTCTGACCCCAACCGCATTTTGTCATCAAAGAGGTTTCAGAAAATGGATTACCCCAGTGGTGGGTACATGAGTTCCATTTGGGCTGCTTTGTATGTTGGACGGATTCTGTGATGCTGATTGACGACATTTGTGGCCGTGATGGGAGGGACGAGGAGGTTAAGACTGCTGGATGAGGTTGCATTAACCATGAAGAACAGCTTGGCGATGCTGTTCGTTATGAGATTCACAGGGCCTGTCCAGCGATACAGGCCTGACGGTCTGCACCTGACATAAAACCGCTGGGCATGCGTGTTGTGCCAGCCCTGGAAGGAGCACCTTTCTCTCCGAAACCTCTACCACCATGTTACCCCCCTCTTTGCTGCTTACAACTGAATTTCGCTCCATGTTAGAAAGATAAAAATTTGAGAAGGTTATGGAATAGTTTTGTAAATTATCTTATTAAAAGACTGCATATCACAGCTCTTCAAATCCTCAAATCAAACCACATTGCTGGATTGAATTTTAAATGTAGGTACCTCTATCACCAAAGCTTGACTGGACCAAAAGTGTAAAAAAACACTGTCTGAAATGTATACGAATAAATAAACCGGTATTTTTGGCACCTATCATTCACCTGTGGTTGACTAAAAATTGCTATGTATTTTTCAAATTAACAGGCAAAGTAGCTCTATCAACAAAGCTTGACTGACAAAGTGAAAAAACACCTGTTGAAATGTTACGGATAATTAAACGGTATTTGGCACCTATCAATTCACCTGTGATGACTACAAGAATTCTGTATTCAAATTTAACTGCAAAGTAGCTCTTCAACAAAGCTGATGACCAAAAGTGAAAAAACACACTGTCTGAAATGTATAACGGATAATAAAACGGTATTTTTGGCCCTATCAATTCACCTGTAGTGACTACAAAATTGCTGTATTCTATTTAAACTGCAAGATTGCTATATCAACCAAAGCTTGACTGACCAAAGTGAAAAACACCTGTCTGAAATGTGGACGGATAATAACGGAATTTTTGGCACTATCATTTCACCTGTGGATGACTACAAATTGCTGTACTTCAAAATATACTGCAAAGTAACTCTATCAACAAAGCTTGGACTGACCCCCAAGTGAAAAAAAACCTGTCTGAAATGTATCCGGATAATAAACGGTATTTTTTGGCACCTATCAATTCCCTGTAGTGATACAAAATTGCTGTATTCTAATTTAACTGCATCTTCGTATATCAACAAAGCTTGACTGACCAAAAGTGAAAAAAACACTTGTTGAAACGTATACGGATAATAAACGGTAATTTTGGCACCTATCAATCACTGTGGTGAGTACAAAATTGCTGTATTCAATTTACGTGCTAGGTACTCTATCAACACAGCTTGACTGACCAAAAGTGATAAAAACACCTGTCTGAAATGTATACAGGGGAAAATTAAAATAAACTAAAACGGTATTTTTGGCACTATCAATTCACCGTGGTGACTACAAAATTGGTGTATTTCATATTTAACTGCAAAAGTAGCTCTATCAAACAAAGCTTGATGGACCAAACGTGAAAAAAAACAACCTGTCTGAAAATGTTTTACGGATAATAAACGGCATTTTTGGCTCCTATCAAATTCCCTGTTGTTAGACTGACTACAAAATTGTGAATTCTATTTACCTGCAAAGTAGCTCCTATCAACAAAGCTTGGACTGACCAAGAGTGAAAAAAAAACCTGTCTGAAATGTATCCGGCTCTACACGGTATATTAGGCACCTATCAATACACCTGTGGTGACTACCAAAATTGCTGTATTCAAATTTAACTGCAAGAAGTTCGCTTATCAACCAAAGCTTGACTGAGCCAAAAGTGATAAAAACACCTGTCTGAAATGTATAGGATAATCAAACGGTATTTTTGGCACCTATCGTACACCTGTGGTGCTACAAAGTTGCTGGATTCAAGGTGGCTCTATCCACAAAGCTGGCTGCGCTAAAGTGAAAAAAACAACAAACACGTATCTGAAATGTATACGGGATAATAAAGAATTTTTTGGCACTCTTAACCTGTGGTGACATACAAAATTGCTGGATTTCCAAATTTAACTGCAAGGTGGCTACATCACCAAGCTGGACTGGGCAATATTTAAAAGAACACTATCCTGCAAACGAATCCTGCATAATAAAAGTGGAGTTATGCACCTAATCAATATAGGGGGGGGGTCCTTGCAGTTACTAGAAAAGATCTGTATCCTTATATAAGGCCAATGGCAATGTCTTACAACAAGTTTTAGGCTGTACAATAATCCAGTATCCCTTATAAGCTTGTCTTGTGTTCGACCCGCGGCCCCCCCCCCCCCCACGCTCCCTCTGTGACTTTTCCAGCGGTAGATGCTCCTTTAAAATTTCTCTGCCTAATACCTAAAATCTGCAAAATTGATCTTAACCTAAGTTTAAGGATCACAGCTAAAAGTAGAGCTGTATGTGAAAAAATAGAATAATTTTCGCTGAGCTGTTTGCTGCAGCTGTTTGGACAGAGGCAGAGCACACGTCCTACTCTCTATGTGACGTGGACAGACACTGATCTGAACAGGAAGGGTGTTTATGTAAAACGAGGTCATGTGATTTTTTCCCCGCAATCGAAAACCTTACACATTCCCAGTCATGACGTGGCACACACATCTCTCCCTTGCTCTATTTGTACAGTGCTTTGCTGGCCGCAAAATGACATGAAGCGCCGAAAATGGCGCGATATTTATAGATTATGCACAGATTTTAACCTAAATTATCGCGTGATAGACAAAATCCGATCAACGTAAATACCGTGCCGATTTCAATTTTGTCGATAATAATCGCTCAACACTATTTACTAGGTTTAATTTTGCAGTAACCTATCGTCCAAGGACAGAAAATTTTAAGGCTGATGCCTTATCCAGAAGCTTTGGTGTCTACGATGTCTCGGATGAGGAACCTGAAAATATCCTTTCTCCAGGAGTAGTTGTTGCCACCTTAACTTCAGATCTAATGTCCGCGATTGCCGGCTTACAAAGTTCTGCTCCTTCCGAATTGCCCCCTGGTAAGCTCTTTGTCCCATGTCATCTCTGTTTGAAGGTACCAGAGGAGGTTCATTCCTCAGTTTCAGGCATCAGGGGCACTAGCTACCTGTTATCTCGTACTTATTGGTGGCCATCTTGGCAGCGTGATGTTAAGGAATTTGTTATTGCTGTGAGACTGTGCTTGGCAAAGGTTCCCTGGACACTCCAGAGGGGCGGTTACAACCCTTCTTTGCCTGATCTACCATTTCCATGGATTTTATTAACAAACTTCCCTCCTCTAATGGTAGATCGGTAATCTGGGTGTGAGTAGATCGCCATTCAAAATGTGCCACTCCTTATCGCTTTAAAAAAATACCTATCCAAAACCTTTGGTTATTTAATCCATCATATACTGAGACTCCCTTGGGATTCCTTCTAATATTGTGTTTACTCAGATGGAGGTCCAGGTTAGTGTCGAGGTTCTGGAGATCGTTTTGCGGTAGGTTGGGATCATCGCTGTCCCTTTTCCTCTGCCTTTCATCCTGAAACCCAATGGCAAATGAAAGACTAAATCAGTCATTGGAGCAGGTATCTTAGATGTTATGGTTTCGGATGCCAGGAAAGTAGAGTGAGTATTGCTATTGCCAGTTGGTCTAACAATCATGAAAATTCTCGACCGACTGTCCCCTTTTACTGTAACAAGGTTTCCACCCCGGTATTTCGCCACTACAGGTTGTGAATTTAAATTTTCCTCAATAAAATTCGCCGTTAATGGACTGTGTATGGTCTGGGCTAGGAGTCATGAGACCCCAAAAAACTCCAGAGTTAAACAAATCAAATATGCTAATAAAAAACGCTCACCCGGACCTGAATATAATGTAGGTGACAAGGTGTGGCTCTCGACAATAAATCTCCGTCTTCGAGTGAAAAAATATATTCCCACCGTTGTCGCTCCTTTTCCACTTCATCCTGTCGTCGTACAGGAGGAGTTGGAATATTAAATTGAACGAATAATTGATTCTCACAAAATTCAGAACTCTCTACAGTATTTGGTGCATTGGAAAGGGTATGGTTCTAGGGAGTGGGTGTGAGTGGCAGCTAGAGACCTGCACACTCCCTGGCTGGTAAAAAAAATTCCACCAAGCCTACCCTTCCAAACCTGGAGGATCTGATGAGGGTCCGGTGGCCCCTCATAACGGTGGGGGGGGGGAGGTAATGTCATGATTGTGCCTGACAGACCCTCAGCTTTGAGCTCTGGTCGCCGGCTGTGGCCGTTGCAATGAAAGCCTTGGTTTCGGCCGTAGTTTCTTTATATTTGTTTTCACCAGTGTGAACCCTGTCATACCCTGCTCTGTGCAACTCTGCTCTGTTAATTGATTCCTGGCCAATGCCCGTGGTCAGTTACCTACAGCCTGGGCTAGTTCACTTATTTCCTTGCAAGTCTTTTTGATTGACAGCCTTGTATTCCAACTGGTCTTTTGTTGCTTCCACATATCACCTCTGTTCTTTGTTCTCTGGTCTTCTACAAAAGGGTTCCTATTCCATTTTTCTTTGCCTGCTATACTGATTACCTTTGTGCCTATAAGCTAGCCTGTTACTCTTTCTGCTTTACATGTTACCTGACCTTGGCTATACTTACCGACTATTCCTCTGCTTAACTGATTCTGTACTGCTTCTCCCGACTGTTGCTGACCTGGCTAGTTTGATCTTCCGTTATTGTGTTTAGTGTTTGTTTTGTCTGCATCTTGTGTATTCACATACTTAGTGTATCTCGCAGTCTTCGGTTGGGGCTGACCTGTTAAGGAGTCAGGCACCCCCATAAGGCAGGGACAGTGGGTTGGGAACAATGTCAGGGCCCCACTCAGTCAGTGTCTACTCGTGTGCCCCTGGCCGGTTCCTCACAAATACTTTAAGAAGAGTTCCCATACATATATTCTTGTCTTGTCTGGTGTGCATAGTCATGCCCTTTGATGCTTTTTGCCCTAGGTCTATACTGTAAACACATTTATTGCTGGAAAGGAAAAGAAATAGAGAATAGACAAGAACTTGTGATTACCACTCTATCCCTATACTCACCCTGCTTAAAGGTAGAGGCATCGCCTGGACAAGGGTGGCCCCATCTATTTGTGGTCTACCCTAACTCAGTTCTAAAACGTTGGAACTGACTGTCAGTATTGGTCCCAACACGTTTCCCTTATTTTGTAGATGGATATAGGTTCATAAAGGGAATGAAAATATATCACAGGTGAGTCAGAAATGCAAAGAGACAGATACTCAATGATAGGAGGGAAATGCGGTAACTTGTCTTGCACTATGGATGTTAGAGAAATGCTTACACATCTTGAAAGGCACTATCAATGCTCAGCAGTATATAGAGGCCGTTTACATGGCACAGAGCAAAGACCTGTGGGATTATGTGACTGGTATTTGCTCTGTTTTGGGACCGTTTACATGGCCACAGTGGGGCGGCTTTTCTCCGCAGTTTCTAGATCAAGCCCTCCCCCTTCTCATTGACATGCTCATGCTCTGCCCAAAAACCAGGCAGAAGAATGAACAAGTTCACTGTTTTTCGGACCACCGACGGTCTAAAAAGCTGTCTGGCGGAAAATCCATGCAGTGGGGACTGCTGCATGGATTTTCCATAGAGGTCCATGTAAAAGGTTGACACCCGGTTTACAGATGGCTTTCAAAACGAAAACCATCTGTGAAACAGGGTGAAAACCCAAACCGTGGGGACATGCCCTTAAGAGCAATATGTGATCCCCACCAGCAGTATCTCGTTTAGGGAGAGTCTTGCATATTTCATCTAAATTAAAAAACCACATCCATCACAACAGCATGGCTTCATAGAAACAGAGTCTGGGTGGGTGCTAAATTGGTGGCAGTCCAGACCTTTCACCAATATAAAACATTTGACCCATTGAGAAAAAGCAAAATCCAGTAAAGAAAACCTAGGACTGTTGAGCAACTTGAACTACATCAGACAATAATGGGACAACATTCCATTAAACTAGTTAATTTTTTCAAATGAAATAAAGAAATACCTAACTTTCAATTTTTCTCATATGTTCCGTATTGTCTTGTGAATCAAATATGTGTCACGGTCCATACTGTGGTCCCCGCTGCAGGCTGCAAAGTGCCGTGCCCCGGTTGAAGCCCGTCTCCTCTGCCAGTGTGTACTCACCTGCTCTTGCTCCAGTCCTCACTGCTGCTGGTGTCCTGCACGCATGTCCCCTCTTTAGGGCACATGCGCGCTGGCTTGTTGAGATTTTTAGAAACAGTACATAATACCTGGCTAATGATTTTCCACTACCTGGTACTTCAGGAACTTCTTGCCTGTGCTCTGGGTCAGTTTGTTCATGTTTGATGATGTCTCTACATTGATCCTCTAGTTGCTGTCTTTTACTTGCGTTATGTCACGAGCGGCCCTGCGGTCTGGCCCACTGGCCGCGGGCGCACCCGTGTCCCCTCTTCTGGGTTTCTGCCAGGGACGGGTTGCACCGCTGGCTGTGGGTTGGGCTGCGGACGCACTCACTGTACTAGCACTAACTTACCCGACCGCACACCAGTCCTGCCGAATTCCTCTGCTGGTCGGGGCGCGCATGCCCGCACCCTAAGGCCTGTGCACTGGTAAATTGATAATAGCTGGGCGCTAACCCTATATATTGGCACGCTCCACGTCACATCCCCGCTGGATCTATGTTGCCTCGTGCCTTAGAAAAAGCGTTCCTGGAGTGTGTTCTCATCTTGCTGTGTTCCCGACTGCTAGCTACGTTTCTCGACTACGAACCTTCGCTGCCTGCCCTGACCTGTCTGCCAGTCCACGACTATAGTTCTCATATTACGACTCGGTACCTCGCTGCACCTCACCCGCCACCGCAAGCTAGTAGCGTCAGGGGTAGCGACCTGGTAGGACTCCCACTGCAGCAAGCCCATCCTGCCTTGCGGCAGGCTCCAGTGAATCCCAGGACCTACTTAGACCCCGCTCCGTGGCATGGCCGTTACCACTGCTTGAGGTGGTCCAGCGGATCCTCTATCCCAGACGTTACAGTTAGATACTGGCTTGGGCAACACCTCTCTGGGATAGGAACGACCCCGTGACAGCGGACCTACAGGCCTTCCTCAAAGAATTCCACAGCATCTTCGAGGAACCGGCGCGTGCGTCATCTGCCGAGACAGCTCTTCTGAGCCTTCACCAGGGCGATTCCTCCGTGGTTCAATTCCGTATCCTGACTTCGGAGCTATCCTGGAACGACGCCGCTCCTTGCGGCACATTCAAGAAGGGTCTGTCTAGCAGAGTGAAAGACGCACTGGCAGTTAGAGACCTTCCGTCTTCTCTGAGCGAACTAATCCACCTGGCCACCCGCATTAATGTACTTTTCGCCGAGAGACAGGAGGAGCTCCGCCAAGAGCGAGACACTGTACGTCCCCGTCATTTGCCTCGACTGGCTCCCGTGTTCCAGAGGTCCTTGCTGCCATTTCCACAGCCCCCCAGAGAGGAACCCTGGCTTCGTAGCTATCCTGGAACGACGCCGCTCTTCACGAAACATTCAAGAAGGGTCTGTCCAGAAGAGTGAAAGACGCACTGGCAGTTAGAGACCTTCCGTCTTCTCTGAGCGAACTAATCCACCTGGCCACCCACATTGATGTACTTTTCACCGAGAGACAGGAGGAGCTCCACTAAGAGCGAGGCGCTGTACGTCCCCGCCGTTTGCCTCGACTGGCTCCCGTGTTCCAGAGGTCCCTGCTGCCGCTTCCACAGCCCCCCCAGAGTGGAACCCATGCTTGTGGACTGGTCCCACTTGTTGGAGCAGGAGATGTCCTGTGGTCGGGCGGAGAACCTATGCCTCTACTGCGCCAGCCTGGATCATTTCCGCAGAGTCTGTCCGCAATGTCCCCAGTGTCCGGGAAACGCTCGCACCTAGGTCACGTAGGAGAGGTGACCCTAGGTGCTAATTCTTCCTCTCCATGTTTGACGATGCTGGTAGAGATCACGACGGACTCTGGTCTCTCATTCCAGGTTCCTGCCTTCCTGGACTCAGGGTCATCCGGGAACATCATCCATGCCTCCCTGGTATCTCGATATAGTTTGCCAGTGGTTTGGCTGGAATAGCCTCTGGTGATTTCATCGGTCATTGGGGAGCTCCTGAGCTCCATTCAGTACATAACCAGGGCTGTTTCCCTCCACATGCGGGCCCTGCACAAGGAGAAGATCACATTCCACGTACTGCCTCAATCTTCCTCGGTGACCCTTTGGGGGCTTGGCTGCAACGTCATGCCCCGACGCTGGAGGGATCTCTGTCTGGTAACACCTCGCCCCATGTGCACCACTCCTCCACAGTTAACAAAAATGGAAAAAAAGAAAAAAAATGGACCCGGCGCACATGCAGTAGAAATAGAAAAAGCCCAGGCTAAAGGCTTTTCATTAAAAGTTTTTTATTCTTAAAAGTGCCGCGGCATTAACCGAGAAAAAATTAAAAACATATAAACATAATATAGACTTTACGCGTTTCGCGCGTGTACCCGCGCTTCATCAGCTTATGAGTGTTGTGCCTCTAAAATAAGAGCGCAACATCAAAAGGTGAGAATACTACTTTCTTAGAGAATATATCTACTGTCTACAGTATAATGCTATTGTGCGCCCGCCTCCTCCTTTTTTTCCTTTTTCCTGCATATACTCCTCCACAGTTGCCTCCCAAGCCTCTGCCAGGCCTGCCAGCGGAGTACCAGGACTTTGTGGATGTGTTCTCAGAGAAACAGGCTGAGGCGGTACCGCCCATTGGCCCTTTAACTGCCCGATAGATCTTCTCCCTGGTACCAGTCCTCCTCAGGGGAGGGTCTATCCGCTATCCGTACCCGAGACTCTGCAGAAGGCCTTTATCCGCAAGTCCTCCTCTCCTGCCAGAGCCAGGTTTTTTTTTCGTAAAGAAAAAGGACGGCTCGCTTCGTCCGTGCATTGACCACAGAGGTCTAAATAAGATCACTGTGAAGAATCGCTACCCCCTCCATTGATCTCTGAGCTCTTTGACCGACTCCGGGGAGCCAAGGTGTTTTCCAAATTGGACTTGCGGGGGGCCTACAATCTCATCAGGATTCGTGAGGGGGACGAATGGAAGACGGCTTTTAATACCCGAGATGGGCACTTCAAATATATGTGATGCCCTTTGGTCTATGCAATGCTCCAGCAGTCTTCCAGGAATCCATCAAGGACATCTTCCGGGACATCCTATACACCTGCGTCATTGTGTATCTGGACGACATCCTGATTTTTTCTCCGGATCTTCAGACCCATTGAGGACAGGTGCGCCAGGTTTCACGACGTTTGCGCAACAACCGTCTATATGCCAAGCTGGAGAAATGCTTGTTCCATCAGGCCAGCCTGCCATTCCTCGGGTATATAGTCTTGGATATGGGTCTGCAGATGGATCCTGCTAAATTGTCGGCTGTCTTGCAATGGCCACGACCAGTCGGCCTATGGGCAATCCAACGCTTCCTGGGATTCGTCAACTACTACCGGCAATTTATTCCCCATTTCTCAACGCTGGTGGCTCTCATTGTGGCTCTCACTAGGAAGAACACGAATCCTTTATGTTGGCCTCCGGCTGCCGAAAAGGCGTTCGCTGAACTCAAGACGGCCTTTCCCTCTGCCCCTATCTTGTCCTGTCCAGATCCTGAGAAGCCTTTCTCCTTGGAGGTGGATGCCTCTTCCGTAGGGGCAGGGCCGATCCTCACACAAAAGGGGCCCAAGGGCAAGACCCTCACGTGCGGATTTTTCTCCAAGACCTTCTCACAGGCAGAGAGGAAGTATGATCGGGAGTTAGCCCTGGAGGAATGGCGTCATCTTCTGGAGGGGCTCATCACCCAATTGACGTTTTAACTGATCACAAGAACCTCCAGTATCTCCAGACGGCCCAACGTCTTAATCCTCGCCAAGCCAGGTGGTCTCTCTTTTTCTCTCGTTTTGACTTCCAGATCCACTTCCAACATGCTGAGAAGAATGTCAAGGCTGATGCCCTCTCTCGTGCCTCAGATGTTGCTGGAGAAGAACCAGTTCCTCAGCACATTATTTCTCTGGAATGGTTGGTACACACCGCCCCTGTAGACCTTCAAGGTGTTCCCCCGGGCAAGACTTACATACGTCCGGCGCTCAGGAGAATTCTGGAGTGGGGTCATAGTTCCCTTCTGGCCGGTCACCCGGGATACAGGAGACCTACTCTATGATCTCTCGGTACTACTGGTGGCCAACCCTGGCTCGGGACGTCAAGAATTTCATACTTTCCTATGCCACGTGTGCTTTGGACAAGGTTCCACACCATAGGCCTGCGGGCCTCTTAAAGCCTCTACTCATTCCAGAGTCCCCATGGACGCATATAGCCATGGACTTCATCACAGATCTCCCTCCTACCTTGGGGAATTCTGTCATCTGGGTGGTCACGGACCGGTTCTCGAAGATGTCCCACTTCGTGCCTCTTCCCGGTCTACCGGCTGCTTCTCAATTGGCAGGCCATTTCTTCCAGCACATTTTCCGTTTGCATGGTTTACCCTCGCACACTGTCTCCGATAGGTGAGTTCAATTTTTTCCATATTCTGGCGCGCCTTGTGTTCTCGCTTGCAAGTCAAACTGGACATCTCTTCGGCCTATCATCCTCAGACCAACGTGCAAGTGAAGAGAGAAAAACAGATTTTGGGGGAATACTTGTGCCATTTTGTGTCTGGACGCCAGGTCAACTTGTCCGAGCTGCTTTCATGGGCCAAGTTCTCCTACAATCATCAGAACTCTGATGCAACCGGTGGTTCTCCGTTTTTTGTGGTTTATGGCCGCCACCCACGCCCCCACTTCCACTGCCTGTGACTTGCGAAGTTCTGGCGGTAGATGATCAAGTGCGGGATATCAAGGCCATTTGGCAGGAGACTCGACGTTCCTTACTCCGGGCTTCTTCTCGTATGAAGACTCAGGCAGACAAGAGGAGGAGACCTCCCCCAACATGCCTCCCAGGGGACAAGGTGTGGTTATCGTCCAAATATGTGCACCTGAAAATTCCCAGCTATAAGTTGGGTCCTCGGTTCCTGGGTCCTTTCAAAGTTCTTCGGCAGCTTAACCCAGTGACTTACAAGCTTTGCTTACCCCCATCGCTCCGGATTTCGAACGCATTCCATGTCTCTCTTCTAAAACCTCTGGTCTTGAACCGGTTTTCTCAGAAGAATTCCTCGCCTTCCCCGATAGTAGAGTCCGCAGATATTTTTGAAGTGAAGGACATCTTGGCCATGAAGACTATCAAGGGGAAGCGGTTCTTCCTTGTCGATTAGAAGGGCTTCGGGCCCAAAGAAAGGCCCTGGGAGCCGTAGGCTAATATTCTGAACCATGCTCTCATCTGCAGGTTTCTGCAGCCTAAGAAGAAGGGGAGGCTTAAGGAGGGGTACTGTCACGAGTGGCCCCGCGGTCCGGCCTGCTGGCTGCGGGTGCACCCGTGTCCTCTCTTCTGGGTCTCTGCCAGGGACGGGTTGCACCTCTGGCCGTGGGTTGGGCTGCGGGCGCACTCACTGTACTAGCACTAACTTACCCGACCACACTCCTGTCTTGCCGTCTTCCTCTGCTGGCCAGGGCGCGCGTGCCCGCTCCCTAGGGCGCGTGCTTGCTCTTGTAAATTTAAAGGGCCAGCGCGCCGGTAATTGGACAATTGCCAGGTGCTGACCCTATATATTGGCATGCTCCATGTCACTTCCCTGCTGGATCTATGTTGCCTCGTGCCTTAGAAAAAGCATTCCTGGAGTGTCTTCTCGTATTGCTGTGTTCCCGCTAGCTATGTTTCTCGACTATGAACCTTCGCTGCCTGCCCTGACCTGTCTGCCTGTCCACAACTACGGTTCTCGTATTAGGACTCGGTACCTCGCTGCACATCGTCCCTCACTGCAAGCTAGTAGCGTCAGGGGTACCGACCTGTTAGGACTCCCACCACAGCAAGCCCATCCTGTCTTGTGGCAAACTCAGTTGAACACTGGGACCTACTTAGACGC
The DNA here is from genome assembly GCA_025379985.1 of Phyllomedusa bahiana. Classification (NCBI taxonomy): domain Eukaryota; kingdom Metazoa; phylum Chordata; class Amphibia; order Anura; family Hylidae; genus Phyllomedusa; species Phyllomedusa bahiana. Next base: position 47,609 of record JAODAL010002481.1, read on the forward strand.
CGCTCCCTGGCGTGGCCGTGACCACCGCTTGCGGTGGTCCTGCGGATCCACTATCTCGGCCGTTACACGTTTACTGACGTCCTCATCCCTGCGTTTACCTGCTCTGCTGTTACTTGCCGCTACGCCTATCTGCTACCTGCTTGCGACTCTGCTACCTGTCTTCGGTTACTTACTGCCTGTGACCTGTCCCCTCTGCCTCTCCTACATCTGGCATTTCAGCTGTCACTGCGAGTAACCATGTCAGGGGTAGCAATCTGGCCTTGCGGCGGGCTCCAGTGAAGATCGGGGGCCCCTCAGATTCTACTCCCTGGCATATCCTTGCATCTCCCTCCATCTCTTGCGATGACCCAGAGGATCCATACATACCCTGCTCCCCCCGTTACAATATGACTATAAGAGCTTTCTAAGTCATTGCATTGTTGTTTTCTTTACTCAGTGTCCCAAACATTTTTGGAACTGGGGTTGTAATTTGATTATGGATAGTTTTGAACATTTCCAATATCTGAGAAATGGCAACCAGTCAGATTCGAATGACAATGACTACATTTTTGTTTGCCAAGATGTGTTGCAAGAGGATGCTGACTCACAATTTGTCTGTGCTTCTGTTCTTGGCAAGTACTTGGGTTTTTATTCTGTGGTAGTCAATCTGTCATCAACCCAAATAACCACAGTAGAGATTCAAGGAATCTTCACAGCGAATGGATTTCACATGAGACAAAACATCGATGGATTAACCCCTTAGTAAAAAAAAAAGTTCTTCATTCAGTTACCATATTACATCAAAAATGCTGTTTAATGCTTAATAAATCAAATTACCAAGCTCCTTACTATGAATTATGTGTTATCATTTAGATGTATATGTTATTATTTATAACACAAATAATGAAAAAAAATGTAATATCTTTATCTATTGAATAGTAATACTGTATAACCTATACTACATTATACAGAACTCAATACGGGCAAACATGCAATAAATCCCAATGCATTTGACCAGTGAGAACATGTATAATCACAGTCCATAAGTTTAGTACCATGGAGCCATCTGGTATTATTGTTACATATTATATACAAAGGGGCCCAAAAATGCATACATACCGTATATACTCAAGTATAAGCCGACCCGAGTATAAGCCGAGGCGCCTACTTTTGCCACAAAAACCGGGAAAGCTTATTGACTTGAGTATAAGCCTAAGGTGGAAAATGCAGCGGCTACTGGTGAATTTTAAAAATAAAAATAGATACCAATAAAATTACATAGGCAGTTTAATGTCCCCCCATAGGCAGGTATAGGCAGTTTAATGTCCCCCATAGGCAGATATAAGCTGGTATAGGCAGTTTCATGTCCCCCATAGGCAGATATAGGCAGGTATAGGCAGTTTAATGTCCCCCATAGGCAGTTTAATGTCCCCCATAGGCAGATATAGGCTGGTATAGGCAGTTTAATGTCTCCATAGGCAGGTTATAGGCATGTATAGGCAGTTAAATGTATCCCATAGGCTGGTATAGGCAGCTATATGTCCCCCTAGGCAGGCTATAGGCAGGCAATTGCCCCCATAGGCAGGTATAGGTCCTCATAGGCAGGGTATAGGCAGGGATAGGTCATTATAGGCTGGGATAGGCAGGTATAGGCCCCCCTAGACAGGCTATAGGCAGGTATAGGTCACCTAGGCAGGCTATAGGCAGGTATATGCAGGGTATAAGCTAGCATAGGTCCCCCTAAACAGGCAATAGGCAGGTATAGGTTCCCTAGGCAGGTATAGGCAGTACTAGGCAGGTATAGGCAGGTATAGGCAGTACTAGGCAGGTATAGGGCAGGTATAGGCAGTACTAGGCAGGTATAGGCAGTATTAGGCAGGTATAGGCATCGTTTTAAAACAAAAAACAACCACTTACCTCGATCCCCGCTGCTCCACCTCCGTGCGCGCTCCTCGGTCTTCTCGGCACAGGCGGGTGACGTCATCAGGCCGCGCACACAGCGTGATGACACACACTGCCTGTGCCGGAAACTCCGGACGGCCGCGAGTTTGCGGCCGTCCGGAGTCCACTGCGGAGCAGGGAGCGCTCGCTCTCTGCCCCGCAGTGGTATCTCTTCTCCTGCATGCACCAGGAGAGTGCATCAGGAAGAGATTGCTGACAGCGCCTGGGCCACCGCAGCGCCCGGACACTGTCAGCTGACTCGGGTTTCAGTTATATGTGCTCCCTGAGGAGCCGCATATAACTTAAGCGTCCCTGTCGGCGCACGGGCCATGGCAGCGCCCCGAGCGCCGACAGTGACTCGAGTATAAGCCGAGGGGGGATTTTTCAGCACATTTTTTGTGCTGAAAAACTCGGCTTATACTCGAGTATATACGGTACTTTAAAATGAAAAATATCTGCATAAATGATTTATTGCTAGATTTATATAGATATCAAAAGATAGCAGCAATTTATGATTTCTGCACAGAGTTTCACTGGCCCACCGGACCAGAGAATCCTCCAGTGGGCCCTGGGTCCGACACAGCGGGGCCCGCCGCCACAGCCTATCCATTATGCCTAAGAATGTCTGGGCACTCTGTCCTGAGCACTCAGAGGCATGTATGTGGAGTTTCAGGGTATTTTTTTCCACTATTTTTCCAGTTTAAGTTAAAGAGGTGTTTGACAGACATCTCTCTATTACTAGAGATTTGTCACCCCAAAGCTGACGCCAAGCTCCAACACTAGTAATATAGAGACGTCTGTCAAACACCTCTATTTCTAACACTGGAAATAAATGGTAAAAAACACACTGACACAACATAAAAAATACTTTATTTAAATAAACTCTCCCCGACACCGGCCCTCCATGACCATTTTATTAAAGAAATGCTGGTTCAGTAAATCCATCATAGTCCAACTCAGAAATCTGCAGAAAAAAACAGAAACACTGCAAAAAGTGTGACAATGTTAAATTCCATCAAGCATCATACCTGCGGCTGATCTTCTGCAGAGTATAATTCTGAGAGGTACAGGCCATAGCCATAGCAAACACACCTAAACATGCTCTCCCACCCCTGGGAAGTTTGTACAGAGTTGGGAAAAGGTAAAAATGTGCTGGAACAGTGAAGAGTCTAAGATATTATGTACAAATCTGCAGGGACGAGTGTTGGCCAGGAAAAGTTAGCATGGATCATCAGAGAAATGTCAACTGTGAGTGACTAAATGTAACTGAACGGTAATCACTTATATGTGTGCAAAGTGTAATGCGCATCCTAACTGCGCCCACTGTTGGAACTACAATACCATCAGTTCCCATGCTATGATTTAGATGAGGGAGTTGTATGTTTCCCAACACTGGGGCCGCATTTGAGGATGTGTATGTTGGTTATCAGTATGATTGTGGCAGTATTATTCATTTACTATGTGGTGGTGATATGTGGTCATGGTGTTGTGGTATTATTCAGTCATAATGTGGTGGTGATATGTGGTCATGATGTGGTGGTATTATTCAGTCACAATGTGGTGGTGACATGTGGTCATGGTGTTGTGGTATTATTCAGTCACTATGTGCTGATGATATGTCGACATAGTAACTATGTGTTGGTGATAGGTTTGGTCATGGTGAGGCGGTATTTGATCTGAGTGGAATTATTGGTAATATTGGAATTGGGATTCTGGTTTTGTGTAACTGTTATTTGGGAACTATATGACCATTATTTAGTAGCTTTAAACTTTGTTTTTATAGCTTTTTATATATTTTTATTTATATAAAATGTATCATTCAGGGAGGGAGACATATATCTTTAGACCTTTTATGTTTACCACCAGTATCCTGCTGCAATTAGATGGGGAAGACTCAGATGCCCCAGTGGCACATTTTGATTACAGATTAGTCGAAGCGAGACCGGGCCGGTGCACCGTACAGGTGGTGGAGACAGCGAAGCATAGTTGGCCCCTAAAATCTATTCCTCTGGTGGGCCCTGGCAGTCCAGTCCGACTCAGCTTCTGCAAATCACATTAGGTGCTCAGCATTCAACATTAAGATCCAGGACATTACTGAATTCGGCAGGCTACAATGTACCACCTCCTTTAGAGTTCCCCACAGGTAGAAGTCAGTTGTATGTTTAATCTTCTAAATCCTCTCTCCTGCGTACTTAATTTGATGAATGGTTGTGGTGAGTATGCAAACTGTTCCAACACCAAATTGCGAAGCAGTAACAACATCTCCCAGGTCTTGATTGTGTATATCACACAGTGCACAAAGTTTCAAACTTATCACAAATGTGTGTGATGGTGAGGCGTGTTGGTGGTTCTGTTCCAAATTCCGCATGCGCTAGTTTCCTGTGCTCCGTGTGGAGCTCACTACGGAGGAGGTTGTGGGACATGTATAATCATATGCCCCTCCATCAGAAGCCCCTTAATGGCCAGAATAAAGCACGGTCAAATAAATAGAGGGGACTTCACTTATATACTTAATGGGGCACAACCTCAATAAAGTATATAATAGCGAGTGACAAAACATGCTCATTAGTATACATTGCTCTAGATGAGTAAGAAAGTGGCATACCACTTAAATGATTGAGCTTTGTGTTTAGGACCCCATGCCAAAATGGAATTGTTTTGAATTCTAAATGATGAACATCATTTCATTGTGGTACACCCTTTTAATTTTATTACAGTTACTGATCATCCAATCATGTTTTTTTTTTTTAGAAGAGTGAATAAATCAGGCAATACCTTTTAGAGGCGAACTAAGTATATTTGATGGTATTTAGATGGTCAGACTGAACATTCACAGACTTTTTATACATAGACTTTTTGTTATTTCTTTGTCTATTAGTTCCTATTTCTGGTTATCCACCAGTAAGTGCAAATGTGCACCAATTAACCATACAAGCAGTACAATATTTAAGAGATATTCCAACTCACTGATCCCTCTGATTAATTTGAAATCCTTAGCCAAGTAGAGGGTATAAGGGTGCTTTCACACGGTGCGCTTTTGACATGTGATGTGGTTTTTTTTGTGCAGGAAAGCACAGCAATTAATGCTGTACATTGCTGCACAAAAAATGCATCAAAAAACACGTCAAAAACGCACCGCATGACAGCACCCTAAGAGGTTATTATCCCTCTTAAATGTATTGGTTTAGAATTCTTTTATGTGAATTTAGTGGTTATTTTTCATCAAAAGGAATCAAGTGGTATAGCGTTAACCTTTGAGGATCCAGTGGTCTAGTGTCCTAACTTACTAAATCAATTCTATATGGATTCACTGGTAACCGACCTGCATTCCGTTTCCAATATATCATCATATAAGACAATGGGATATTATTTACCGAAAAACATAGACACAAGGCCATACTTACAGCTCCATGGCTGGACAAAAAACATTCCCAGGAGGAGGCAATATAAGCCCCAGTGCTGCATGAGGGAAATTTAACAGGTGCAGCTCACTGTTGAACAACTGATCACACCCGACCATCAGGGAGGCAGCTGCCTAGTAAAAAATGCATTTTTAAAAAGTTCCAGTTCTCTTCTGTATGCAGAAAAGCCACAGTACCTTACATGGAAGATTGCAATAATACTGATAAGCAATCACTCACACGCCTACTATCCATGAGGGCGGTGAATTCTAGTAAAACATAAAATATCAAACATGAGGTATTAGTTGATATCTTGGTCAGAATAAGCAAGCTCGCAACCCATGTCAATGTAAATGGCTAGTAAAGCTAGTGTAGGGACTCACAAGACAAGGAGGATCCTTGATATGGGTTGCGAGCTTGCGTATTTTGGACACAATATAAATTAATAACTCATGTTTGATATTTTTCCGTTATGTAGTTTTGCTCTGTAATACTGGGGAAAAGTGGGTGTCAGTATTTTGTGTTGGACACTTGAAATATGTTGGACAACCAGCTCAATCGATGAGTGTCACGGTTAACGCCGCAGTTGCTGTCTCGGGCCCCAGTCGTGTCCATGCTTCTGTTGCAGTCCCCTTGTGTCCCTGGTGCCGGTGGCGACATCTGCTGCCAGTATATACTCACCTGCACCTGTACCTGTCTCTGCTGTGGTGTCCATCCTAGGATCCTGACCTTTGTTTGCTGTGCTCTTACTAAGTTAACTCCTTGTTATTAGTATCTACAGTTAACCCATGTTAACCCTGCTCTTACTAAAGCTATTATCTGCCGTTACATCCCTGCTGACATTCTGTCGTTGTACCAGTCCACTATACCTGCCTGGGACCTGCTACTCGTCTATGGCTATTCCTGCTGTGATCTGTCATCTCTGCCAGTCCCGTGTCCTACACGTCGGCTGTCACCGCAGGAAGCCACGTCAGGGAGTTTCCCACAGCGAAGTCCTCCAGTCTGGTGGCTGACTCCGGTGAAGACTGGGGGCCCTTAGACTCTGCTCCCTGGCATGGTCTACACCTATACCGTCTTTGCCCATGATGATCACAGAGGATCCACACCAGCTACCCAGCTACCAGCTACGCAGGTGCCAAGCACTAAAAAACTGCCCAGTTCATCCTAACTGCGCCCCGGAAACCCAAGTGCCAAGATTTTGTGAGTTGGGGGACCTTGAGTAACGGTGTATCTGTCTTTCGTCTGATCACACCAATCACTTTCAATGTTTCTTCTGGTTCTTTGTTCCAAGTTCCTGCCCTGCTGGACTCTGGTTCTTCTGAGAACATTATCCATCCGTCTCTACTGGAGAAGTTCTTCCTGCCTGTATTCCATCTAGAGAAGTCCCTGCATTTCTCCTCTATCAATGGGGAGATTCTGAAGAAACCTGTCCAGTTCCGTACCCAGCCTCTGTCTCTCCAAGTTGGAATTTCCCACAAGGAGGAAATTTCGTTTTATGTTCTGCCAAGTTCTTCTGCTTCTGTTCTTCTGGGTCTTCTGTGGTTCCAGCTTCATGCTCTGTTGTTGCATTGGAAATCAGGTGAGGTTACCCAATGGGGCAAGCAATGCCAGTAACGCTGCCTGAAGCCTGCCCATCTAGTGCAAGCCTGCCCACCTGTACCCATGCCAGTTGTTTCTGTTGTGCCAGCTGTGGAGTCCCAAGCCCAAGAAGATTGTCTGGACTCTCAAGTCATCTTGGATTTCTTAGCACCTCTCTCCCTGCCTACTGTTTCTGCTGTTCCAGCTCCCCAAGTCCAAGAAGTTACCTGTGACTGGCTAGACATTGAAGACAGTTCTTGGGAAACCGAGGAAGAGGTGGTTACCCCAGGTTGTTTTTGGGGTAACCAGCTGGTCTGGAGGGCAGAGTTTAAGGGCAGGTACTGTCACGGTTAGTGCTGCGGCCCCTGTCTCGGACTGTGGTCGTGCCGATGTTTCTGTCGCAGTCCCCTCTGTGTCCTGTGGTGCTGGTGGCGGTGTCCACTGCCATCATATATTCACCTGCATCTGTACCTGTCCCTGCTGTGGTGCCTGTGCACTTGCTCCTGCTTGCACTTGTCAAAGTACTTAAAGGGACAGTTCCTAAATTACCTGGCTACGGACCGGACCTGTGACCTCTTGTGTTAAAAGTAATTCCCTCCACTGCCTCAGGGTGAGTTTGTTGGTGTCCATCCTGGGATCCTGAACTCTGTCTTCTGTATGCTTGCTGAGTTAAAGTTGTGTTACCAGTATCTACAGTTAGCTACTCTCTGCTATCTGCAGGTTGCAGGTTCTACTTCCTCTCCTCTCCCTCTTGCCGTAGGGGTCCCTCAGGGGTCAGTTCTTGGTCCACTCCTCTTCTCAATCTATACAGCCCCCATTGGCCAAACCATCAGTAGATTTGGCTTCCAGTACCACCTCTATGCTGATGACACTCAATTATACACCTCTTCCCGAGACCTCACTCCTGCCCTGCTACAAAACACCAGTGACTGTCTGTCCGCTGTCTCTGACATCATGTCCTCTCTCTATCTCCAACTAAACCTCACCAAAACCGAACTTCTTGTTTTTCCCCCATCTACTAACCAACCCCCATCTGCTATTTCTCTCTCAGTGTGTGGCATCACCATAACACCTAGGCAGCAGGCCCGATGTCTTGGGGTTATTCTAGACTCTGATCTGACCTTCACCCCATATATCCAATCCCTTGCCCGCTCCTGTCACTTGCACCTCAAGAACATCTCCAGAATCCGTCCTTTTCTCACTGTGGAAACAACTCAAACTCTCATTGTTGCTCTTATTCATTCTCGTCTTGACTACTGTAACTCCTTGCTTATCGGTCTCCCTCTCTGTAAACTCTCCCCTCTCCAATCTATCCTGAATGCAGCAGCCAGGCTTGTCTTTCTCTCCAGCCGCTATACTGATGCCTCTACCCTGTGTCAGTCACTGCACTGGTTGCCCATCCAGTACAGAATACAGCATAAAAGTAATCACTCTCACTCATAAAGCTCTCCACAGTGCTGCACCCACCATACATCTCCTCCCTCACCTCTGTCTACCACCCTGCCCGCTCTCTCCGCTCAGCTACGGACATCAAACTACAGACTACAATCATCCGAACCTCCCATGCCCGTCTTCAAGATTTTGCACGTGCTGCACCCATTCTCTGGAACATCCTACCACGTACCATCAGGCACAATCCCAGCCTTCGCAGTTTTAAGAGTGTCCTGAATACACATCTTCTCAGGCAGGCCTACCAAAACCACTAATTGTTAACCCCCACCTTCTATCACACACATTTGTCACTCCCTACACTAGGGCACTCACAGGCACTTATCTGTATATAGATGTACTGTCAGGGTGGCAGGTTCACCAAATTTTTATGTAAACCTTCCCCATATTTATAAAGCATGGCTGGGCCATTGTAAATTTAGCACTTCTCCCCCTTTGTTTCCCCCAGGCACCCTCTTAGATTGTAAGCTCTTGCGAGCAGGGCCCTCACACCTTGTGTCTCACCTGTAAGTAGCTTTCACTGTGTAATGTCTGTCTTTTGTCTGTAATTATACCCTCTACATTGTAAAGTGCTGCGAAATATGTTGGCGCTATATAAATAAAGATTATTATTATTATTATTATCTGCCTTTGCATCCCTCCTGCTGCTGTTATCTGCCATTGTACGTCCGTTACCAGCCTGGGACTCTGTCACCTTCCTACAGCTACACCTGCCTATGACATGTTACCTCTGTCTCTACCTGGTGTCCTCTGTCTTGCATTTCGGCTGTCACCATGAGTAGCCACTTCAGGGGTAGCGACCTGGAGGTTCCCCACAGCTAAGTTCGTCTGGCCTTGCGGCAGGCTCCGGTGAAGACCAGGGGCCTCTTAGACTCTGCTCCCTGGCGTGGTCTCCACTTTTACCATCTATGCTTGCTGTGGCCCAGAGGATCCACAATACCTAGCTACGGTTGTGACAGTACTCACTGATCCATTATACCTGTTACAGTACGTACTGACCGCCGACAACCGTGACAGTAAGGGTGTCATCATTTGATCGAAAGCTAGCATGGTGCACTACATATAACTGTATAGCTGCAATCCTTTATAAGACTTATCTTTATGCAATTGTAATACTAGCAATCACTTCTTCATAGATAGTAGGCATGTGAGTGGTTGTTTATCAGTATTTTTGTATTTGTGAAATTTGTATGGTACTGTGGCTTATTTGTATACTAGTGTGAATTGGTTCTAATCCAATGAGCAGTATTTTATTAGGCAATTGCCCCTTAAGTGGATGGTGTGTGAGCAGTTGTTCGTCAGTAAGCTACACCTGTTTAATATCTCCCAAGTAGCACTGGGGCTTATATTGCCTCCTACTGGCAATAGCTTTTTGTCAAGCCATTGAGCTGAGTATGGCCTTTTGTCTTTGATTTTAAGCATATAAGATCTAGACAAAGACTTGTATTTCCTATTAAACTAACAATTTAACATTTGCTAAAGTGTGTATTAATATAGTATATGTTAAAATATCTATTTACTATGTGTTGTATCTAAAAATGTAATATTTGGACCTGAGGAAGAGCTATACTATTAATTCATGTCAGAATACAGTATAAATTAAATGGGTTTGGTTCAGATGCTTGCACCTCCACCCCCACACCACTGTTTGTGACTTGTTTCTGACTTAGTTTGTTATTTATCTAGGTCTCTGTCAGGGTATGTTTCTTACCATGTTTGTCCTGTATGCTGGTAGCTCCCTAGCAGTAAAATTACACAATTATAGGTGTTCGGAATATTTATAGATCTATGAAATGTATAATAAATGCAGTAGGCAATACTATAAATCATCTACTGAATAGAGAAATAACTTTATGGAACCATTTATTTAGGAAACATCTTAATTAAAACTTAGCAATGGGTATGAACAAATGATGATATATTTTATTTCTTTCCTGTTGTGTATATAGCACCATCATATTCCTCAGCACTCTACAAATGGACTTCACATTCTAATTCCTTTTTTTGCAGACATATGCATACTAAGAAAAAATTAATAGGAACCCAACACTATCAGTATGTTTAGTGTAAGAGTATGTTCAGACAGCTTATTTTGCCACGTAATTGCGCGCTAATTTCCCGGCGTAGTGCACTTTATATGCGGAGAAATGCATGCCACAATTATGGTGATTCATAGCTCTCATAGAGAACTTTGAATTATGCGTCGTCTCCCCAGACGTACAAAACGATCGTATCGTACACCCGGGGGAGAAGTCAATGCTGACAATGCATGTCAATGGGGCCGGTCGGGTGCCAGCCCCTCTCCCCCGTGCTTTGGGAGTAAGCGCTGATCAGCGCGTGTTTCCAAGAAACCCGGCGTATTGTGGCGCGTACCATACGTGCCCCAATACGCCGTGTGAACATACCTTGAGAATGAGTTTAGTGTAAGCAGCTTCCACAGCTGCCATGTATGTACACCTGTTACAGCCTGCCACAGGCAATGAATGATAATCCTATATGCAGCAGTAAAATAGTACTGCTTTATATAAGACAAGGGATAATGCCCCACAGTGGTCAAGTGCCCTAGAGAGACTAAGTATTAAAGTAAAAAAAAAAGGTTTTAAAAAAAATAAATATGAATAGTTTAAATCACCCCTTTTGCCATTTTACAAATTAAAAAATGTAAAAGTTAAACATAAATGGTATCGCCGCGAACATCATTTATCCCGTACGCTTAACACGGAGAACAAAATAAATTCCAAACGCTAAAATTGTGTTTTTTTTTGGTCATTTCATATCCTCAAAAAATTGGTATAAAAAGTGATGAAAAAAAATCACATCTACCCCAAAATGGTAACAATAAAAACTACACTTCAGCCCACACTTTTGCTTCAAAATTTTCCCCCTATTTTCCTCCTCTAAAACCTAGGTGCGTCTTATGGTCCAGTGTGCCTTTAAGTCTGAAAAATACTGTAATTGGATGCATAGTTGTCATAAGTATTTGAATATTTGATAAGTTAAAAACACAAATTTCAAATATTTCAGTGGAAAAATAAAAAAATGCCTCTGATGGCAACATAACAGTACTTATACTTAAAGGCTAAAATAGCATCTCACTTTTTCAATATAATAGAAATTATTCCAGAAAAAATATATATTTTTGTTGAACATGCAAAATGTACGTTTTAAGTAATAGTTTTTGAGGTTGTGCCTTATAACAGACATGCTCAAAAATATGATTGTTTCCAAAATGAAATTTTTTATCATGTCTGAAATCTTTAATGTTCCTAAACTACATTTGCTACTACTTAACATGTTTTCATATAAAGAATTTATTTGTACTATAAAATCTGATTTCCTGATATTGCAATTATCATTCCATTGTTTATATAATCACAAATTCACTATAAACAGGATGATATATTAATTCTCCTGAATTACTGTTTAATAATGACAATGGTTAGTAATATAATATATTAATAATAGAATCAAACATTTTGATTAACTTTAGAGATGTTAGAACAAAAACTTAAAAATATAAATGAAATAAATGGGATTATAATATTTTGTTTTTTGCAGAAGTATAATTCAACAACAAGAGACCAAGGTAATTTCTGTTTTCTTAAACCTAATCTCTTTTTATTTTACACAAATTTTACACATATTTCTAATTGTTCTTTATACTTTTTACTATAAAAAATGTCAGTGTTTTTTTGGACGTTATCACAGTTTGGATATGATAAGGTAACATTGGACTGTCATTATCTTTTGCGGATATTAACCAGTTAAGGTGTATTGTAGCTCTTACAGGTATTTCACCATTTCAGTTGTATTAATCTAAAGAGAAATAACACCTTGTACACCGACTTCTCAATGCATAGGCTTATTAAGGTTCTCTTTCCTATCATTACATGTTTCCATTCTGTATTGTGTCTCCTTTACCTTATATGATGTCAAGTATAAGTATATAATGCTGAACACGACAAGTAGATTCCTGTCTTGTAATGAAGGGTTCAAGCTGTTATTTTCTGACGGCAACAGAATTTGACAACCTATTAACTTGCACTATGTAATACCTCATTCTCTTTTCAAAAAACACGTTCAATTTTTATACATATAATTTTCTGAGTAGTCTCCTGATTAGAGACATGTTTTCTGAGCAGATTGATTCCTTTGACATTAAATACTCAACGTTTGACTGGCGACATGGCTTGACTGTTACTCCCCATACTTAATAGTGGTAATGGTTATAATAAGTTTCATGTAACATGGAAATTTAATTGCACATATTTATAATTAATTTTAATTTTTTTGAATTTAATACTTTTAGCAATTATAATTTATTATATCTATGTCTTAGAGAAGTAACACTGAGAATTTTAGATCTGGTTGAGTATTATAGAGAACATAGGCTCCTTTAAGACTACATTATTTTCTATAATGTTTGCAAAATAATGCAAAAAAAAATCTTGAAACATTCTATAGACTAAGCATCTGCCAAATGTGTGCCTTGAATGAATACTTTCTGCATTAGAAAGAGGAAAGGCCTATAGTATTGTTAATCCATAAAAGGTATATATAGCGCATATATGTCTTTTGATAAGAAGCAGATGATATTAAGTATACAAGCATATGGCATGCATTTTTATATTAGTATTCTAGTTTTCAATATGTTTTTTTCTGAAATTTCCATAAAAAGAAATTTACCCTTTAAATAACCCAAAGTCATATGTGTTCTGATTGGTCAAACATATGCAAACAATTGTCTGTCTAGCTGTGGATTTTTAGGGACGTTCAGGAAATATTTAAATCCAAAACTTTTGTAGTGGGGTCTCTTGTTTAGAGTAGCTGCAAAGCGCCTGTTCTGTTCTGCACTATACAGACAACCCATTGATTTGAATGGGCACTGTATAATACTTTAAGGGGTTGTTCAGTTTAGTAAAATTATAGTTATATAGGGCCTTGATGGGAATAAAATAGAAGAGAAAGTGATAATTACATCCCAGTCTCCCACTGCTGACACTACCCGGGATCTACTCCTCCTCACTTCTGTGTTCTTGTCCAGACATACAGGAGAGATTTTCCATAGTGAGTGAATGGAATGTGATCCTCTCTTATTTGTTGGAATGATAACCAAGAAGTAAAGCAGAGCGGATTCTGGAAAGTTTCACAGCTGCAGTGGTGGGGGACAGAAGTGAATATAATTTTTTTTTTTTATTTTGTCCTGATCTAGCCCCGTGTAACTATAATTTTATTAAACTGGACACCCTGAGGTGGAGCTGCAGTGAGGCTTGCCAATAGATTACAACCAAGTTCTGTGGGTCCAAGCAGGGGGACGCTTTGGGTGACATGTATGAAAACTGTCAAAGACTTTCCTTGTTGCCCATAGCAATCAATAAGAGTGCCCCTCTAATTTTTTCAGAGCTCTATATGAAATGCAAGGGGAGCTCTGATTGGTTGCTATGGGCAACAAAGAAAGTCTCAGACCAAGACAGTTTTCATACATGTGGCCCTTTGTGATCTGCTTATTGTCAAGGACTATTCTAGGAAGCAACGATTGTCTACCATGGTAAATTCCTTTTATTCATATATTTGATTTTTTTTTTCTCAGCCCCAGAGAAAACCCTGATTTTTTTTGCTGTGGAGGACATCCTCTATTGCACCACCTCTGGCTATTCCTGTCACAGTGCTGCATTTTCCTTCTGCAAATTCACAGCTCTTGCCAAAGTTTCATAGCACTGCAATGTCAAAATTGTTAGCTCCGAATTTTTTCTGTGTCTAAGCGGCATTAAATCAGGTTCTTGTTTTTTTGTTTTGACTGTAATTATACGACGCATTAAGATGTGGAACCAACTGTCACAGATAAATTATATGGATAAATGACAGATCCCCATCTTGTTGATTCTCCCGTCAGCACTCTTTCAGCTCACATTTTCTTTTCTGTGAATCAAGTAAATTTTGTGGTGTTGAAAGGTGTATGCTTTCAGGGCTGTACTTGAAATGAGCGAAACCATAGTATATCACACGGAATTACATGCAATGTTAATACTCTCTTATTTACTGAAAACTTTTTTCTTCTTGTGGTGAGATGTACAGTATTAGGGATTTTCCCATGTAATTTGGACTTTTTCTTTTAAGTTGAACTGCCATAGATCTTCAAATGTCAGTATCATTTTTCATAGAAACAATGCATAATAAAAGTTAAAAATTAGTTTTAACTGTTTCAAAGATCAAATTGAGAGAATTGCAATTGAACGGATTTCATGAAGTGGCTTATGGTTTAGAAATTCCATTTTCTAAGACACTATGAGGAAAATCAGTGAAAAAAATTGGAGACCCCCATAAAGGACCCTCATCCAGAAGTTAAAGTAGAAATAATTCTTCAATAGGTATCTTTTGCTCTGAAGCACCCAGCACAGCCATGCATTACATGGAAAGTCTATTGGTTTATCGGATTCCTGTGTAAGACCTGTGTATTTCTCTTCTGGGCGAGTTGCAGGAAGATTCAACATCTGCTGTCTTTTTTCCTTGCAGCGTGATTGTTGCTGGTCCTAGCAAAGTGACAACCTGTGATCAGCTCATTATTGGAGGACACATGAGCAGGTGTGATTCAATAAGAAAAAATGGAAGACAGAGGCAAATCTAATTTTCCGTAACTTTCTTATGGCCTAACAGTAGGCGCAACTCTTTCATAACAGTGTCTATTGTGCTATAGGAAGAATGCAGTCTATCATAAATGTCCTAATACAAGCTACCAATAGGTGCTGATTCACTGTCTTGTTTTATTACCTTAATGCCACTCTAAATAAAGGTATACAGCAGGGCCTTTCTGTATATGCAGCAAATAAGCAAATATTTACTACATGGAAACACTTTCAGAATGTACATGGATATGGCAGAGAAGGGGCAGGCACCACTTATGATAAAGCAGAAGGACTGCTTCAGGTGTGCCAATAACATATAACTAGATAAAGAAAGAAAAGAGAGGCACACCAAGAAGCGGCACGTACTCGTGAGCGCCACTATACGAATGCTGGCCAGCGTGTACGTCCCACAATGCTCCAGACAGGTGGGAATTCGTTCTCACTTCACTGGTGCGTTAGCGCCCCCAAAAAAGTGAAGTCTCACTTCTTTCTACGGGCGAGCAATGCGCTGGGGAATACAGGAGGTTATCATAGTATTCAATGAGTGCTATGATTTTACCGTATTTGTGGAGTGTTCTTCCTGCACATTGCAGCGAAATTATGCACCTGCAAATACATTGTGTGAACACCCCCTGACAGTATATTCACATGGCTGATGATGACGCTGAATTTTCATCATCAAAATCAGCGTCAAAATTTGTATTTTTCTGAAACACCCATACAAATCGATAGCTAGGGCAAAAACGTAGCCTACAAAAATGTGTCAAACGCATCTAAAACCTCGCCGTGGTGCTTCGAAAACAGCCTCAAAATCAGCCGTGTGAACTCACTCTTATTGTCTATAGAAATTGCAAACATAACTCTGAATGTTTAGTATCAATTCTAAATCATACATTTGTGCTAATAATGCCATCAAAGGACCAGGAAGATAATTTGACTACTGTGTTTTTATCATTCATGTACTATATGTGGTTTTGTTCTTTATTTATGTTGTCTTTGGAAAAGCATGTCAGCAAATGTCAGACGAGTGGTGGATTACAGAGACAGTGACTATACAGGTATTCTCACAGACTGATCCTTGCATGTACCGTGAAGAGGGTGAATAAAGATGTAATGAAACACCACCCCCATCGAAACATAGACGCAGACGAGTCCCGCCTGTCTCCAACAGTTCAAGAATAAAAAAAAAAATGTGATTAAAAAAAACTCATCAGTCAGGCCAACTAGATATTCCACATTGCACAGCTAGGCCTGAAGGATGCCGACGGCACTGACAAATGACAGAGCCAGCTTTATTTGTGTAACAACAAAACGATTGTTAGAATAATACATATAATTAGTGTTATAAAATTAGAATAATGATAGTTTGCTTGTCTCCCAATCGCACTCTGGGTGCCATGTTTCATCAGGAGTCAGGGCATTCCCCTTTCTGATGACAGATCCCTGATTGAGGTAAAAAAAAGTACTTGGCAGAGTGACAACCGGGTGGTTGGAATCAGGTCACTTTTAGACATAGCATGAGGCATATGAGGCAGCTTTACCAATATATGTACTTTAGATTCCTTATAAATCCTCTTCGCTATTTCTTCATGACGCGTGAGTATGCTGGGAAAAATATAGTTGTGCCACAAGCAACACATTTATCAGCGTTTTCTTACTATAAAAATGTTAGATAACAATACCAGGTTCAATTTGGTGTTATTTTAAGTCCACACAGATTCCGTCGGTATGCATATGCTCCCTGCAGTTGGGGAGCATATGCATAGTGGGGGGAAGGATACTGGCAGCAATTGATAAATGTTCCTACTGAGACAATATAATAAAGCTGCAAATTATTATGAACACAGTCAGTCATTAAAGTGTGATTTCACTAAAAATCAGAAAATTTTGGAACTATAGCAACAAAATCAGCAACTATTCCTGAGAGCTGCTATATACAATAAGTGGGCCAAAAGGCCCATCTGTCAGATAAGTAGTATCATTATTATAAATGGAAAATGGTTGGTGGGATTTCTGCTACAGATTTTGCATTGGTGCCCAGGAACTTTAAATTATGCCTCTGCTTGTACCTGTATATCACAAAAAGGAGAAAATTTGACGATGACCAACTGTCAGTGAGAGGTCAATAAATTGGCTGTTTACTCCTCCTTTTCTTTTTTTTGGAATCAATGGTATTATGGGGTCTGTAACAATGTACAAAGCTTTATATCAAAAACAGCAGGACATTTTTAATAAAGACGATATGAAAAGCTGCATTATTTTTTATACATGTATTAAAATAATTAAAAAAACTGGTTGCAAAAGTGGATGTATATATTTGGTATCACTGGAATTGTACAGACCTGCAGAATACAGATAACACAAAATTTATACTGAAGAGGGAACAACCATTAAATATTCAATACTTGTCACTAGAGTTTACTTATGTCAAATTATTGTTTACAATTAACGGTACTGTATGGTCTATAACAATGGGGACACATAAGTCTGCATAGCAGCTTTATACCAAAAACAGTAGGAGACAATAAGAAAATTATTCATTATTTTTTTATACCACATGTATTGAAATAATACAAACTGGTTGCAAAGGTGTATGTACACTTTAAACATATCTGCAGTTTTCCATAATACACCTAGAAATGCTGTAACGAAGCTATAGATATGTAGCTTTGCTATGGTTCTAGTGCGCCCCGCCTCATGGATGCCCCCCAAGATCAGGTACATTGCAAAGCACAACAGGCGCTATGTAGTGCGCCCAAGTATGTCATGCGAGAGATTTAAAAATGTATGAACGGCTGAAAAGACGACAGATATCTGACGCAGCACCCTTCATACATGTTGCCTTACGTGTCTTCTTCCATCTGTTTCGCCATTGAGGATTTAGATTTTGTATTGCTGTTTGTCTAGAACCTTTTCCCAAACCAGCCCTGCTGGGAACACAAGACTTCAAGCTACATACCTTTGGGGATCATCAGCTCTCACAAGGCTCACCACTGTTGCAAGGTCGTGATCCGAGGGAGGTAACTGGTTTGATGCAAGTAATGCATACATCCAGGACCTCAAAAGGAAAACTTTCTGTTCATGGTTCAATGACATCATATTTTAACAGAAATCTAAAGAACACAAACGCTTTAAAGCTGAGACCCAGAGAAAAATCTGAACCAAATGGTGGGAACAAAGCTCTAAGGAGACAAAAAGGGCAACAAGTATGAGTGGGGCTGTTCCAGTTTTCGGCCAAAGACCTGTCGTAGCCCTGTTCTATAGATGTATGAACAGTTGTACGCCCCAACTAGAAGCATTCTGCAACAGACACGACACGTTTAAATGCGGCAAGTTGGAGGGAGTCATGTCGCACCAGATTCGTACAAATGTGGCACTTTTTAAAGTGGTATGGCTAAGACAAATCTTGCCCTAGAATGGGACACTTGTATAAAGTGCTGTTCATACATACTGGTGTCTTCTACATTCCACTAAAGCAATTTAAAACTTCCATGTCGGTGCCAGGTTTCATACAGGTCGCTCAAAGTTTTGCCGATTGTTATGACATGCGGCGCTTCTTTCAGCTGACAAAGATCTTATGGGCGATATGTATGAAACTTGGTGCCTCAACACCATTTCTTGGGGATTTTTTTCAGTGTACAATGCGCCTGAATATATGAAAGTCGTAGATGTGCGCTCATAAATGGCAGCGTATGTTCGAGGCACGTAGCGTCTGTGGCGCCACGATACTTTGGTGCATTAGTAATGCGCCAAACATGTATAAATGAATGCCAGAATTCGACAATGGCTGCTGCATTCTATTCATTAGTAGGACACCCTGCTAAACAATGGAGCAATGAGCTTCTGTTCTTATCTATAGAGTTTAAAACAGTTCATTGAATTGCTTTTCCAATTTAAAATGCATTATGTTAATACTAAATTTTGGTGAGATTTTTAGATTTTTATTTTCTATAACTAAAATCTTACAAAATATATATTTTTTATACTTTTATATAGAATGTTAATTTGTGTTCAGAAAAATGTATGTCAGTGAGTCAGCCTTTATTTGACATACAGCGATAGCCGACACACCACAGGTCTCGCTGAGACTTGTAGTGCAACATGCAAGATCACTATCATAGTTTCTATCCACTGACATGCTATTCTAATGGCTTTTCTTTTATTTCTAGCCTGCTGTGATGTGTTTTTGTAATCACTGATAATTCTATGCTATCTCCGTAAATCTATGATTTAGAATGGGATTAATGGTAGATGTTGTATTGGTTTCATTCTTTTCTATTATTTCATTGAATCTTAATTTTTGATTATGTTATTCTAACACATTTTGATAGGAGATAATATTATATATTTTTGTGGATATTACATAATTTATGATTATCTTTATATTATATAATTTTATATTTATTTTATATTAGTTAATTTTATAGAGTTTGATAATTAACATAAATTAGTTTGCATTATTTTAGTGGTATAAGTTGAGAAATAAGGGATATTTTTTGCCCTAATGGCAAATCTAGTTCCATTCCAACATCTCAGGCTAAGGCAGAACACATTGAAATTGGTCTGGCTGTTTGAGCAGTTATGCTCCATATCGCCTTATTTAGGGCTCCTGCTGCGTCTTTCGCACCAAGAATTGACATGTCAATTCTTGGAATAGATCCGGAAGGCTTATCCAAAAGACGCAATGAGACACACATCGGCGATCACTTGTGTGAACGCCGATGAATGTTTTACAGTAAAACAATGTAAATCACATTGCTATTTATTAGATATGTGTTTGGGTCCGTTTATGGTCCGACAGACAGATCCAAATACTTATCTAAAAATGCATGTTCACACGGGTTCAACATGCCATGCGAACATACACTTACTGGTAAGATGGCAGGTAAGATGACCAGGATCGAAGGCATGATCTTGCAGAGCCAACTCTACTTGATTGGCCACTACATTGGAATGCTCGACATCTGACAAATTCTCTACTCTCTACTGAGAAAAGGCCAGAGAACCTAGGGTTGACAGTGGAAGAGATTAAAAAAAACCGCAAGATCTACCTTAAAAAAGGCCAAATTGAGAGTGCTAACTGAAAAATCCTGGTCATAGATTGTCCCCTATGGTGCCACTATGGTGGCTGTGAATTTTGAAGCTGATCGACTCTCCAGTGAGGTAGAAAAAAGAAAACAATTAAAGAAGAGGGAAAGGTACCCAGATTTACAATAGCAAATTACAAATAGAACCTCTTGCCCCCACTGTCCGAAGATCTGTGACTTGAGGATGGACTGCTCAGCCATCCTAGAACACGTAAGTAATCTTGATGGACAAAATTATTGTTACAAGACATAATGATGACATTATTGTCATTGCATATATCTCTAGAATATATCATTTTGGGAACAGTTACACAGTACATGGGGTATTCTAGTCATATATACTTAGCAGCTTATCCACTTCATAGGTGAGAAATATGTTGTTGGGTGTTTGGCTGCTGTTTTGCATTGCATGAGGCTGTTTCCTCTATTTCCACAGAATTTAAAATGAGTTACCTACATGCTGAATCACCACTGCATTCAAACTCCATCTGTCTGTTGTCTGGACAATTCATTACTGTGGTCCCTCTTTCTAGCAACAAGTGGGGGTCCTAGTGTATGAGTTGATAAATAGCCTTTTACAATTTGCAATACACAGTACTTACTATAAGAAAAAAGTGTACAAAACTTTCCTGGTTGAATTATTTTTTTGGTAATATATTTATAACACAAAACACATTCTATAGTTTTCTGAAGGATTGCTTAATAGCGGTTATACTAAATCTCAAAGGGATATTCTCATCTCGCGCACTGATGTCATAGCAATAGGATTTTATCATCAATGTGTAGATGGTGAGGGTATCACTTCTGGGACTCGAACCTAACTAGGAAACTACTTGCGCACAACTCTCCATTCTACTCTTCATCTGTTGTATGGGAGCTCTGAGTACAGTATCACAAGAGCAACCTACTTCTTGTTCTGAACGGAGATTATGGGGGCCCATTACTGATATAGGTGCTGGTCGCCGGGTTGGGTCCACCACCTATCACACATTGATTTCACACCCTATCGATATGCTATTATTATGTGAGATTGGAAAATATCTTTAAGCTAAGGTTTACATTAAAATAATGGAAGAATAAAATCCAAAGGAACAATATTCTACTCTGCCTGATTTACCTGTGCCACGAATAAACAAGATCAGCTTTTGACAAGACTGTTGATATGCTCTGTCTATAAAGTTGCATAAATCTATCATTGATGCCCATTACAAAAAGTAAAGCAATTGCTTTTTATTTGCTTTTCCACTGAAAAGTCCAATTGACTTTTTAATACAGTTGAGGCAATGGTATACTGACATGTATCTGCAAGCGCATGCAAAAACAACACTTTTTGGCATATATTTGTGCACATTATAAGTATACATCAGGAAAATTCTTGCAACGCACATTGTACACAGTGCTAAAATGGGGTAAAATCATAGCAATGGGTAGTAGTATAACACTGTTGGAGAATAAACTTAATATCTACATGGATTACATCTGTGAGAAATGTCATACACTTTTATATACCAAATAAATGAGAGAATAAAACTCACTTCCAATTAATCTAGTTTGCTTACATAATAGATAATAATTTCTTATTTGGACAGCCCAGTATCTTTACAATGTAAGTGCTAGAAACCAAGACCATGGTTTTCCTCTGTAACTAATATATAGTACTAATACCAAGAGGGAAAAATAGTTCCCTTGGTGTCTAGTGTCATATTAGGAATTTATATTAGTTTAATTTTCTAATTTTAATAATTTATATGGTAGACTAGACTTTTACCATATGCCAGTCTTACACTGAAGATTGTATGTGTAAGATCAGGGATGTAGCTATAGAGGGTGAAGAGGTTGCACCCGTTACTGGGCCCTATAGCCTCAAGGGGCTCAAAAGCCCTTCTGCCACATGACACCAATATTGCCAATGATATATGGTAGTTGGGTATCCCCATTTCACTTTTTACATTAGGGCTGCAGTGCTACAAGTTACACCTTTGAGTAAGATGCATCAAATGTAATAAAAGGAGCACTCCTCTTATAATATTTGTTACATTTTTTGCTGTCCTTGAACCATAAACTGATATCTACACCATTTATGAGCTGTTACAGATTTCTGCTTCAGTTCATGTCAATTTCTAATGCAAATTATATTACATCTGTTGAGCTGCTGTTAGGCTTCCACTAAGTCCTGTCTAGTTGTTTGAAAAGAAGCTTTAGTGGCACAAAATAAAAATAAAAATTGGTAAAATTCGTGACTGCCAAATCTGACATACAGCCTTTGATAAAAAGCCCCCCAAGCATTTATTTCATTGGTTTGTACTGAATTGAGTCTTAAAAAGCATGCATGAGAAAAAAAACCTATCCTACTGTTCATCATACATACAAATTATTTTCCTATTTGTGAAAGTAGTTATCTTCATCATGCATTACTTATTAGTAATTGTTTCATTGCCATGCAAAACTAGTATAGCAATTAACATTGGAGCAGTTAGTTCTATACTCCCCATCAATTAACTTACTAATTTGCAGGAAGGCAAAAAATATGTTAAACATTATCACTAGATTGTGTTATACTGAGCTAATGATCACTATGCATCATGAGTAGCTTATGACTCACTAACCCCAAATAAGATTTACTTATACCTGTATACTTTATATTATTTAGACAGATTCTGTGTTAATTTTGCACCGATATATAGACACACACATATGCTCATACTTTTAATCATGCTCAATATATACAGTAGGCTTTACAAAATAATGTTTCATGTGGTGCCTATTCTTATTTTTGCTTTCCCTGTACAAAAAGCCAGATTTATTGAGTGAAATATTTAATATCATGACTAGCTTTTTCTACCAGCCCTTGACGTTCATTCAGGAGGTGAATAGCTTGTGAGCAAGGATGTTAAAGGAATAGCACGGGCCTGCTGAAACTACTGACTGGCTACAGTGGTCATGCACCATGTACAAGAACACAAAGTAAGCAGATAAGGGGGCACTGCTGTATTGTCACTGTTTTATTCTTTACATTTATGTTGGAAAACCCCTTTAAAGCATATTTTATTTGTTTGTGTCATGTTCCATATATTAGAAGTAGGGAAGCAGTGGCCTGAGAAGGAATTTGATTCAGCTACATTGGAACGGGGATAGAGCAGATGCTAGAAGAATAACTCTACGCTTTGTCATAAATGGTGTATGGACTGATTGAACAATTAGCACTGCAGGGAGTACTAGATATTTGTGTGGTCCTGGCCTCCACTGTAGTTGCTGAACTGAAAATGATTGTTTCTCTTGACATCATTGAGAAATGTTATTAACTTTGTTTCAGACTTTGCACACTTCTGAATGGGATATATCATATATTTGTCATAGGGATCTTTCAGTGTCAGAGGTGTAACTTGAATCTCCAGAACCCAATGTGCCACCTCTAATGCTGAGGACTTCTTAGGTTGTAGACAGGCCTCTGAGTCCCCATAAGCACCAGTGCCAGGCACAAATGCTACCTCTGTGCCTCTTATAGCTATTTCCCTGTCATGGGCATTTCCTTAAGTATCTGTTCAGGAACAGTAACAGTACAATAAAGACTTTGAGACTACCATCATTTTATAGACAATTATCTTGGCTATCTTATACATAACTTTGACCTGCAACTATTTAGCATACACTTAGTTATGCAGATTCTTGTCATGTAACTACATTGTTCCTGTTTTGCTCCTGGTGAATGAACAATCTTTTTCTTCTTGTTACTACAAATTACAACCTTTTCTCACATAACCTAATAGCTCAGTGTATTATTAGGCTGATTCCCAAGTGAAAGGTCACTGGTTCGAGCAGCCATAAAGAAGATTTCCCAAAAAAGAGAAACCACATCATCCAGCTCATTGATAGCAGTCTCTGGGCCAAGAAGATTGCCAAACTGCATCATGTGAGGCCATGACAGATTGAATAACACGAATTGAAATCGATCTATTCAAAAGCCAAGAGGTGGACGTCCAGTCAAAATATCAGAGTCAACAAGTCAGTTCATCACGAGGTATATCAGTTCCTGCGTGACAAACACGGCAGTGGAGGTGGCTCGTATGCTTCAGAATAGTGGAATCACAGATATCCATGCAAGCACCGTGTGACGCATATTACACAAGTCTGAAATGGTGGTACAAAAAAAGGTGAAGCAGCCTTGACTTTAATATCGTCATTTAAAGAGTTGGATCATGTTGGCAAAAAAAGTATGTAAAGTGGACCGTAAAAGTTTGGAAACAATTAATTTGGAGTGATGAGATGAAAGCCAATAGACTGCGCTCTGATGGTTGCAAATTGCTCTGGAAAAATCAAGGGAAAAAGGGACCAATGGACAAAGAAATTGAAGGAACTGTCAAATTCAGTGAAGGAAACCTGATGATACGGGATTGTTTCACAGCCAAAGGCGTTGGATACTTGACCAGGATCGATGTTGATCTCAATGCTGGGCTATATGTGAGTATCCTACAAGATGAGTCACTTCATACACTCTGGGTATGAAAAGGACGACATAGGGCGACATGTATGAATCTCGCCACGTCGGGGCGCACCTTTTCGCCGGTTTTCCGGCAAAATTTGCGCCTGATTTATGTCGGCACTGGGGCGCGCTCATACATACTATGTAAAGTCCGCCGTGCTTCGCCAGTGTATGGGGCGCAGTGCGGGACTTAGGCGCAGTGCGAGACTGTGCCGAAGATGTGTTCCGATTCGAGACAGGCTGGAAAACAGCGAGAAATCATTCAACATGTCCGTGCGGAGTATGAAAAAAAAATTGCCTTTATAAAGGCCGAAAACATTATCAGAAAAGAGCTCAAACCTCAAAAATAAAAAATAATAAAAAAAAAATCACTTTACAAAAATCTAGAACTGTCGGAGCTGGTGAGAGCTGCAATGCGCCGCACTTTGCCGACTCGCAATCGTACATGCCTCGGAGTTTTTGAGTGCGCCGCGTCCAGCCCCGGAACGCCTACACCGCGCCCACACTGCGCCCATTGCCCGCCCCTTCATGCGGGGCGCAGCTGAAAGTGGCGACCGCTGCGCCTAACACCGCATCCCTGCATCCGACAGCGGATTCAGGCTGGGGAGGTGCAGGATACGCCAAAAAACAGGCGTAAAGCCCTATCATACATGTCGCCCAGAGAGTTCGAGCAGGACACAGACCCGAAGCATATGTCAAGGTTGGAGAAGGAAGGGGTTAATGTCAATGAAGTAGATTTGCTGTATTAGCCTCCACAATCCCCAGACCTCATCCCAATCCAACATTTGTGGGTAGAGTTAAAGAAAAAGCTGTATTCTAACAAAATAATAAAAAATTTGATTTTTAGGAGCAAAACAGTAATAATGCAGTTACATGACAAGAATCTGCAGAACTAAGCATATCAAGTCAAAGTCAAATTTATGTATGAGAGCCAAGATGATTGTCTATAAAATTATGGGAGTCTCAAGTTCAAAGCTGTAGTGGATGGTGAGATAATAAAGTCAAAAGTTCAAAACATTATTACCCTTTTGCTTGTGAGTGTATTTATCATCACTTTTCTTTTAGTAGCAGCAATACAAAGTACTCCAGTGCTGTCCCATTCACTTTAATGGGACATGGATGCAGAATCTTTAATTACAGCTACTAAAAGTACAATGATTACGATTACAAACACTTGGGAGGTGGCCCTTTAGTCAGCTGACCAACAGTGATGTCAGGAGTTCAACCCCACATATACAATATTGATGTCCTATGCTGAGGATAGGCCGTCAGTTTTTTTGTTTTTTTTAATCATTGGAGTTTTTATTTAAAGTTTGTCAACAATAGTCAGTAAACATAGACTCCGACAGCAGAGTCAACAGGTAATAGTGAAAAGAAAAGAAAAAAAGAAAAATAAATTAACATAAGTTAACATAAAAGTATGCCATGTACAATCAGAATACTTCATTTAAGATATGACTTAACGACAAGCAGTAGTATAGGGACATATAGCTGTTAGCCATCCACGAACAACAGAGCGAAGAAGGGTTCCCTGATAGGCAACCTAAAGGCGGGAGAATACTTGCAGTGGGTGGATTAGGAGACTATATTGCGAATGGTGAGTCCGACCAGATCTTCCATCTGAACCTTCTCTTAGTAACTAGATGTAGAGGAGTAGTTAAGCAGATTTCACTATGGAATTGGGAATTGACTCTGTTAATAACCTCAGTAAAGCTTAGTGAGGTAGTTGCTTTCCAGTGATGCGCTATGGTAAGGCGGGCCGCTATGAGTATGTGTTGAATCACCGTCTGATGGGTATAGGGTATGTCGTCCATGGAAATATCAAGTAAAGCTAGTTCTTTTGTAAGAATGAAGTTAGAATAGTATAGGTTTTAAATAAGTTGTTCCGTCTCGTTCCAAAGGGCCTGGGCTATGGGACAGGACCACCACATATGCAGTAGGGAGCCGACCGAGCCACATCCTCTCCAGCACATTTTGGATGAGCCGGGGAACATGTGTGCTGTGCGAGCAGGGGTTAGGTACCAACGGAGATGTAACTTCCGAATAATTTCTACATGATTAATACATTGAGAATGTTTTGAAGTTGAGGTAGATGCTAGCCACCAGTCCTCCACCGAGAATGATTTGGACAATTCTGCTTCCCATTTAATCATGTATTCCTGTTTGATGTCCAAATGACATTAAGACAATGTAGAGTATGCAGCCGATAGGCCATTAATATGTCATTCTGAGCTTAAAAGTAAATGATAGAATGGGGAATTATTCTGGGAGGTGGTGTGTTGGGGGATAGCATTTATTGCATGTCGTACCTGTAAGTACATAAAGAATTGTGATTTGGGAATCATATATGTGTTTACCAGGTCTTGGAATGATCTAAAGACCCCATCTAGGAAAAGGTCTCCTATTAACCATAGCCCCTTAGCAATCCACTGGTGAAGCGGGATATTAAGATCTGCTCCATAGAGCATAGATAGAGGGCAATTAAGTTTCTTTTTTTAAATTTCCTTGGGGAACCCCAAATGTATTTTGCCGACAGGATCAAATGTTGGTGGTAAAAAGGGGACTGGGTAAGGTAGAAATGGAAACCCTTGTAACAGTGTGTAGGTGATTTTTTTTGAGCCAGGGGCATACATGTTTTTTTCAATGTGGCCCAGGTGGGGGGGGAAGGTGTGCATAGCTGTGCAAGGTTCTGTAGGGGGCGACATTTACAGCAGCAATTTTGGAAACCCGCTGGGCCTTTAACTGTTTTGTTATACAGATATTGTGTTTTAAAACTGGGTTCCCTGGAATTCCATTAATAACGAAAGAGGGTGATTAAAGTTTCTTAGTTTAAAAGAAGGAATTAGGAATGGAGAGATCTTGCTACGTAGAGAAAAATTGGGGAAGCATATCTTTACTAGATTGATTTCGCAACCCAGGGAGAGGGGATTATGAAAATGTTAATGTTTTCTGGAGAGTGAAAATAAATTTCCCCAGTTGCCCGTGATGGTGTTGGAGACATTGGGAAGATTTTGATAGCAAGGTTTTCAAGTGAGTTGGGCAGGTGAAATGTTTTGGGTGAGGGCTGTGAAAGCAAAAGGAGAGAAATTTATTGGAAGAATGGTGGTTTGGAGATATTGATTTTGGGTAATTGGATTGGGTGCATAGGAATGTGGTGGTTTAAAAAAAGGGGGGAAAACCGATGCTCTGGATTTTTCCCAAAAGATTAGAAATATGTCCGGCGTTTAGACATTTTATGAACGTGGGAACCTTGGGAATCCCTGTAATGTGGGGGAACATCTGATCCTTCTGCAAAGGGGTCAATGAGAGATTAAAGTTTAATGGAGAAGGGGGTGTTTTTCCCTTTTGGGAAATATGGGGGGGTTTTCGATATAAAACCCTGATGGAGGGCCGTGGCTGTGGGGTTGTTTTTGTCCCAGGATGTTTGAGAAAGGGAGCCTAGGAAGCCGAATTTAGTAGGACCTCTTTCATAAATACCCCAATTTGATTTGTCGGGGGGTTTTTTTCTCCATCAAGGGAGAGAAAGGTGCAGGAAAACTTTATCCTTCCCAATTATTTGGAGGATATCAGACAGTCAAAATCCTCTTTGTTTGTCTAGACTTGACAAATCCTACTTGGTTGGTTTGTTTAAAGTTCGGAAAAAACTTATTGGCTGTTTGCAAAAATTTTTTTTAAAAAAATAACTTGATATCGCGGGTTGAGGGGGGGATCGGTCTGTAGTTCGGGGGCTAAATCCGTCGCTTCCCGGGTTTTGGGGGATGGGTATGGGGGCCCGAGAGCATTTGGGGGGGAGGATTTATACCTTCATGAATGAATTGAAGAGGTGAAGGAGATGCGGGGATAGGGTCGGGGCAAAGAGTCTGTAATATTCGTTGTTGAGACCGTCAGGGCCAGGGATTTTTAAGCTTAAATTGTTAATTTTTCTGTCAAATTTTGTGGGAATTGGAGCATTAAGAGATACTGGTGTCCTTAGAAAACGTTGGGAGCTTAAGTTCCTTAGTAGTTTTAAACCTTTGGGGGAAGATGGGGGGGGTGGGGGGTCATTTTTAAAAGGTTAACAGGGATTCGTAAATTTTGGGAAAAAGGGGTCTGAAGATTCGGGGATCAAAACACTTTCTGTTTTTTAACCGTCGGGGAATTCATTTGGATTTGGCTTGTATTTGCTTAACCCTTCTAGCCAGGGTTTTCCGGGCGGTTTCCCCGTGTGCATAGAAGTTCCATTTTATTTTGGGGTGGGGAAAAAGCTATATTTGTGGAGATTTAAAAAATTTTTAGTCGTTTTTTTTAAGGGAAAAGCCATTTAGCGCGGATTGGGTAGGGTTTTTTTGTTGTTCGCTTGGGTTCAAATTTTTTTAAAACAAGAATCTAGTTCTTGTTCTCTTTTCTCTTTTCCCCCGAGGCGTTTAATGAATGTCCCCCTGATCACCCCCTTATGTGGCCCAAATTTGTGGCAAGGAGGGAGCCGGGGAGTGTTAAGTTCAAAATTTCTTGTGGGATTTAAAATTTTTGGGCGTTCGGGTAAATTTTTGGTAGGAAATTGTTTAAGCCCCAAAGGGGGGTGGGGAGGGGAGGGGAGATTGTTGAGAGTGGGGAAAAAATAGGGCGTGATCGACCAGGTTCTATGCCTATGTTCGTAGCTTTTCGGGGAAGGGTATATCTTTTTGGTTAGGAAATAATTTGGGGGGGAGGATTGATTGGGGGCTGAGAAGTAGGTGGTTTTGTATTAGGGTGGGAATAGTCCCAGGGATATGTAATTGTTCCAGGGCCATAAAGGTTCGAAGATTATTAGTATTCCTTGTAGATCTGGATCGTTAATGGGGGATCAGCTGTGTTGAAGTCGCCCATTTTAAGGCCCTTACTTTTTAAGATTTTTGCTTTATGAAGACTCGGGAGTGAACTTCTGTTGGTGTTTTTGGGGATATTCGTGATAAGGTGTATAGTTGGAGTTTAAGGAAAAATTTTTAAGATATAAATTCCCCTTGCCCTAATTGAGGAAGTGGAAAGGGGAAGAGTCCTTTAAAAGATTGTACTCCCCCCCCTTCTTCTGGTGGGGCGAATTGAACCCCAATGGGGGAAATTTCTATGCTTTAGTCTACAGCTATTTGTTTAAGAGAGTCCTGCAAGCAAAGTATGTCCGCCTTGGCCTTTGGCTCCCCCCCTCTTGACCGTTTAAGGGCGAATTAGCCCTTTTGTGTTTAGTGATAAAATTTTAATACCCATTTCTGAGTGGGGTAATTGCTTTAAAGCTGGTTTTCTCTGTGGAGGAAGGTTCCGAGAACCAAAGAGGATGGCATCCCTAGAAAGGGTGAAGATATGAGCATGGCAAACAACACAAGAACATTGCAATACCATAACAAAAGTAAAACAAAAAAATAAAAAAGTATCCCCCTATTTCGGGGGGAAATTTTGCTGTGGGGAAATTTTTCCTTTGGGAGGACCAGACTGGAGCCAGATAGCTAAGATCCATTGAGAATGGGGGCAATGGGTTCGTCCCAAGAAGGAGAGGAAAGGAAGGGGGCCGCAAAATTTACCCCCTGCTATGTAGTCATATGGGTGGACCCCGGGGCTGCGATGTTTATGGACCATGGGGGGGGTGATGCTCGGGGGGTTTTCGTGGGGTTTTCTGTGGAGTTGTAGGGGGGGTTTGAGTGTTCAGGCAATGAGGGAATCTTTCACAAAGAAGGGTAGGAGACTGTGTTGAGTTTCTTTGGTGATAAATTTAAATTTTACAGGGAAGCCCCGTGGAAAATGATTCCTTGGTCTCGGAGGATTTGTATATTGAGTTTAACTCTTTCTTTTCAACATGGGGCCCGGCTGATGATCTGGGGAAAATGGCAAGTCACGGTATCGGTCCGGCAGGGGGGGGATTTTTTTTAGGGCTTTTAAGAAATCATTTTCGTGCGAAAAAATTAATTTTTGTTTTACATCCCTTGGGATGGAGAATGTGAGTCGTGGTTTTTGGTGCCGGTGTTTACGATCTTTGTTGGTTTTTTGTGATGCATTTGGTAGTTTATAGCCCAGGTCAGTGAGGAAAGGTTAAGAAGGTCCCGGGTGACCGATTTCAGAGTACCCCTTTATGGGTATTTTGCGTGAGCGGGCCTCCCAAGTCCATGTTTAGAAGGGCCCGGAACTTCCTCCCCTGTGTAGGTTGCTCAAAAAGGGATTATGCGGTTATGAAATTTCCCACTTTTTTTTCTAAATGGTCCGTCCTGGAAAAAAGAGAGTTTGTATATTGTGCGGAAGTCATCCCCTCTGGTTTTGAAGTCGGGATGGAGGTCTTCTCTTTAAAAAGGGAAGAAATAAGGTGGAGTGTTGTTTCCCTAGGTGAGGTATTGGGTGGTGGGTTTTGAGGTCCCTATTATGAGTTAGGAGGTGGGGACCTTGTAGCAGGGGGGGGGGTCAAGCGTTTTTCTGTGGAAGGCGGTTGTGTGGGTTTTTGGGGAAAAACTCTGTCAATTTTGTTGGTTTAGCCCCAGGTTTTTTTTTCCCGGTACCACCCATTCGATTGGACCCTCCGGATCCATCTAGGGTGAGGAGAACTGACCGCAGGAGGACCGTATTTCAAAGTGGGGTGGAGTTCAGAGATAGACAGGTAAAGAATTTTTTTTTTTTTTTTTATATAAGAAAGGGAGATTCTTGATCAAGGCTTTAAAAAAGTTGGGGAAAAGTTGGAGGGAAATCAAAGTCCTGGAGTATACCGGGGTTTCCCAAAGGGGAGCACCCCTAAGGGGTAGCAGAAGGGAAGCGGAAATTGGGGGTTGATAGGGGTCCTAGTTTTGTTGGAAAAGGAAGGATGATTGTCCCCTTTTTTTGAACCTTTGGGAAAACCCCTAAGAATGTGAGTTTTAAAAACCCGCCCATGGGGTTTTGCAGGTTTAGCAGGTTTATCGTTTGCCTTGTGGCCCCCGCAGAGTGTAGCGGCGCTAGATAAATGTCGGGGTTTGAGGGCCGACTTTGACTGACTAACTTGAGTCCCCTTTTTGGGGGGTCTCTTGTAAGTCCGCGGATGGACAGTCCGTGCTGACACTCCGGGTTTTTAAATAAAAGGCGGTGTAAAATGGCGGGGTTTTCCGTTAAGATGGCGGCGGCCCGTGTTGTCGGTGCCAGTTTGGGGAAGGCGGGGGTTTTGGGGTTTAAAAAAAGGTTTCAGGCCAGGAGGGTTGTCCCAAGATTTGTAAAAGGTTCCCCCTTTTTCTTGGGAGGGAGGCACTTATCTGGTGCAAGGGCCGCTCGGGTCTCAGATACCAGCCGTGTGTAGTGTGGCAGAATATGAGGCAAGATGGCATCGGCCTCGTGCGTGCTGCTGTGGGATGCAGGACAGTGCTTACGGGGGTGTAAGAGGCTGTAGAACCCGGTTTCAGGCCGGATGATTTAAGTCCCAGACCTAGACTTAGGTATGGGGGGTCCCCTTATGTGTAAGCAAAGTAGGCACTTATCTGTTGTCGCGGCACGCCGGGTCACGGGGACCGTAGCTGCAGGCCTGCGGGGAGATGGAGCCGGAGATGAGACAGGACCAGGGAGTGCAGCTGTCCAGTGGAATCCCAGTCTGTGCCAGCAAACGGAGAAGGTGGGTGTCCGGCGTCCGGCGTTGCTCCGATGTAGCTGCGGTGTAATGAAGGGCCGCTGATGTTTGTAAGGAGGAAGGAGCGCGGCGGGAACCGGAGCGCCGAGATGCACAGGGCAGGGGACGGGGCCGAAATTTTCGCTGGAGGTTGCAGGCAGATCGGATGTACCCTCTGAAGCAGGTTCTGTGTTGGTTGGCAGTGGGTTTGGGTTTAGTAGTGCCGAGTTAAAGACGGATCCCTCGGAGCTCCTCTAACTAGCGTCCTACCCCATGCACGTCCAGGCCACGCCCCAGGCCATCAGGTTTTTAATGTTGGAACCCTCCTTCAAAGTAAAACCTCACTATTTAATAATAAAGCATTCAACACTTTGTTTTACATATTTGAAAACACTTTTTAATTACATGATTTCAAATTAGATGTACAGACAGAAAAGTTATTTAAGAATTTTGCTGGATTCCTGTTACCTGACAGCAGTCCATCATGGGAGCTTGGATGACGGTAGCACAGTTAGAAGTATGCTGTTAGGTTGCATGTCTGACAGTGGAATGTAGCTTGACTGTCTGGATAAAACCAGCAAAACCAGCAGAATTTTGAACACGCTTTGAAAGCAGCTGTGCAAGAGCAGTAAAGCAAATTATTTTCATCAGAAAGGGAAACCAATATTCCTAGAAAACAATTTTTTAAAGACTTTTTAGTAGTATTTATTTTATTGTTTCCGCAGTCCTATTCAATTACAAATAACATATGAAAATCTTCTCCATTTTAACTGTAATAGTAAAGAGAGAAATGACATTTTTTAAGACCTTTTGTAGCTGATATTTCTTTCTTTTGAGATCTTGTATACATTTGCTTTCATTTTGGATGATCAACTTTTTCTATACATTGCAATGGATTTTGTACAACTTTGATATTTATCTTTATTCATTAATTAATTTTATAGACAACTCTTTTTTTATTATTGTACTGTTGTAACTGTATTGTATTGCCCCATTACAATAAGTTTAAGCTTCACTGCGCCTCCTCCGACTCAGGTAGACCACTTTGAACTAGGTCTGCCTGTCGGAGCTGTAATGCGCCTCACTTTGCCGATCGGCATTCATACATGCGTCGGTTATTTTGAATCTGGTGCGTAGCGCGCCCGCTGCACGCCCCTTCATGTTAGGCGCATACGAAAGTGGCGAAGATTGCGCCTAACAGCGCATCCCTGCGTCCGACAGTGGAGTCGGCACGGTGAGGCAAATTGCTAAAATAGGGCAAATTCAGAAATATTTCTTGTTCCCTAAAAGGGGACGAAAGGGGATTACCCATAGCCACTTCATGACAATTAACTTTCACACTCCGTACTTTCGGTAAAAATTTTCTGTAACATTTGCAAGATCTCAATGAATCTGTATCATAACCGAGTAGTGGCCTATCTCATCTACTCACCTTAATTCCACTGACCAGAAGTGTATATGTGGGTCTTGGAATAGGGGGTATAAAATATGAAGGAATAAAAGAACAGTTACTATAAGTTATTGAAAGTGCAAAGAAAAATGTTTTTTTCTTAGCCCCAATAAAACAATTTTTTATTGGTTGGAATTTCCCCCCTTCAAACCTTCTAAAATTTTGTTAAAAAGGTTTTTCAATTTTAGAAAATATTTTTTGTTTCTATTTTAACAAACGAAAGTTACTCAATTTTTCAATGTACTTTCTGTAAAAATTTCTCAGCATTTGCAAGATCTCGGCTTGCTCTTATTCGATAAGGACTTCTATTATTTACTCCTAGAGGACAAAAATTAGTCCCGGTCAAATGATTACAGTTCCAGGATGCATATTAGGATTGTGCCAAGACAAATGACAAGACAAATTTGTATCCACCGGACATAAATAATGAATGTTGGTATATAATGCTTGAGTATATATATATATATATATATATATATATATATATATATATATATATATATATATACATAATCCAGTGTAATCGGCATATGCAGCACAGGCAACAGCTAGACGGGCTGGGAGTCACTCGGTAAGGTCCTGGTAGGTTGTCACTGGTATCTGGAGTCATGCTGGCTGCATCCCACAGCTGCTGGAGAGTGGAAGGGGAAGGATCTACAGATGCGTAATTGGGTTCAAGTCTAGGGAATTAAGGAGCTAGAGTAGTACTTGGAAGTCTTGGTCATGCTATTTCAACCAATGTGGGACGTTTCTAGCCATTTGACATATTGCATATCAAAGATCCATCCTCCACGGGGAAGACAATAATCAGCAAGTATGGGTGTACATGATCTGCAAGGATGAATTCATACCAAGATCTGCGAGTTTCTTCCAAATGAATGAAGAGACCTAGAGAATGACACAAAAACATTCCTCCTAGCACATTACCATAACACTGCCACCACCAGATTGTGTTCTTCCAGCAATGGTTGCAGGGTGATTGTTCCCAGATCTTACTCACCTGACATGCCAATCTTCATTAATTCAATGAAGCAGAAAACATGACTCACTGGAGAAAGGCAATCTTTTGAGAATCAGCAGAGATCCAAAGTTTCAAAGTCACTTGTTATTTGCAGTGGTGCCATTAGACAGCTCACCATATACTTTAACCACAACAACACTCGGATAGTTCACAAACTGCAAAGTTTCAGATAAACTTCCACCCTTGGCTTGAAAGCCAATAATCATCCCATTTTACAACTCTTATAAATCACCCCTTTTACCTATGACCGCAATGAGGGATATGTGTTCAGACAGCCTATCACACATTTTATATACCCTCCCATCCAGCTCACCGCACATGACTTCCTTTATGAGCAACGTGCTGCCACTGCTGACGTCGAAAGTAGGAAGCGATCATTACAATTTGACTCAAATGTGTAGATACTAACACTTTATAATATATCTGTCCAAATATCTCTCTTTACAACACAGAAAGCTCTGACAACTTGTTCTTGTTCTAACAATCCATTAGCAGAATGCAGGCTGCCATTTGTGATAACTTGTATTCTGTCTATGGAGCTGTATGCAGAGGTTTTCCTGAAACTTATAGGATGAGCTAATATGGAAGCTGTAGAGAGAACCTGACTGTGTCCGGTAATAAAATATTTGGATCATCAGCCAGTGATACAAATGTATAAAACACTAGTAGAGAACATCTAGAAAGAAAATAATACAATTAAATAAGATTACATAAACATAGAAAGGGATTCTTTACTGTTAGAGCAGTGAGACTGTGGAACTCTCTCCCAGAGGAACTTGTCATGGTGAATTCAGTAATGGTCTGGATACATTCCTAGAGCGTAATAATATAACAAGTTATAGTGACTGGAATTCTGAAGAAGGGGAGTAGATCCAGGGATTATTTTGATTGCCAGATTGGAGTCGGGAAAGATTTTTTCCCCTAAAATGAGGACAATTGGCTTCTACCTCATGGGGGTTTTGCCTTCCTCTGTATCAACAAAATAGCACAACAGGCTGCACTGGATGGACGTCTTGTCTTTTTTCGGCCTTACAGACTATGTAACTATGACAAAATGATTGCTCTATTGTTCTCTGCACAGTTATAGATACGATTAGACTACACTGACAGGGACACACATTAAAGGATAATAGTTTAATCTTCTTTCTGAACTGGGGAGTAAGAGAGGGGTTTCCAGCTTTTTTTACATTGATCAGGTCCTTCTGATAAGAATTACACCTCTCAGGACATAGTCGGCCTGGAAGAGAACATCAAGCAATGCTCACTAGTGTGCTAGCAAAGCTCAAAGAGGGAAAGTCAGAAATACAAACCAGGAAGTCATGTACATAGGAAAACTTTAAAAAATTATATAAAAAAAAACACTGAATTAAAAAAATCCATAAAATAGTGGCATGTTACTTGTCAATATGTGAAGAAAAGATTTTTTGATGATCGTGTCCCTTTAATACTTCAGCTGTAAAATTTTGTTCAATCGTCACATTATAATAGCGATCAATATCAATGTGGTCAATCTATCCCTTAAATCAAACAATAGCAAGAAAAGCAAAGTAAAAAAAAATTAAAATATACACATTGCATGTTTACATGCATGGTCTTTATTTCTTGGATTTATGCAGTGGAGATTACATTGATATGTGTCTAGATTTTAGTGTGGCTTTAGATCCAGATGAACCTCTTTAATGGGGCTAATCTGTGTTCAGGCTACCTGAAGCGGTTTCCAACCAGAACCCCCAAGAGCCTTCTTTCTTTCCACATCTGCGTCAGATGCGAGAGCTGGCACTCTATACACCTCATGCCTTGTCAAAAATAATCATTGGTTTTGACCAAGCACCAACTAATGAGTATCGGGCAACCTTAAATATTTTTGACAAGAAAACACAATAATTTTCCCAATACTCAAAAATGGCATGTGGCGCCAAAGTTGGACAAATCCATAACAGTTTCAAAGAGTCATGACTCAGACTCTTTGTTGTAGAACCACGGGATTACAATTGAATGTGCTCCCCGTCGAGATACCTTCATCCATACTGTTGGATCATCAACTATTAAAAACATAGGTAGAACTAGCGACGACGGCGCCGATTCAATTCATACCATGTCCCTACTGAAAGAGAACATGTACATAGATTTTGCCCCCCTGCTAAAAGAAAGCACAAGCCTAGTGACAGACATGCTGTTTCCAGAGCATTTGTCCCTTAGGCTATGGTCAACAGGCCTATTAAAATGGGACGTTTTCAGAAAAATCCTTATTTCGCCGCCCGTGAACTGTCCCGTGAATTCATAGGCTGGAATTACGTCCCAGAGTCATTACGGTAATCTCCCAAGTTCCTTCACTAGAGGAACTATGGCTTTATGCTCCTCTCACGCTATGGACCCCGCTCCTGACCCCGTCCAACCGGCGTAATGCGGGGGAGGTTCTTAAACCCTCTTAAATAATGCCGTGTGAACATTAGCATATATTTCTGTAAGATGCTGGAACCAACCGTCCTTTAGAGTTTTTTCAATGCTATATCTTTTTCATGAGCAGGTGTTTGAACACAAATAAACTTATACTGGAGTGACAAGCCCTAGGGCTGGGAGGATATGGCGGGAGACAGTGTATTTCGGTTGGGTGATCAGGTGTGGTGGGCGCGGGCATAAAGCCTACCAGTGTGAGGTGGGTTGTCCTTGTACTACAAAATGTATCTCTTTTTGTAACCTGTGTTGGATGTACTTAACTGAAGTGTGGGTCGCAGGTTTTGTAGACCAGTTTTCTACCTGCATCTCTACCAGAACTAAGGGGCACAGCGCTGGACGTCTGCCAGGTCTATGACACTGGCTTGTTCTGCCACCCTACTGAAAAGGGTGGATTTTTATCTGTGGTGTCAGCAGGTTACTCTTTTTGTATTCCAACATTTCATACGGCAACCACCACTAGTTGGAAAAAAACTCACACAGTGCCATTAAAATCAACAGGCTGTTATGGTTAAAGCAGGCCAGGTCCGACTCTGTGAAAGGACTATGGGCCTTTTGTATGAATAACATGTCTATCAGTCAGACTATATTTGTTGCCAATAGCAACCATCCAGGTTCAGCTTTCATTTAATAAG
The DNA here is from genome assembly GCA_025379985.1 of Phyllomedusa bahiana. Taxonomy (NCBI): domain Eukaryota; kingdom Metazoa; phylum Chordata; class Amphibia; order Anura; family Hylidae; genus Phyllomedusa; species Phyllomedusa bahiana. The sequence continues at coordinate 85,268 of JAODAL010002481.1, forward strand.
GGCTCTGGGAAAATTAAAAGATGCAGCCTCTAATTGGTTCGATTCACAATGGGCAAACCACAAGGACAGTCTTAACTGACTTGACAGTTTTCATACTAAAGGCCCATTAATCGTTCACCAGTGCGAGGGTCCTGTCCTGCTTTTAACCAGCACTCTAGATTTATGCCCCCGTCGCTGAGGTACAGCACAAACCAAGTGGGGCAGATTGCCTGTTCCCAGCCGCTGTGTCCCACTATTCTGTAACGATGACTGGAGTTTTTGAGTATTAATTTAATGCTCTAAAATCTTCAGCTTTCTCAGCAGGGACAAAGAGATCATATTAATAGAGTCTGTTTTTTTATACCCGCCCCCACCTGAAGCCTCAGCCCCTCATACCTTCAACTGACTAAAAATCTTTTACTTTGATTTGGGAATTCTCTCAATAAATATAACATTCTTTTACGTTTTTTTTTAAAATAAATGGCATGAGGTCTCCTCCATTTTCCATAACCAGCCAAGGTAAAACCAACAGCTACAGTCTGATACTATCAAGATGGAAAGATGTTTGGATATTGAAACCTTCCAACCCTAAAAATACCAGCCTGCAGCAACCCCAGAAGCGGACAATCACATTAGAGAGTCTCGCTTCCTGTAGGCTTAACACCTGCTCTTCCAGATATCCGTGGTCACTTCGTGGTACTGGGGTTAGGTATCCAGCCTTGAGGTGACAAAAAACCATGCTGCTGGCGACACTCACAGCATTATGCTTTATCTTAAGGCCCGTGAGGGGGGCGTTTGTTTGCATACCTCCTTTACTAATCAAAATGGAAAAAATGGAAAAAAAACAACGGACACACAACTACCTTTTATTTATTAAAACACTCCGGCACAACAACAACCCTCTATTTACCTTTGTATTAAAGAAATGTATCCAATGCTGGTCTAACATAATCCAATGTGTCTGTCAATAGTCCAAAAGGGGAATACGGGTGCTTTTACTTTTTTATTATTTTTTTTAATTGAACAACCAAACACGAACTAATACTCCATCCCCTGACACCCTGAAGATAATGACTGGGCTTCAAAGAACTGCGACAATATGACTTCTGAGGGATTTCAGAGAACCAGTCGCATGATCACTTTTTCCTTGGAAATGGTCCTCATGAAATATAACCCCTACCGCCCCCTTGGAGTTTGTATGCTGGCGTCTCTGGTAATAAGCGGGCGTAGCTTGTGTAGGGAGTTGGCATGGTTATTCTTGTTTAAGGGGGGTTACGTGTAGGTAAGGTTGATTTGCGGATATTTATATGTGCGCCCTACTTTTGCAAACTGCTCCTTTTCTTTATTGTGGGATTATCGATTAATGTTTTTAAAGTACATTACATTTTGCTTAAACAAAGCTTACTTAAAAACTGAGACACGAAGGGTGTAAGAGGGCCCTGCTCCGCATGAGCTTACCATCTATTTAGGGTGTCCCAGGGCAGTGAAATTACAAAGGGTGACAAGTGCACTTTTTTACTAAGCAATTCTCTCCTGGGGAAGGCGCGCTGCGAGTGAGGCTGAGCTGACAGGTCGCCAAGGTGGGCACCACAGGGTTTTTGGGGGTTTTAACTTTGATTTGTAATTACTCACTTTCAATATTGGGACGCGGGGGATGGCAATGGGGATAGGGGGGTATAGGCGGGCCATGGTGCGTATTGGGTCTCACCGAGGATGTTGGAGAGTCGGGGTGGTTGATAGGAGAAGTATACATGGCAATCTAAAGTAGAGGTTCAAGGACATGAGAACTGCCCTGTTTTTCATATGTTTCTCTTAACATTCATAGCCTTTTTTTTTGGGGCGTTACATCTATGACCATAATACGTTAGTGTTGCTTTTAGGATATGGTTGTTGTACAACTATATTATATTTTAAGGTGCTGAGTAGGGGGTCACTTATGGTGTGACGGACGAGGGGTAATACTGGGGGAGTGTGTGGATTGAGTGTTTGGCTTCTGGCTTTGGGTTTTGGGCAGTCGCGAGATTGTTGTTCGATATACTATATGTTTCACCTACCTCTAGTCATCGCGTCAGGATAATCTATTCGATGTTTTTGGTTACATATAGATATGCTGTTTTGATCCTATTTCATGCCGAGTGCATGTAGGCTGCTCATGTGGCTCAATTGTGGCCCTGTCATACAGTTATAGTATCTTCTTGTTGGCTTAGCACTAATTGGAACATTTTTCGGTTTGGCTTTAGCTTAGCAATTTATTTTGGACCTCTGTGTATGTTGTGCATAAATTTCTTGTGGGAAGAATGTTCGGCTGTTAGTAAAGATCTGGTTTTGCATGTTTAGATGCAGTTTCATTAAGTTGGAACTTACGTGGGCGACCTGCAGTAGGGAGACAGGAACTATCAGCGGACTATTGGAGTAGGAGTCATGGGAGGGGTGGGAAGGCCAGGAACAAATGTGAGCACAAGTAGAAAGGACCAATATCAACCACACCCCGGGAGCTGCGGTGGAGACGCAGACTGAGCGGAGATAACCTCCATAATCCACCATTGACACTGAACATTCTTCGTCCGAATAACGGGACGGCCAAGATTTGGGCACCACTCAGCTGATATGTTGTTGGCTCCGCGCTACATCAACCAACCGCAGGGCAGGAAAACACCAGAACGATCGGAAAACTCCCGTGCAACGTCTGGGGCTGCTGCACGGGTTTCTCCTTAGAGCACCCTATGTGCCTCGGTTTAACTCACGGCCAGATTTATCCGCGGTCTGAGAAAATCACCGCCCTCAACCAGTGGCTGCAAAAATCGGCACGAAAACCCCCCGTACGGTGGAGGACATTGCCCTTTAACAGTCCTAGAATGCAAAGCAATAACAGAACTACCTACATACGAGGTGCTAAGGGCGCCTGCTGCTTACAGAAGGGCCCACGAGCAGACGGCGCATCCTGGCCTGAATAGTAACTTCCCGCCTCTCTGTCCAGAGCGTTCAGGCATAGGTCCCATGGGATTAACAGGGCAATGCCCTTCGATACCGCAACTGCGTGACTCCCTGAACTCTGAAACTCCAACATTCTTGTCTATGAGTTCCCCCTGACATATACTCCTCTGTTCAGAATATGCATGATGTGTTGGAGTGCCATTGTGGAGTGGTGTGGGTACTGGTGCAGGTCACAAGTGGGGGGTAATAGGTAAGTGATGTCTTGGTCGGGGATGAGTAACAAAAAAACAAACAACACCAAGCTGACCTTGTTGCGTTCTATGGGCGCGTTGGGTAGTATACTTAAAAGTTTGTGTTGGGGTGTATACGGGGATTGGGGGGGGAGGTGGCTACGTGGGGGGTGGGTTAGTGTGATGTTTTTTCGGGCAGCTCTAAAATTGATGTATGTAAGGGCGTCCAGGGTGGGAATTAATATTTGCAGTACTAATAGCATTAAAAAGGGGGCTCAGAGGTTTGCCTCTGTTAACCTTGCAAGCTCATTAGCCTTTACTTAGTTGGTATCTTTCCACAATAAGACATATCACACTCCATTTGAGGTTGTTGTACCTTCATTATTGTGCGAATTTTCATTTTTAAACACGCGCAAACCCACCACCACCCCCAACCACCACACCCACACCAACCCCCCCCCACACCCCCACCCACACCCCCCCCAACCCCACCCCCACCCACCCCAACCCACCCCCCCACACCCCCCACCCACCAAAAATATACACCCCCCCCCCCCTCCCCCAGGGTAGTATCATTTCATACTTCATTACCTAAAAATTATTTCACACAGTTTAATGCGCACTTCCTAAGAAAATATCTATACAGTGTATGCCTAAAATAGAGAGATTAGATCTCCATTGAGGACAAGATCTAGTGTAAATAGTAACAATTTCTTTACAGAGGTTTGAAACTTGTTGGTGCCACTGTCTTCAAACAGCATCAGTCTCACACACAAGTCGACATACAGAGACTGACGTATACCGTCTTATTAAGATTATACATATATATTGATGATTAAAGGGGTTGTCTCACTTCATTGATTCACCTTACCTCAGTCGTGTTTTCTTGGTTTCATTTTGAATTCAGGGGCGTGTTTACTGGCTTTCACTAGGCTGCATTACGATGCCAGGTCCTGTAGCCTATAGCAACCAGTGCTGAGCGCTTATCAGGATAGATCCTAACAGGTGTTGTAGCTATACGTTCCCGAGGAGCTGATGCAGTCCATACAAAGTGGAGAATATTCAGGAATCCGCTAGGACACAGTTTAATGGGACATATTTTACTAAAGTGACTTATTTTTGCAAGATCTTTAACATAAAAAGCAATCCTTGTAGTGAGATAACCCCTTTAAGGAAGTTCCAGAACATTTACAGAGAGCCAGAAGCAGGAAAAGGGTTGTGCAGGTTGCTGGAAGGTGATGGAAATGTGTAGTATATCGAAGTCTCATGTGCTAGCAATTTATGTTCAAAAAATGCTGAAATGATAGGATACCTTATGAAAAATTTTGGGGGGAGGATAGTGCCTACTTTTCACCTACTTTTTACCAACACAAGTTGGCCCTTTTCTGCTCGCTAAATGTTCCCTATTTTACCTCACAAATTGACTTTCATTAATATATGTACTACACTGTTCCATTTTCTGTTTCGTTCCATACAGTGCAACTAATGCTAATTTGTATATTATTTCAGGATTTACTACAGTTTGATCTATAAACAGGGGTTGTTTCATTAACATGGCTACGTTCTATTGTCATTAAGCAGCTATGGATCTAGTTCACTTGACTTATTTGCTTTCATAGGTGGCGAGTGCCAGCTGTTAGTTTTACAGCTGTTAACCTGTCAATAGAGCCAGGGAATTGTGACCGATGTGCTTGACTACATGCATCAGGTAACATTAATAGACTCACTGTCGGTATTTGGCATTTTTCCGGTTCTGAGGTTCGGTAAATGTGGTTCTGGTAGGATAATTAAACTGGGACAAGATAGGTGAGCCGCAGCGGGGCCGACGATACCATCCCCGTGTTGGTGATAAGACCCCGAGAGGAGAGTAGAGAAATGTGCTGTGCCCAGTAGTAACTTGTTCCCTCATTCATCTAGATGTGGAGTTTGCAATCTACCACAGTGTGCTAGATGGTCTAAGGGCAAGCAGGTCCAATATAGCTCAATCGTGATCAATTTCCTTGCTGCCTCACATTGACAGGTAATACCAGCTGTAAATAACAGCCTGGCACTCGCCCACTCTAAATGAAGCAAACTTTTTTTATGCAACAGTGAACTAGATTCCATAGCTGCTTCCTCCTTAATGACAATAGAAACGTAGCAATGTTAATTGAAACAACCCCTGTTTTTAGATCAAACTGTCACGTAATTTCATGAAATATTATATACAACTTTAGCATGAGTATTGCACTGTATGGAACCGAAACAAGGTATCAATGGTAACAGCAATCAGGTTGTACTTTTATTAATGATAAAAGGTCAACTTAGGTGTTGGTTAATTTAGGGCAGAAACATTTTCTGCGTTAGCTTGTTTTTTTGGGGCCAACATTAGGGGGGGGGTTTTTCGAGTTCGAGGAGGTTTTGGCTGGATAGTGAAGAAAAACAATTTTTTCTATGGGGCGCCTTGTTAGGGGCGATAGTGCCGGCACTGCATGGGGGGAGTTCTGTATTGTGCGTGATACATTTGGTGAGTAATAAGCTAGCAGTGAGTTTATATTGCTCAACAATCACTTTACCAATGCTAAACTGGCTACTATTCCCTATTGCAGGCCTTACTATCTGGCTCTCTGTATATGTTGCTGGATCTTCCTTGTAATTGGGGGTTATTTCTCACTTCTAGGTTTGCACGAGAATGGTGGGGTTTTTGTTAGGGCATTTTTTTTTTGCGAATACGGGGGCTTAAGTGGGCATCATGTAACTGTGGCAGATCGGCGTGGAATGTTTTGCAATAGTGTTTGGTAGGAATAGCATGAGCATGCGGCGGTCATCTTTTGCATTCTACCAACCTGTTTGCTTCTTTACCATGTTATGATGCCAGGACCAGACCTGGGTGGTAGCTTCTTTGTACCAGAACCTCGGCTTCTAATTGCAAAGCCTCAGTGAAAGCCGAGCTCAAAACACCGCCCCCAGTACTTTGTTTTACTAATGAGTGATATAACACTAGGTCATTTGACAGTATTTTATAGTACTGTATCACGACCCAAGGGCAATCATTTAGTTACAAATTGGGCGTTCGATTGTGTTGGGTAGATCTTACAAGTTGATGATTATGGTGTGGGATGTTGTCCGGTTTAGTTGTAGGGGGTTTAGCATGGAGACCAGGGTGGGAGTAAAGGGGGGGGTGGTGGTAGAGATGGGCGGGGGAGTCTGTATACTGCATGCTGAAGTCAAGAGCGAATAATTATTATAGAGGGATTTCACAGCAGGATTTGTTTTGGCCGGGTAGTGGCTTGTAACTAGTGTGAGAGGGAAGATTGGGTGTGAAGCTTGACGAGTAGTGTGAGTTGGCCATATGTCTAGGGATGTGGTGGTGGGGAGGTGTTGACAATTGGGTGAACGGGTTTGATTGTGGGGGAAGGGTCTCCCTGACGTTTGGTTGTTTTGGTGTTAGTAACAAGGGGGATAATTATTGAACTTAACTTACTATTGTTGTTGGGGTATTTAATTCATGAGGGTGGGGGAGAGAAGGGGGGTTGTGTATTTAAGGTGGATGGAGGTTGACCGGATTATAAACAAAACGGGTAGCATAGGGAGATCTAATCTAGGTGATAAGGGGTGCCAATCGTGTGGTTCGGCATTTCGTGGGAGGTTTTTTGGTATTGGGGGTGCTGTTCAGGTTTGCTTGGGGAAATTGGTGGGGTAGCAGTGTAGGATAATAGTTAATTGTGGATATCTTGTATTTTAATTGTGTTTTTCGGACGGGTTGTGCTTATGTAGTGGTGGGTTGGGATTTAAGGGAGGGGAGTGAGAATAAGTAATCACTGGTACTTGGTTTGAGGATGGGAACGTTGTATGTGGTGGCTGATGGGGGGAGGTGAGGATCGTGAGGACATGGGCACTAAGAGGCGGAAAGGATAAAAAATCACGCTTTTATGAGACAAACGATTTTATTGAAAACCACATAACTATTAGGCCGCTAGTTACTAGAAACAGAGAAGATGCGTCGGAACAACTCATAGTAATGAATTGCTGTCGTTAAGGAGAAAAAAAGTGCAGATGGATTCTGTTCAACGCAGTTGCTAGAACAAACGGGATTATAGGGTCATTTGCCCTTATTCATGGGTCCCTAATGAACCTGAAGCTCCCATGGAACAGAACACACACCCAGAAGTGCTGTGGTCTATGAGGGCAGGATGCGCCCGCCTCGGGCCTATGTAGCAGCGGCCCCTAGCAGCCTATATGTACCAGTAGTTCCTGGTTAATTGCATGGCTAATTCGCTAAGGACTGTAAGGGCAGTCCCCAACGGTACGGCGGGTTTTTCAGGCGATTTATTCAGCTGGTTTGCGGGTTCTCTTCCTTTTCAGGGAGACCGCACACGCTGTGAAGAAACTGGCCGAACAAACAAGACTGAAGCACAATTGAGTTGCTCCTATGGACAAAACCCGTGCAGCAGCCCCCACTGCACGGGTTTTGTGTTTATCTTTGGTGCGTTTTACCGTCGGGCCTGTATTTTTTCAGCCCCCTAGTTCGCGGTTCAACCAACGTCCGGATCTGATATCCCCCGCAAAAACATTGATCGTGCACATTTCTTTCCGTCCGGGTTTGGTTCTTTCAGAAGGGAATTGTGCAGGTCAATGTGGAGGAGGAGGGCTTTTTCTCCGTCATCGCGGAGGAAAGAAGAGGACGGGGGAAAAATGCCCGTCCCCCCCGCGGCCAGGGGGCACGAGGGAAGGCCGCACAAAACAAGGGGACTATGTTACCGGGACAATGTGACGCACAAATGTCGGGGAATTAAAAAACGAGTCGAGGCAAAAATTTTTAGAAACAGGGAAATTTGGCTGGGGTCTTGTCCTGGTTCGGTTGCTCTTATGTAGACTTGTGCACAGGAGTTATCCGATGTTACATGACTTTTGTATTGGAAGGATGATGTATACAACCGGGGGAATGGTTGGGGTTTGGGAGTTCTTCGTTTGTAGTATTGATTTTGTAGGCCTTGGGGATTGGAGGTCACTCACTAGCATAACTTCAAACCTCAGGATTTCTGTTGAGTCATTTTAAGGTGCCCAGGTGTTTGACAAATAAAAATAACGGGGCTTACCAATGTTAATAACAAAGGCATGTGTCAGGAGCAGACATTGGTGTAAGTGGGTCCTTGCAAAGTAGTTGAATATGGTATCAGGTTTACATTATCTAATTTTTATGTCGATCCTTATGATGTTGGATAAGGTATGAGCCTAGTTGGGAAGAGTGGTGTGGTTATGGGCAAACTTACGATCGGTGGTAGGATTTGGGTTTGTACTTGTTTGGGCAGGGAGGTGTAGAGGGTGGATTAGTTGCTGATTTCTGAAGTGTTATTATGGAGGAGGGGGGGGGGAGGGTTCTGTAAGAGCTCTCTTTAGATCTGGAAGCGACATTGTCTACATGTCATCTTTGTAGTTAATTATATATTAGTAGATATTACGAGTTTATTTTTCGTCCGTTGCAAAATTACTGTGGACTACGAGTGCTACAGATGTTGTCAGAAGGACTGTGATGTTATAGAGTCACGTTTTTTGACTTTAGGATTGTGAGGTCAGTCGTCGGAATGAAATTCAGGGGGCACGGGTCTCATGTCCTGGGAATCCTCACATTGTTGGACCAGAGAGGAGAGTGAGATTACATCACTGCCTTCAGACCTTATTGCAGACGTGTGTAACTTGAAGCGCCTGAGGCCCCTAACCCGTTAATAGTCCATTAATTAGTGAAACGTGGGCGCACCACAAAAACACAAATATGAGTAACATCGCGGCCACGGGGCTAGTGGGTGTTGCATCGTTGGTTAATTCGCGGGGTTACCCGTGGCCCATCAGGGAGACATGAATGCACATAGCAGCCGCTGCACCGCCACGCAGCAGCCGCTGCCTGCAAATGAATTTGCTTTGTATTCCTTCAGATAATTGTCTACCCTGTCGTTTCACACAATTCATCCACTCTTTGTGTGTCTATGATCTTACGCGTACGATAAAGATCTGGGGCACCGAAATAAGGCGAGATCGGGATTAGCTTGAGGGTTGGTCGACAGGGGGGGTGTTGGGTTTGGGGGAGGGCTAGTGACGGGGCCTTTGCATCTCCTCTATAGGGTAATGTGCCTCAACAACTAGCAGGTATTTCTTGTCTGGAGCCCCCATATATTCTTTTTTAAAGTTGTTTATTATTACTTTGGGCACACACCTTCTTCTATATCAAGCACACAATTACCCCTACCACATTATCCGAGAGTCATAACAAAGTGCGCAATCGAGTACTGTGTCCCTAGAGAAAGATTACAATTCATCCCTTGGGCGCGAGGCACACGATCAAAAAACAGCGAGGACACTAGGGCCCACGTCGGCACCAAGGATGCAAAAACAACTAACCTTTTAAAACCCGTTGGCAACATTGCCTGGATATTTTTGGCTGATAAAGTCGTATACTGTGCGCGGGTTTCCTCTGATGACTTATTATGTGCTGCTGGTGTTAAACTGGCTTGTTCTTCCATAAGGACCCCCCCGTGTCCTACAGCTACCAGTGCCCAGGCGCGCTTGGCCATAACTCTTGCTACCATAAACCCCCCCCAATGCAGGTCCACATTTTAGTTTCGTGATTGTGTATTTCGGTCGTTATGTTGTCCTCCTCTCTTATTCACAGGTCTTAAAACTACATGGGTAAAGTTGTGACTGATCTTGATGGTGAGTGAGGGTGAATTACCTGAATCGGGGTCGCATGACGCGAGGCAGTGTTATTACTATTTGGTTAATAAGAAAGACCAGAGTTCACTCAACCTATGTCCGATTAGTTCCCCGCGTGTCAACCCCCCCCAGTTGCTTATTTAATATTAATCCCACCCAACACTGCTCTCCCCCCTCACCTAGAACAATTCATACCCATGGTGGATGAGGGGGGTGGGTTTTGTTGTTTGGGGGTGGAACTGACTGCTCGAGGACGGTGGGCGGGGGCAATGGGGGGAATGAGCGTTGGTTGAGCGGATAACTAAAAGAACCACGGTTGAGTATCATATAACGGCCAATCTCAATTTGTTGTTTGCCCATGTAGGGCCCTACTCCGCGTGTCAGCCAAGCAGTGTTTGAGTTTCGTCACCTATAGGCTAGAGCAATACTAACCCCAGTACCCAATGAACAGCACGGGTACTGGGAGAGTCAGGTGGTAACCTTCAGAAGCAGACTCTCTAAAGGAAATTGTTCCCGCTCTGGAGGATTATGCCCCCCCCCACCCCCAGCTCCCCCCCACCGGCCGTAGCCACGGTATTTTAGGGGTTGAAGGTTTGATTCAATATCCAAACATCTTTCCATCTTGATAGTATCAGACTGTAGCTGTTGGTTTTACCTTGGCTGGTTATGGAAAATGGAGGAGACCTCATGCCATTTATTTAAAAAAAAAAAGTAATTTATTGAGAATCCAAATCAAGTATAGGTTCTATCAGTTGAGGTAGGATGGGTGGCTCGGGCTTCGAGGTGGGCGGGGTTTGAAAAAACTGACTCTTTTAAGACTGCTTTTAACATGCTGAATAACCTGAATATTTGCATTAAATACTCAAAACTCCCAAGCATCTGTACAGAATAGGGACAACAGCGCTGGGTAACTCAAGTCTAGAACACTGGTTTGTGCTGTCCTCAGCGCCGGGGGCATAAAGCTAGTGTCTGGTTAAAGCAGGACAGGTCCTCCACTGTGAAAGATTATGGGCCTTTTGTATGAAAAGTGACTGTCGAGCAGTAAGACTGTACTTTGTTGCCCATAGCCAACCAATTAGAGCTCAAGCTTTTAAGTTTTCCAGAGCCCTTTATGAATGAAAGCTCGAACTTGATGATGGTGATGGGCAACAAATATAGACTTACTGCTAGACAGTTTTCATACAAAAGGCCCATATGATTTCACAGTGGAGGACCTGTCCTGCTTTAACCAGACAGCCTGTTGATTTTAATGGCACTGTGTGAAGTTTTATTCCAACTGTGGTGGTGCTGTATGAAAGTTGAATACTTAAAGAGAACCTGTCACATAGTTTATGCCCCCCTTGCTGAGGGCAGAACAAGGCCAGTGTCTGACATGCTGTCTCCAGCGTGTGCACCTTATTCTGTAAGATTGCTGTAGTTTCTAGAGTATTTTATGCTCAAATCTGCAGTTTTCAGTCAAAAACGGGTCACTTTAAGAGTCATTTTTTTCAAACCCCACCACCTGAGGCTAGCCCCGCCACACTCAAAATGATAAACCTATTATTTGAAGTAGGTAGAAACATGTGAATAAATGCCAGTGGGACGGGGCTAGCCTTTGGTGGGTGGGGCCTAACACATGCCTCATATGAAAATAAGATTTGAGCATGAAATACTCTAAACTCCAGGTCATCTACAGAATTAAGGCTATTGTTCACACGGCTTATTTGAGGGGTGTAATACGCCCCGCAATTACGCGGTTGGTCGGGGGGCAGGAGCAGGGAGGCGCACGATCGGGGAGATTGGAGCGGGAACTCCATTGTTCTCTATGAAAACTGTGGATTTACTACGTAATGATGGGACGTATTCCAGCCAATAATTCAACACAGTACGGCGCGTATAGTATGGACGGAATTCAGTCATTTTAGCCGGGTGTACATTGCCTCAAGGGACAAAGACGCTGGAAACAGCAGTGTCTGTCACTAGCTTGTGCTGTCTTTTAGCATAGGGGGGATAATCTATGTACAGGCTTCTCTTTCAGAGGGACCATGTAGTGATATATGGCGCGAGTAATCGCTAGTTTTCTACCTATGTTTTTAATAGTTGATGATCCAACAGTATGGATGAAGGTGTCTCACAGCACTTTTCAATTGTATCCCGTTCTACGAACAAAGTAGTCTGAGTCATGACTCTTTGAAACTGTTATGGATTTGTCCAACTTTGGCGCCACATGCCATTTTTGAGTATTGGGAAATTATTGTGTTTCTTTCAAAAATATTTAAGGTGCCCATACTCATTAGTTGGTGCTTGGTCAAACCAATTTATTTTGACAAGGCCATGTGTATAGAGTGTCCAGGCTCTCCTCTGACAGCAGATGTGGAAAGAAAGAAGGCTCTTGGGGGTTCTGGTTGGAAACCGCTTCAGGTAGCCTGAACACAGATTAGCCCCATTAAAGAGGTTCATCTGGATCTAAAGCCACACTAAAATCTGTCACATATATAATGAATATCCACTGCAGAAATCCAAGAAATAAAGATCCATCATGTAAACATGCAATGTGTATATTTTAATTTTTTTTTACTTTGCTTTTCTTGCTATTGTTTGATTTAAGGGATAGATTGACCACATTGATATGATCGCTATTTTACTGTGTCAATTGAAACAAAATTTTGCACTGGCTGAAAGTAGCATAAGTATTTTAAAGGGCACGGATCATCAAAAAATCTTTTCTTCACATATTGACATGGTAACATGCCAATATTTTATGGATTTTTTAATCAGTGTTTTTTTTTAATATAATTTTTTTAAGTTTTCTAATACATGACTTCTTGGTTTGTTATTTCTGACTTTCCCCTCTTTGAGCTTTGCTAGCACGACTAGTGGAGCACTTGCTTGATGTTCTCTTCAGTCCGACTAGGTCTGAGAGTGTCATTCTTATCAAGAAGGACCTGATCCAAATGTAAAAAAAAGCTGAAAACCCCCTTCTTTAGCTACCCCAGTTCAAGAGAAGAAGATTTAAACTATTATCCTCTTAACGTTGTGTACCCCTGTCAGTGTAGTCTAATCGTATCTATTTAACTGTGCAGAGAACAATAGAGCATTCATTTTTTTGTCATAGTTACATTGTTGTAAGGACCGCAAACAAAAGACAAAGACGTCCAGTCCCAGTTCAGCTTGCTGTGTATTTTGTTGATCCAGAGGAAGCAATAATCCCATGAGGAAGAAGCCAATGTCTCAATTTTTTAGGGAAAAAAATTCGTGCCCAACTCCCAATCTGGCAATCAAAATAATCCCTGGATCTACACCGTTCTTCGAATCCCCGTCACTATAATTATATCAGCTCTAGGAATGTTCAGAAACCATTGCTGAATTCACCATGACATGTGTCCTCTGGCAGAGAGTTCCCACAGTCTCACTGCTCTAACAGTAAAGAAACCCTTTCTATGTTTATGTAATTTACTTTAATTGTTTATTTCTTTCTAGATGTTCTCTACTTGTGTTTATATAATTTGTATCTCACTGGCTGATGATTCAAAATTTTATTACCGGACACAGTCAGATTCAAACATCTCTATAGAGCTTCCTTATTAGCTCAATCCAATATAAGTTTCCACGAAACACCTCTGACACATACAGTCGCATAGGCATGAATATCAAGTTATCACCTAAATTTGTGTCGCAGCGCCTTGCATTATCGGACATAATGATTGTTAGAACAAGAACAGTTGGATGTGTCAGAAGCTTTTCCTGGGTTGTTTATAGAGAGATATTGGACATGATATATTATAAAGTGGTTAAGTATATACCACATTTGAGTCAAATTGTAATGATCGCTTTCATACTTTCGACGTCACGCAGTGGCAGACGTATCCTTCATTAATGGGAGTCATGTGCGGTGCGCTGGTTGGGCGAGGGGTATCAGGTAAAAGTTGTAGATAGCTGTACTGACACATTCACTCATTGCTGGTTCATAGCGTATAAGGTGTGTGTGCTTTTTATAAAGCAGTTGTAAATTGGGAATGATGATTATGGTTTCAAGCCGAAGGTGAAGTAGATTAATCTGAAAACTTGCAGGTTGTGTAATAACTATCTCGGGGAGTGGTGTTGTATATTTGTGGGTAAAGTATATGGTGAGCAGTCTAAATGGCAACCACTGCAAATAATCAGAGTGACTTTGGAAACTTTGGGATCTCCTGCTGTGTTCTACAAAAGATTGTCTTTCTCCGGGAGTCATGTGTTCCTGCTTCATTGAACTAATGAAGATTGGACATGTCAGGTGTGTTACATCAGGGGAACAAACACCCTGCAACCATTGCTGGAAGAACACAATCTGGTAGGTGGCAGTGTTTGGTAATGTGCTGGTAGGAATGTTTTTGTGTCATGTCAAGGAGTCTGTGCTTCATTCAATTTGGAAAGAAACCTCGCAGAACAGATCTTGGTTATGAATTCATTCCTGCAGATCATGTCACACCCATACTTGCTGATTATTGTCTTCCCTGTGGGGTGGCTCTTATGATATGCAATATGTCTAATGGCCTAGAAACGTCCACTTGGTTGAAAATAGCATGACCAGAATACCAAGTCTACTCTAGCTACCCTTAAATTCCCTAGGACTTGATACCCAATTACTGCCATCTGTAGATCTTCCACTTCACTCTCCAGCAGCTGTGGATGGCTAGCCAGCATGACTTCAGATACAGTGACAACCTACCAGGAACTTATCCCGTGTGACTCCAGCCGTCTTGCTGTTGCTGTGTGATATGCCGATTCACTGGATTTTCTTGTATTATATATATATATTTATATATTAATACTATATATATTATATATATTATATATATATATACCTCATGCATTATCTATACCAACATTACATTATTTATGGCCGGTGGAATACAAATTTGTCTTGTCATTTGTCTTGCACAATCCTAATATGCATCCTGGAACTGTAAATCATTTGGACCGGGACTAATTATCTGGTCCTCTAGGAGTAAATCTAATAGAAAGTACTTATCGAATAAGAAAGAGCAAAGCCGAGACGATCTTGCAAATGCTGAGAAATTTTTACAGAAAGTACATTGAAAAATTGTGTAACTTTCGTTTGTTAAAATAGAAACAAAAAATATTTTCTAAAATTGAAAAACCTTTTTAACAATTTGAGAAGGTTTTGAAGGGGAATGTCCAACTTAATAAAATGTGTTTTATTGGGGCTAGAATATACATTTCCTTAGCACTTTCTAATATACTGTATAGTAGACATGTTCTTCATTCCTTCATATTTTATACCCCCTATTCTAAGACCCACATATACACTTCTGGTCAGTGGAATTAAGGTGAGTAGATGAGATAGGCCACTACTCGGTTATGTTTACAGATTCATTTAACTGGACTGGAACAGGAAACTTGTTACAGCAACACACTTGTAATACCGCCAACCAGTGTCCACCGGGAGCCGGGTGCTACAGCTTTCAAACTTCCGTCATGAAGTGCGCTTATGGGGTGGGAGTCTCCCTCTCTGTCCACACTTTGGGCGACATTTTAAAAATCGGTTTTGCGCTGTTTTTTCAGGCGTATACTGTCCCTCACCGTGCCGACTCCACTGTGGGACCGGGGATGCGCGTTGGGCGCAATCTTCGCCATTTTTCGTAGCCCTAACTTTAAGGGGCGTGCAGCGGGCATGTTTGTGGGCGTTCTGGGGGGGAAACACGGAAAAATTCAAATACCCCTGACCATGAAATAATCCCGGCGGCAAAGTGAGGCCATTACAGCTCCGAAAAGGCGGGCCCTTTGTCAATGTGGTCTCCCTTTAGTCGGAGGGGGGGCGAAAGTAAAAGCTAGAACTTTTTTGTAAGGGGGGAAAAATGTTTTCATTACAACAGTACAATAAAAAAAAAAAGAGTTGTCTAAAAAATTAAAGAATGAAGATAAATCTCAAAGTTGTATAAAAATAAAATTTTCAAAAGTACAAAAAAAGTTGATCATTTAAAATTAAAGCAAATGTATACAAATCTCAAAAAGGGGAAAAGATTTTCAACTATAAAAATCCCAAAAAAAAGGGAAAAAATTTTAAAAATTTAAATTTTAAAATTAAAAAACCAATGCGAAGGTTTTTTAAAAGATGTTTTAATTTTTTGTTCTTTTTTTTTAAAAAAAAATTTTAAAATGTATTTTTTTCTTTTTTTCACCTTTTTTTTCCCCATTTATATCTACAGCAAGATTTTTTAAAAAAGAAAATTAAATTAAAATTCGTAAATAAGTCCGGGTTTCCCATTGGTAGCCATTTTTAAAACTAATTGTTCATTATTTTTAAAGGGTGAGTTTGGGGATTTTATTTTTTCTAACGCAAATACCGGCCCCGAACTAAGCCCTGGGAAAATAGAAATCCCGCTTGGAGAACCACATGTCCCACAAGACCTGTGCTTTTTCTGGCTCTTTCTTAGATATAACCCTTTCTGAAAAACCATAACTTTTTTATTTTTTCCCCCTACCCTAGACACATTAGGGTTTTTATTTTGTGGGGAAAAAGATGTACTTTTTTAATGGGGGTTATTCACTATACCCATAGAAAATACTTGGGGGGAAACCGCAAAAAAAAAATTTCCCAAATGGGACAAATTGTTAAAAAAAAGGTAAATTTCCCCCATGTTTTGCCCGGGGGTTTTTTTTTTACGGCGGGTTTAAACCCTTCCGGGGAAATAAAAATGTGTTTTTTCTGTATTTTTCAGGTTGGTTTAAAAGCATTTCCCCGGCAATACCCAAAAAAGTAGGGGTTTTCCCTTTTGTTTTTGGTACCGTAAAAAAAATTCCCAAAAATTTTCTATTTTTGAAATTTGCGCCACTGCGCCAATTTTTTTGCGACCAATAAAAATTTTTTTTTCAACAAACCTTTCGGAAATTTAGTAGGGGGAATTTTTTGCGGGCTGAATGTACTTTTTATCGTAGCATTTTTTGGGAAAGCATGCCCAATTTTTGAAACATATTTTAAAACCATTTTTTGGGGTGACGTAAAATGACCAAAAAAACGCATTTTTGGGGTTTGGGGAAATTTTTTTTTTTCTACGGGTTCAGTAAAAAGGGGTAAAAGAAAAGTTATATTTTTTAAGATCCCGGGCTTTTTTTCGGGCGCAGCATACCTAATATTTTGTAACTTTTTTTAAAATTTTAAAAGATTTATTTTTAAAATGGGGAAAGGGAGGGATTTTTTAAAATTTTAATACTTTTTTTTTTTTTTACTTTAAAACTTTATTTTTTTTTTTTTTTAAAGTAACAATTTAGGCCACCTTTTGGGACTTTGACCCTTAGGGGCGCAATTGTTTTTTATAACCTAATGCATTGCATAGGGATTTCATTAGGGTGTACAAAAATGGCGGTTTCCCCACTTCCTGTCTGCGGACGGAAGTGGGGCAAACCGCCAGAGTAAGTGACGGGAGCCTTCACAGGGCTCCCCAACACCATGCCCAGTCATCGGATCGGCGCAGCATAGCTGCGCTGATGCCGATGACCGTAATGATCGGTGCGCGGTTAAACAGCACCAGCGGGCGGAGCCACCCGCCGGCACTGTTACTGCCGGGTGTTAGCGGCGATTTGCCGCTAACACCCGGCGGCTGTGGGGGGGGGGTCGCGGCGCGTTCCCCCTGCAAAGCCCCTTAGCGGCCCTGGGACGTACTCATACGCCGAAGGTCGTTAAGGGGTTAAATAGAATAAAAGGTGAAAAGAGAAAAAATACATCTTCATGTGTTATTAAGAAAAGACCAAAATATGAAGCGCAAAGCGCAGAAACAAAAATTTCAGGAGCTGCACTCCAGTCTGCGCCAATCCCAGAATAGGCTCTCTGTAGATCCTTCGGCTGCAAATCAACAACAGTTTAAAGAGGCGCAAAATCTTCTAAATGCATTTCTCCAAGGAGAAGCTAAAGCTAATTTGAATTTGCAACGGAACCAATATTACCGGTGGGGCAACAGGATGGGCAAAATTCTGGCTAACACAGCGAAACCTTGGCATGGTAAACCGCCGATAGCAGCAATAAAATCTGCCTCGTCAGGGGCTGTACTGACGGAGCATGGGGATATTGAGAAGGAATTCATAGAGTTCTATGAATCACTCTATGGCGCTGACCCTTATGAAACATCGAAGGCAGCGGCCTTTTTGGACTCGCTGTCTATGCCGGGGGTCTCGATGGAACAGCGAGCCCTTTTAGAGGCTGAAATAACGGTAGACGAGGTGCGTGCTGTGGTGGCGGGGCTGGCGAATGGGAAGACTACGGGACCGGACGGCTTTTCGGCAGAATTTTATAAAATACTGCAGGCGGACCTATCTCCCCTCCTAGCTAATCTTTACAATGGAATTTACTCTCAATCACAGGAGGTGGATGCCTTCTATGACTCGCGCACTATACTGCTATTAAAGCCAAAAAAGGACCCTACTTTGCTGACATCTTAGAGGCCAATCTCTTTATTGAATCAGGACTATAAGATTTTAGCGAAAATTAAGGCTGCAGGCTTTTTTGCCTCATATAATCCATCCCTCACAAAATGGCTTCATAGCTATTAGGCATTCCACAAAAAACGTCCGTACAGCTATAGCAGCCATAGCACAGGCGAGGGCGGAAGCGCACCCGGTATCCATGCTTCTTAGCTTGGACCCCGGGAGAAGGCTTTGACAAGGTCTTTTGGGCCCTTTCCTAGTTGCTGCTCTTCAACGCCGTGGATTTTGGGAGCCTTCTTCGCCGGCTTCTTTCCCCAACATGCACTCCAATGCCACGACGACCCTGCTTATTTAACAACAAAATATCCCAGAAATTGACCTTTTTAGGGAGCTAGCAGGGATGCCCCCTTTCACCCTTGTTATTTAATTTGTCTATTGATCCCCTCCTCTACCATATCGACCAATCACCGCTATATACGGGTATCCTTACTCCCAGAAGAGAGCTGAAGGTCACAGCATATGCCGACGACCTGCTTTTTGATGATTAGGAACCCCAGGCAGAATTTGCCCTCTTTTTTTTGGGAAGATGTGAAGGAGGGGGGAGCCTTATCCGGCTACACGATTAATGTAGACAAAAGCGAAGGGATGCTCCTGAAGGGTCCAGCTGAGCCCCTTTGGTGGGAGGACGTATTCGGTACACTGGGTACTTCAGCTATGAAGTATTTGGGGTGGGGTTTGACCAAGTCCCCAGCCAATTTATACGCGGTTAACATGTCCCGATACTCCGGAGAAATGGGCCACACTCTAAAGAGGTGGGTTAACCTCCCGCTATCTTTCACTGGGCGATTCATTTTAATTAAAATGGTCGAGGTCCCGCGCCTTTTATATATTTTCCATATGCTTCCGGTTTATGTGCGGCCAAGAGATGAAATATTTATTAATGCGAAGTACAGGAGGTTTATTTGGGATAATAAGAGGGCGCGTATTCCCCTACTCATACTACAACAACGCAGATTACATGGTGGGATAGGATTTCCTAACATACGTCTCTATAACTTAGCGGCCTTGGGGCGTTTTCTGACGGACTGAGCGCAATCTACAACGGTGTTTACTGATAGTTCGCTAGATCAAGAGGGACTTTCGGACATTTCCCTTATCAACTTTGTACATTTGCCTTATGATAACTTCCTCATGGTAAGGGAAGATAGTTTTCTTATACCAATTTGGAGGGCGTGGCGGAAGATCAGGCAACTTAAAAAACTGAATCCGGATTACTCCCCCTCTTTATCGTTAATGGGAAACCCAAATTTCCAGGGTGGTAAACCACAAAGTACCTTCAGACTTTGGTATAAATTGGGACTAAATCAAATAAAACATTTCGTGCATCTCAACACTAAACAGCTGCAATCTCTTTCAGAGTTGCAAAGCCTTTATTCCGCGCCTCCAATCCCAGTTTTTAATTATTTGCAAGCAACTAGTTATGTCTCAGAGACGAAGCGGCGTCTGCATCCTGCAGATTGGGACACGACCTTAGATCGCATACTCTTAAATCCTCCCACTAGAAAAGCACAGTTGTCTGTTACCTATAAATATCTTCTTGAGGATCTTGATTATGACAAATCGAACTTCGGTTTGGCTAAATGGCAAGATCGAGATGCTGATATATCTACACCTGTGATACTAGAGGCAATTGCTGACGCGAATAAATTTCTGCCGGTGGCCAGATATATGGAGATGTTTTTGAAGGTAACACACAATGCCTACCTTACACCAATCAAGGGACACCATATGGGCCGGTATCAAACTGATGATTGTTTTAAGTGTGGGTCCCCAGCAGCTGATCTTTACCACATGTTTATGGGACTGCACATTATTAAAAGGAAATTGGATCCACATATCGGATTACATGAATCAATCTTTTGAACTTGTCAATGTGTCGCTAACGCTTCTTGGGCACTATTTGGGGTTATGCGACAGGAAAAAAGGCACGGCAATTTCGAGGCGGGTAAAACGATGGGGCATATTTTTTGGCGGCAGCAGCACGCAAAGCTATTTTGCAGTTTTGGTTCCAGCCCGTGGGGCCCTACTTAAGAGTTGTTTTAGAAGTAAACTAAATTTTCTGATTACACATTGATGGGTGAAGCCATGCTTTGCAAAAAGGAAAAAACAGGTGGAAAAGGTTCTTTGTCTTTGGGAAAGGTTACATAGCCACCAAATCCCGGCAGATATCAGAGACAATATCAGACGCTGTTTCGCGTCACAACCTCATGGGATCAGAGAAGACAACTTGCGGGTAGTGGGCCCAATTGATTTTATCAGCAAAGATATTCCTTAGTGGTGCTTTTTGGGCTGGATAAATTAGTAAGCTTCACGGGGCGCACGTGACCAAGAGACGCTGGGATGAGAGCTGGGTGGCCTGTGGGGGCTCACGCACCCACTGGATATGCCGGTGGGGGTGGGGGGAGTCGCACACCTGAGCTTGCACCACGTGAGGGGGGAAAGAGACACACTGCATTTTTGGAAGTTTAATTTGGTTGTTTGGGTTTGCTACTGTTTTAATCACAGTTAAATTGAAAATTGTTAAAGATACCTTGAAGTAAGCTGCAACAAAACTGTGTAATGTTTTATTATGTTTATTGTTGGAGGTATAACATTAGAAAAATGACACTGTCCTTGATGTCATAACTATATTACAGTGATGTCATGGTATTCGTAATAGTAAGCTTTTATGTTTTATACATGTTATCCATGTTTGATATGTTTATGTCAAGGATATTGTTCAATAAAAGCAATTTTTAAAAAAAAAAAGAAAAAAAAGAACAAAAATTAACATCAGTACAACATCAGCATTGGCTTCTTTAATGTAAAATTAGTTTATTTCTCTCCTTTAATTTTTAAAGGAAATGTGTCATCAAAAAATGACTTATTGTTTAACTCAAAGTTTTATGTTCAACACATTTTGTAGGAATTTTTTGTTATGTTTTTTTTTTCAATTTTCCATATCACATTCAATATTTTTTTAATAATTCTTAAGTCCTGCAGTTTTCACTTTGGCCACTAAGCCCAATAAATGTCTGACACTTCCTGTTCTGTTTAGATAGCTTTTCAGTGTCGGCTCATTATCAGTAAAAGCAGGGTCAAACTGAAAGGAGACACCATTGTGTACAGATAACACAGAATCCACCAGTCACAAGAGGATATGTCACAGCTCCCCCTCTCCCTTCCCTTCACAGTGAAAACTCTCCTATAGACATTTATGGGACAGAAACTGTCTTAAGAATCCTATGGGCATGAAGCTGCTGTAAAGTATCTCTCTGACTGCTGTTTTAAAACAGTGCAAGTAAGAATGTCTTCCCCACAATCATATGTAAAAGGCCCGAAAAAGAGAAATCTAAATCAGGAAATAAAAACATTGAGGGGAAAAAGCAAAATGGATCAGGGTTTTTTTTTAAATAAGTAAAAAAAAAAAAATTGTGCCCAATTTCCCTTTAAAAACCTTTTTTTAGTTTAATTCTTTCTTTGAGATCTTATATATTTTTTGGTTTCATTTTAAATGATCACTTTTTTATCATTAAAAAACGATTTTATTCAATTTTTGTTATTTATTTTTTTTTCTTTAAATTTTTAAAGACAATTTTTTTTTGCTATTCCCCTAAAAATTTTTAAATTTGTTTTTTTTCGCTGATTTCCCCGTTGTCTAGAAACAAAATTTACATTTTTATGGCGCTTCCTTCGGGCGCGGGGAAAACTTTACACCGCTGAATGAGGCACTTCGGGCGCTGCATAAATCAGGCGCAGTTTTTAAAAATAAAAAAAAAAAACGAAAAAATTTGGGCGCTCAGATTGCGCCGTTTTTATCCCTGTCGCCCTTTGTGCCCATATGTCTTTGTTCTCCAATAGGTGTGTAGACTCCCTGGTTTGACTGGAATTAAGACAATTAAAATGACTATGTTTACAGTCAGGGGCCCTCACTAATACCCCTCTCTGACTTTGATCTCTCTCACAGCTGCTTCTAAACTAACTCCTCCTCCCCGACCCCCCTTTTTTTTTTCTCCTCATCTGCATTTTTGCCCCCCAAATCTGGTGACCCCTTTTGGGAAAAAAATACGGGAAGTGAGAGTAGAAAGTCTAGGGTTTTAAAATAAAAATTTAAATTTTAATTTAAATAAAGCAAAAAAAAGGACCAAAACAAAAAGACCATTCCTAGTCTGGTACCTTTGCCTCACAAACACCAAAAGCTTGTCAATTCAATAGAATATCACGTACCCCATTTTGGGCAACAGCAAAAGCATACTCAAAAAAGGTTTCCCATTTTGTCATCACGATTAGTAGTTATTCATCCTTTTCGGCATATCAGTCATGCATTCTTCCAGCTTCTTGTAACAGAAGATCAAGGGAAAAAAAGTATGGTTTTCCCCTATGGTTCCGAAAATTTAGCCAGGGAAGCAATCCCCCTGACAAGGCTTTTCCCTAATCCCCCATCAAGGGGAAAAATCAAGAGATAAAATTAAAAAGTCTGCCAAACCAATTACCATACAAGGCGTAAATGATTATATTATGAATCCACAATAATATAAGGGCATGAAAAAACTATAGAAAGAAGCCCCATATTAAATCTGGTTAGGGCCATTATGTCCCGATACCAATAGAAGGTAACCCCTCAATAATAAATTCAATTAAAACACCCAAAAAAAAAAAAGGGTTTTTTTCGATTTCCCCTTGGTTAAAACAGGGGTTTAAACGGAAATTTTCCATTTGTTTTCAAAGGGATTTTTATTGCCCACACCCCCTCTTTTTGCTTTTAATCCTCCTTTTGCAATGACTTTAAAATAAAATTTCCAGAGAAATTCTCCCCTTTGTGTCCCCCCAAAAAATTTTTTTTGCCAGAGGGGTATCTGTATGATTGCTGACATCCCCCGTTTTTTTCACCCCCCCCCCTGTCTCCCCTGTCTTTTAGTTTTTAAACCAATTTTCCCGTCGCTTGGCACTAATAGGTGCAGAATTGAAAAACCCTCTATCTGCAAAAATTTTTTGGAAATTTTTGTCTTTTGATTCCATTTCTGAAGGATTTGGAAAGACATATGTACGGACCTGCTACACAATCGATACGACGGTAAAATTCCCCTTTAAAGGGGCCTAGGACCGGGCCCACTTTCCCCTTCCCCAATTCTTGGGATATGGTTTTTTTTTCCCAAGCGTTTCCCTCAGGGATTTTACCTTTTCTGTATTTTAAAACAACATTAAACGGGTAGGACAATTTTCAAGTCTCTGTTAGATATCAGAATATCCCACTGTCTTTTGAGGATATCTCTCATTGTGAATGGTCATCGTAGGTGCCAACAACCCTGAAAGAGTTTGCGAAATTTTTTTTTGGGGATCAAGAAGGGGCATCCTATTTTCTTAGTATGCATAATGAAAGGCAGTTTTTAAGAAACCCTCGGGTTAGCCCCTTTCCAAAATTATTTTTGTACATAAACCCCCCCAAATTATAGACAAAAAATTCCCCCACTCTCAAATATTGCCCCTTAGACATAGCTCTTTTTACACTTGGTAGGGGGTGGCTATCTCACCTCAACAGACTTTTTGGGTGGCAGTTGTTTTTTTACGATGGGTTTTTATTTTTCCCCAAATTTTCCATTGTAATTTTTGATGATGTAAAGGAAAACTATTTTTCTCATTGATTTTATAGGCCCAACTGATTAGTACTCAAAAATGTCACAAAAGAATAGAATTCTTCCATACTCCCCTGCCAGAGTATATATTCTGTATGGGTATCACCTATAGGTAAGTAACTGCTGGCTCTAGAATTACAAGTCCTCTCTGTGATGGGGGATACCCTGAAGGGTTTGGGGGGCCCATTCCCCCTGTTTTTTTTGGTTTCCGGGAAAAATCGCACCCAAAAACACGGGGCGTCGATGGGGGAACCTAAACAGACCCAAACCCCCAAAAATTCCAACACGCAGCTGGTGTTGGTTACAGCAGGACGCCCCCCTTTTTTTTTAAAAATGGGGCCCCTGCTTGCCCCTTTCGGAGCAAAAAATTGAAAGGTCAATTTTAGAGTGGATTTTAAAAGATGGACCCGGAAAAACCCTTTAAAAGACGTTTTGGGTTGATAAACCGTGGGAACGAAAAATGCTTTCTTTCATTTTAAAAGCAAGTAAATCATTTTGCTATTTTTTTGGATACGTTTTGGGGGTTCCGACACACGGACCCAAAAACACACCCCTTTAAAAGTGTATTTTCACAAGGACTCAAACACCAACCGTGTGAACATCCCCTTAGGCTTTTTTCACACGGCTTTTTTCGGGCACGGATTCCAGCCGAAATTGTGCGCCGTTTTTGCCTGCAGTACGGCAAAATTTCCGTGCCAGGCATTTTAGGGTTTAATTTTCCGTCTCGGCAGAATCGTGGGCGGGGAGAAAGGGGAAAATGAAACATTACCCCGGCGGGAAAAGGGCCGGGGGTTTTAAATTTTTTGTTAAGGGGCCCCCGACCCCCCCGCCCCCCCCCCGTACTCATGTGAAATTTGGGGGCGAAATGGGGTCCCCCCAATTACGGCTTGAATAACCGGGGTGAACCCCCCTCACGGGCCCCTTTTCCCTTGTGCCCAACCCCCCCCAAACCTCCCCTGATAAAGAAGAGGGCTGGTTTAGATATAGAACAGGGGCAGACACCCCCTTCCAGGACATCACCAACCCATTTAGCGGGAAAACCTACTGATTTGAAGTGGCCCCAAAGGACCCGGGATACGGGTGTAAAAAAGAAAAAAGGAGGAATATTTCTACTATATAGTATATTAGAAACTGCTAATAAATTTTACATTAGTCACATTAAAAGATTTTTATTGAGCCGGACAGCCCCTTTAATGAATGAAACATATAGCAATTACCCTTCAGCTTGAAGCAGGTTCATGATACAAATGTATGACATCCTTCAAACCGGGTTCCCCCCCACATAAAAAAAAGGAGGGGCCTTTTTTAAAGGGTTTTCAGAGTGTAGAGGATGGGAAAAACGGATCAAACTCCGCAGATTATCTCCGCACCAGGATAATTTGTTTAGACACACAAAGAACAAGGTGCTTTGTACTGGGGTCAACTTTCAGGCTGGGTGAAGCATGGCAAGGGAGGAGGTGGGGGAGTGTGCGTGTTAAACTGATACATGAAGCTTTACACAGTGAAATTGACACAGCTATACAGTTACACTAAGACTATAAACTGCAAAAGGGGGCCCCGTTTTTGTTGGCTGGAAAAGGGCATGTGAATTTTTAAAAAAACCCCAGGTTCAAGTATTTCGGGGGTTTTGGTATTACCGGGATTTGGGTATTAATAGGATCTGCCGTTCTGTGACGGAGTGCGTTTATTTAACAAAGATCTGTAGCAACTCACTAATGCCGAGCTGAATAGGCCCCCAAAACCAAAAACCCTTGAAATCATACTTGCACAAAATTTAATGGATATCAGCGATTTGATTTTTTATTGGTACTATACCCGCGTGATACATTTTAACAGCTAGGATATAGAATATGCAAAAAGAGCACGAGGCTTGGTGCACATATGTGTGGGAGGCTCCGTGCTTTCCGGGGGGGTATGCGGGGGAAAAAAAAGTGCGGGAAAATTTTACTTTATCCCCCATCTAGAAAAGGAAAAAATCCTGGAAAACCCCCCGAACCCCTTTTTTAAACAAAAGTGTCCCTTGGGCACCATGGGGGGGCTGGGGGTGAAGTGAAACCCTTTTTTTTTCCATTTTCACCTTTTGAAAACAGAGGTTTTTGACGGAACCTCCAACACAGGGGTTTTAAACCCAAACCTAAGGTCTGGTTTACCTCTCTTTTCGATTTTCTAAAACCAGCCTACAAAACCCCGATTAAGATGGAAAAAAAATTTGCAAAAACAAAGCAGCCCCCAAATTTTACTGTTAAAATTTATGGACACCATAAAAGGAAATTTCCCAACAGAACCCCATTTTAGTCAATTTAGGTCCCCTTGGTGCCCTTGGAAAACCCTTTGTGCCCCCAAACCCCCTGACGCGGTGTTTAATAGCATAAAAACCTCCTAAATCCCTAGGGGCTTGTGTCTCTCCCCAATTTTTTTTTACGGGACAAATTTTTCAGCTGATGCACACAAACATAGGGATTCAGCTCACCGCTTGTAGAGTAGATTGCACGGACCCTCCAGGCAAGGAGGAATGGAAGCAACACAGGGGAAAAGGGTTTTCCCCAAAATACAATTTGGCCCATAGTAAAAAAAATCAAAATTTTTTTTGTAGCCCTTCATAAAATCCAACAAGCGAGCCAAAGGGACAAAAAATGGCGACGCGTTTTGGGGTGTCACCCCCTTTATCATTTCCTTCACACTTGGGGAAGAAACTAGTCTTTAAAAACAGATAATTTTTTTAAATTTTGCGTAAACTACCTTTTGCCTTTAAATTTAACATGCCCTTGCCGAATTTAAAAAGTTCACCTCCCGGGTTTGGCCCAAGGGGCAGGAAACAACGCCGGGTTTCCCCCCAGAAACCAGAAAAACCAAAAAAAACTCCCTCGCGTATTCCAGAGCCCCGGGGCCCGAGTCTGCCAGACCCGGGGCGGTAAAAACCCGTCCGCGGGGGCCCAACCAGGAGCGACAAATTTTAACCCTACAGAGACACGGAACAGGAACACAGTGAGACATAAAAACAATACATAAAACAGCAGAAAAGAATACTGACCTCAAAAACACATGGAAATAGGGCGTGCTAGAAGGAAAAAATCAAGAGCAATAGAATGCAATCAGTGAATGTACCCGAGGTTCCAATAAGCGTTCTCAGGGGATGTAAAAGTTTTAAAAAACCCGAGTGTGAAAAAAAAACAAAAGCACATATCCTACACAGCACTTAAATATAGCGACCTGCCACAACATTGGCCAAAAGAGAAAAAGCATATGAAATACAGTCAGTAATGATATAAAATTTCATTTATTTTTAATTTAAAACCCTTTGGGGCCAAAAAAAATGAATTTAAATGTTTTCAAACCCCAAAACGGGTTTACGATTTTCGTAGTGGTTTAAAAGGGGTCACCTCCCGTTTTTTTTAGTGTTACTTCTCAAAAGCAAATGCTTCCCAAAAAAAAAAATTTTAAAATTTGGAAAAATGCACATTGATAAAGTGACAGGCAGCGTTGAAAAAGTAAAAGGGTACCAGGATTATCAATTAAAATTTAAAAGGGTTTGCAAAACTCTTCTTGAACTTGCGAAAAGGTTACCCCACATAGTAGAGTACAATGAGGGGGCATTACAATATAGGGCAACAGACCCTTGAGTTAAGGGTTTAAAAAATTGTCTTTTAAATTTAATTGGTTTTGCCCTGTGACTCAAAACCTTTTTTGACCCTTTGAAACAAGAAATTTTTTTACAAGGGTATGGTCCACTTTTTTAATAACCCTGATGTCGAGCCAAAAACTTGGTGAAAAGAAAATGGAGCAGGGAAAAAATTGGACCCAAACATGTCCCCATGTATTGGGGTTTTTTAGCAACCCCTTGCATCCCTTTTGGGGTAAAATTGTTTTTCAAAAGGGCATCTTCAAAAAACATCGGTAAGTAAAGGACTATTTTTTAAAACTCCGGGAAAACACACATTGAATTTTACAGTGGTGGGAATTTTAGTGCCCTTTTTGGGGACATTATTGGGGATTAAAACAAGGGAAAAAAAAACGATCTTTTTTTTTCCAAATATTCCGGGGTCGATTTAATACCCCCCTGGGATATCCCCCAGCCAGAAACCGTTGGGAAAATGATGTTTGACTCAACAGAAAAATTATGTTGAGAAGAGCAATTCCTTTTGGCCTGAGTCCCAAATCCCAATGGGAATAGATAGACGCGTATGTTTCGGGTGGTGGCTGTGGAAATGCAAGATGGTATTACCGCTAATGGGTTTGCGGAAAAGTTTTGGGCTGAATTTTTTTCAAATCAGTTGGAGCATTTTTCCAAAATTTTTCAAAAATAATGAAACCTGATATTTTTGGTCTGTAGTATCTTTGGGGCAAAAAAAAAACCTGGGGCTTTCTTTTTTTTGTTCCCTTTATTGCATTAAAAATGTGGCCATGTTTTGTGGGCCTTTTATATTTCCCCCCTTTGTATCAAATGTGAGAGTATACTTTTAAAAAACTTTTCAAAAATTTAAACAGTCTTTTAAAGGGCCCCCAACCGGGAGAAAAAAAAAAAAAACAACAGTAGATGCACACAAAAATAGGGGGTAAAAAGTCATGCTTGTAGGGGTAAAATTGGGACGGACCCTCCAGGATCAAATACGCTTCCTTTTACCGGGGGGGTGAAGCATTAGGATTTAATATTTTCCCTCCATCTCAGAACCCCTATTTTTTTAACGGTTCCTATATTTCCCATATTTTAGGGGTTACCCAAGGTACATAAAAAAATAATCCACCCCATGGGGCCCAAAATCGCTTGGGATTGGATTCTTCTTGAGAACCAATGCAAAGTGGGGGGGATTTTCATCCCCAGCCCTGGTAGCGCATCCCAGGTTTATCAAAGATACTGAAATGCCCTTCAGAATTTTGGAAAGCAAAATTTTTTGGCAGCCTAAATTTCCCCCTTGGGGTTAAGTTGACATAAAACCCTTTTGTATCCCTTCCATACCACGGGAAGTCCCCCTTTTTACCCCTTCAGTTTTTTTTTTCCCAATATTTTTTTTTTTCCATCAGTTTTACAACAATTTTTTAACTCATGACTTTTAAATTTTCTTTTGACCCAAAATTTTTTTTTCGGGTTTAAATTTAAATTTTTTACTTACAGCTTAGTTGCGGTCTCTATGGGGGCCAAATTTTCTCCTTCTTTAGCCAATTTGGTCATGGCCTGGTTTGAACACATGTATATTTTTTTTTGATTTAATCCATTTAAAATTTTGACGTCCAGTGGGAAAGGGGGGATACATAGATGACCCTTTTATGATATACATTTGGGTTTATCAGATAGGGGTTTTTTCCTCATAGAAATTTTTTAAAAAATAATCCCCAAAAATTTTAAAAATTTACCATTAATTTCCCAATATCCTTCTTTTGGGTTTAAACACTCAAAGGGGTTTCCCCGATATGCAAATTCAGACCCAAAAAATTCCGGGAAACCCATTAGCGGTAATCCATTTGTTTCCACAGCTCCACCCAAAAACTACGCGTCTATTTTTCCCCTTTGGGGGATTTTGATCGGGCCAAAAGGAATTGCTCTTCTTAACATAATTTTGCTGTTGAGTCAAACATCATTAGGCAAGGTTGGCTCGGGATATCCCATGGGCTTTTTGATCGAGCCGGAATATTGGGGCAAAAAAATGTTTTTTCCCTTGCTTTATCCCCAATAATGTGCCAAAAGGCTCAAAATTCCCCTCTACTGTAGAAAAAATGTGTGTTTTCGGAGATTAAAAAAAATAGTACTTACTTCCCGGTTTTTTTTGAAATGCCTTTTTTGAAACTTTTACCCCAAGGATCAAGTGGTTGCTAAAAACCCCGTACTTTGGGGAAGATTGGTTCCAACTTTTTTGCTCCACTTCGCACCGACAGAAATTGGCTAGAACGGGTTTTTAAAAATGGGAGCATATCCTTGAAAAACTGTCTTGTTTAAGGACAAAAAAATTTTTGAGTCACGGGCAGACAATATCAGATTAGCAATTTTTAACGAAACTAAAAACGCTTTGTCATTTGTGGGAATGCATCTTTTTTTCCCTTACTAGGGGGTCAAATTCGCAAGTTAAAGATACGAGTGTGCGAACATTTTAAATTTATATGATAACCCCCTGGTACGCTCCCCTTACTTTATCAATGGATCATTTTCCAAAACTAAAAATTTTTCGAGCATTTGCTTTGAGGAGTATCATAAACAAAAGAGGAGGTGATCCATTTCTAACGTAAACGTGAAGCGTATTGGAAAATAAAATTAAAACTTTATGCCCCAAAGGTTAAATATACGTAATGAAAATTTTTTCATTTCGATGTATTTCATATGCTTTTTCCCCTTTTGGGCCCAAAGTTTTGGCAGGTCGCTATATTTAAGTGCTGTGTAGGATATGTGCTGTGTGTTTTTTCACACTCTGCTTTTTACCTTTTACATCGCTGAGAACGCTATTGTGTACTCTCTGGTACATTCACTGATTGCATTCTATTGCTCTTGATTTTTTCCTTCTAGCACGCCCTATTTCCCTGTGTTTTTTGAGGTCAGTATTCTTTTCTGCTGTTTTATGTATTGTTTTTATATCTCACTGTGGTCCTGTTCCTGTCTGCTGGCTTATGATTGTCGTCCGGTTACGCCCGGAAGGGTGTACCCTCCGGTCTCGCAAACCTTCCCCGGGCTCTCGCGCATGGCATGAGTTTGTTTGTGTTGGCTTTGCGCGGCGCCGGCTTTTTCTGCATCGGCCAAACCGGGGTGAAATGTTAGTTCCAAGGTGTTCGGGTTACGGACAGGTGATTTTATGCGACATTAAATATTATTTATTTAGATGTTTAACCATTGTGCGGCCCCTGATGAAGGGGGACCCCGAAACCGTCGCCATTTTTTGTCCTTGCTCGCTTTTGGATTTTATGAAATGCTACAAAAAATTTGATATTTTATACGGGCCCATTGTATTGCGGGGGAAAACTTTCCTGTGACACTTTTTAGGCAATGATTTAAAGCTTTTATATCAAGGGGGACTCAAAAAAAAAGTAGCCCCTTTTGTACTTCAAAACCTTACAGTTCTGCCCCTGAGATAAAAAAAACGGGGTTTTAGGGTGAAACGCCAACCCCTTATTGTTTTGTAAAAAACAAGCATAAAAACATGTAATAAGTATACCACTGCGCTAAACCAGCCGATCCTATAGAAATAAATCAATGTTGCTCCAAATCATTTAAACCTATATATCCCAGAGTTCAGCTTCTGTCCCTCTATCACATCCTGCTTTTAGATAGGGCAGCATAAACCACCTGACAGGTTCTCTGAAAGGGGTTTTGCCAAGAAGTGATTTCCTCACCTAACAGGCTGAACTGTCCTTTTGAGCCTTGAAAAAAGGGGTGTTCTGTTTCGGTGTTTAAAAAAAAAAAATGTCTCCTCCAAGATTTCCATCCAAAACTACCTCCCATGCATGCACCCAGCTGATATCAGTCTCTGTAGTTTAGCCAAACATTGAGTTTGTCTACACCACAGATGGTATAACTGTATTGTGCACAAGCTCTACAGGTTTTGTATATTATCTCCCTCTTATCCTGCTCAGGAAGAGAAGAAAAGATCCAATGCCGTGTCATGAATCTGTGCTGCAAGGGAGGGGGGGTGGAGGGAGAGGAGGGCTAAGCAGGGCGCAGTCTGCACTTTTTACACTCAAATAATTACATTACAACCAGCAGATTTTGGCTATACAGCAGACAAAGGCACTGTCACAGAGCAGAGTAAGACATTCTCATGCCCATAAAGGAAACAGAAGAACTGCTTTGTTCTCTCCCCCTCCTTATCAAAGCTCATTCATGTGCCCCTGTCCCCCATCAATAAGAAGTGCAAAAACAACACAAAGAGTGGCCAGATCAGCTTCGGTCATAGCTAAATGTAAACAGATAGTGAAACTAAGGTCATCTAAGCAACGCTGTCAGCTCTCACAGCTACACATTTTGGTAATTACATATAATTTATAAAAGATGATAAAATACTCACATCTTTGTGAAGAATCCCACTCAACATTAGATTGTGGCAAAACCCCTTTAATCCATACTTGCCAACTTTTTATAGTGGCCTGTAAGGAGATTTAGAGCTGCGTAGTGTGTCAACTCCAAATTTGCTTAAACCATGCAACTTTTTAACAAGCCACACTCTTTCACAAAGCTGGCATCACCCAGCATTCCTAGATGTTGGATGGCCTATTCAGCATACAGGACAGCTGGGAGATTCTGCTGAACTGTTCGTGTTGTGCATAGGCTCTGCAGACGATTAGAGTCATTTACAGTGCAGTTTATCTCCTAGGAGTGGAACTCACATGACTGTTTGTAGTCATTCTCTTTCCCTGTTCTTCTCCATCCTGTCCAGATCTTTGTGATGACTTCTCCTGGCCATGACTCCTCTCTGTGGAATTTACCACACAGACATCTAAGAATTCTAATGTATCCAGCACCACCCTACTAGTGCCCACCTCTGTAAAACTTCCAATGGGATAATACGTGGAGGTGGGGGTTATGGGATTATAGGTGGAGATAAGAGGGCTATGGAGTTATAGGTGGAGGTGGTGGGGGGCTTACGGGGTGATAGGGGTTGTATTTTGTGTTGGCATAAGGACGAACAACACAATGGTGGGTAAGGGACAGAAAGGGTGGTACAGAGCACATCTTACTGGCACAATCCCCGGGGAGGGGAGGCAGAGGACCACCCCCTTAAGATCGTACTGTGACTGTGGCCTGTATCCCCAAGGATCTTATTGTGCAGCTTGAACTCTGTAACCTGCATCCCCAGAATATTTTCAGCGTGTGCAGAGGATGAAGCTTAGTACTATTATGTTTTTTGTAGTGTTTTAATTTTTTTATCAAGGCGACCTCTTTGGACTCATAAGACAAGCGTTGAATCCATTACGTTTATACAATTGTCAAAGAGGGCTGGTGTTGGGGAATTTTTTTTAATTAAAATGTTTTTTGTGTTGTGTCATTGCAGTTTTTTACTATTTTATTCCAGTATTAGTGATGGATGTGTCTGACAGACTAGCACAGCAGTGTAATTTGTTCGACGCCTAAGCTGATGCTAACTCCATGTCACTATAACCCTAGTATCTATTGCACCAGGGTACTGGAAAGAGCTGGGTTACCATCAGATGTGGACTCTCTATTGTAATGGGACAGCTGCGGGTATTTTAAGTGGGATGTGACCTATATCCATGGACCTTCCCATCCTAATAGTATCAACCTGCTGGTTTGGAAAATGGGGGTGAACTCCACATAATTTTTTTTTAATGTACTTTAAAAATCAAATTCTAGGCATAAACTGGTAACATAATAATAAAAAAGCAATCAAACTTTAAGGTGACAAAAACCACCTCTTGGCTGACAACCAAGCCCATCATATAGTATAAAGTGGAGAGGCGACCTATCAATGCCTCCAATACTAATACTGTATATAAAATGTAAAAAACCATGATAATGCTAAAACACAAAAAAATATCTTTATTCAAATAAACCCCTCCCGACACCATATACCGCTTAACCATTTTATTGAAAAAAAATAGATCTAAAGTTGATTCGCAGTAGTCCACCTAATATGAAGTAGTCCAAAAGGGAAACCTGTAAATAAACAGAAACGCTATACACATATACAGACTAAGTAGCATTAGCAAGCTTTTTGTTGAAAACATACTGATGGCATTGGTTACATAACAATTTCTAAACTACTATTGAAGGCTCCAATGAGCACTGGTGGGGGCCATAATCTGGAAGTGGAGAAAACATCATTTCACCATGAACCGGCCACAACCAGGTGTTCCCTGCAAAATTTCAGACAGAGGAGTAAAAATAATTATTAGAAGAGTCATCCAAGAGCCAAGTACCACCTGTGAAGAGCTGCAAAAAGACCTGAAATCAGCAGGTACAAGTTTTTCAAAGAAAACAAAAAGTAATGCATTCAAACTCCATAACCTGTTTGCATGTTCACCACGCAAGACTCCATTGCTGAACAAAATGCATGTTCAAGCGTGTTTAGACTTTGCTAAACAACATTTAGATAATCCTATGAAATACTCCTGATAACCAAAGTCCCTGGTTATATGAGACCACAATTGAAACTCTTTGATTGGCCATAATACGACAGCAACATGTTTGGGGCCAAATGTGCACTGTAGAAAGACCCAAACTACACCATACCATCCGGGAAGTGTGGAGGTGGGAACATCATGGTCTGGGGCTGTTTTTCAGCAGACGGCACTGGCAAACTATCAAAAAATAGTGAAGTAAGGATGAATGGAACAAATGCACTGAGTAATTCTTGAATAAAAATCTGCTGCCATCTACCAGGATGATGAAGATGAAACGAGGGGGACATTTTTCAGCAAGACAATTAACCCAAACAAACAGCCAAGGAAACTCTCAATTGTTCGAGGGAAAAAAAAAAGCTGCTTAGAAAGAGGCCAGCCAATACACTGAGCTACATCAATATAAAATCTATGGAGGGAACGAAAGGCTCTTGAGTTCATAGGAGAAGCCAGAGTAACCTTCAGGATTTGAAGATGTTTTTGAATAAAGAATGGGCCGTATCCCACTTTAGGCAAGGCAGTGAAACTAGTTTCTCCATACAGGAGAAGTCTTATCATCACCAACAAAGAATTTTTGTATGAACTTTTGTAATACATATCATTAAGCGTATTCAATACTTTTTTCCCTGTGTCCAATTTCTCATTATTACGCATAATTTATGGACAGCTACCGTTTTAATTTTCGTTTGGCCTGTGTGAATTAGATGGGTTTCACAACATCTGGTGAGAAAAATTACTTGAAAATTGGTGACATGTTCCAATACTTATTTTGCCTGCTGTGGTGTGTGTGATATATAAAAATGCTGTATTTATAAAGGAGTCACTGAAAGATTACTTGTTTGCTATGTGTGAATTATTGTGGTCTTTCTTGCAGTCACCATGCCTCTTTTAAAAATGTCTACCCATTCTGTCATCAGACTAGCTCAGCAGGATACAAAACAGAAGACTGCTGATGTTAGTGAATATCCCTTCTTTGTTAATAACGTGATCTCTAACTTTATTTTTACCTCTAATGCGCTGAATTACACAATGAATGTTTGATACTGCTACTGGAATTTTAATCTCCTTTCAACAATTTGTGCCTGTTAGAATCATGAATAATTATCACAGTAGGCTCAAGAGGTATAAAAAATTTAACGAAAAGAAAAATACAATTTTTAAAAAGCATACAAAAGCATTTTGTCATTTTTCTATTTTTTAACATCACATGGATACATTGATATTGATCTTCCATAAAATG
Organism: Phyllomedusa bahiana; assembly: GCA_025379985.1. Lineage (NCBI taxonomy): Eukaryota > Metazoa > Chordata > Amphibia > Anura > Hylidae > Phyllomedusa > Phyllomedusa bahiana. Next base: position 120,463 of record JAODAL010002481.1, read on the forward strand.
TGGAATGTAATTTGAGCACTTAAATACTGTATAAACAATTACACATAATACATTTTACCTGTCTTTACATTGACTAAAAAAATTTCCATAGGAGAATTTTTGTAATATTTTTTCAGTGAGGTTGAACTTTTCATGGCCTCTTGCATGCACACATGCACATCCACTTTCAATCCCCCCTCAGATTTCATTCTGACCTTTGACATGGCAATTCCACAACCTTTTTTTTTCTTTTTAAAACAATTTTATTGGTTGGACTTACAGATATTTTTAGTGTCACTGTTATATTGTTGAAAAACAAAAAAAACAGATGTGCTGACCATATTCTATTTTTTACTATTTGGGGAGATGACTAGTCCCCAACTTTGTATTGTGCACTCCGCCCGTCTAACACAGGCTTTTTTAATCAGATCAGGTTTGCAGTTGTAGCCTTCTAACCCTGAAGTGTGGAGGTCGAACAGACACCAAGAGATGTATCATGAAGAGTGGGTTTTCCCACCTGAAATTTGGGGTCCTGCTGCGGTAGGTGGGCTTTTACAGTTTTGATCAAAATGTACAATAAGAACCCAAGTTTTTCATATTTTTCATAGTAGCAGAAATGCTTTTTCAAATACGTAATATTTCGAGTATAAGCCAAGTTTTTCAGCCCAAAAAATGAGCTGAAAAAACTCTACCTCGGCTTATACTCGAGTCACTGTCGGCGCTCGGGCGCGCGATGGCCCGGGCGCCGACAGGGACCTTCAGTTATATGCGGCTCCTCAGGGAGCGCATATAATTGAAGGCCGAGTGAGCGCAGTGTCCCGGGCGCTGCGCTGGCCCGGGCACTGTCCGCGATCCCTTCACCTACCCTGCGACTCCTCCGGAGCGAAAATTGGTGAAGGGATACCATGCGGGGCACAGAGCGGCGCTCCCTGCTCCGCAGTGGACTCCGGGCGTCTGCGGCCACCGCAGTTTCCGGCACAGGGAGCGTGTGTCATCACGCTGCGTGGCGCGGGCCTGATGACGTCACCCCGCTGTGCCCAGAAGACCGAGGACCCGCGCGCGGGAGGCGGGGCAGCGAGGGGGGCGGAGCGGTGAGAGAGACGGAGCAGCGGGGAGCCAGGTAAGTGATTGTTTTTTGATTTTTTTAAACTGCCTATGCTCCTTTCAGCTGCCTATACCTGCCCCTAAAGTGGCCTATACCTGCCCTTTTATCTGCCTACAGCCGGCCCTACAGCTGCTAATACCTGCCTACAGCTGGCCCTATACCTGCCTACAGCTGGCCCTATACCTGCCCTATACCTGCCTACAGCAAGCCCTACACCGGCCTACAGCTGGCCCTACACCTGCCTACAGCTGGTCCTATACCTGCCCTAAAGCTGCCTATACCTGCCCTATACCTGCCTACAGCTGGCCCTAATACTGCCTACAGCCTTCCCTATACCTGCTACAGCCGGCCTATACCAGCCCTATACCTGCCTACAGCTGGCCCTATACCTGCCTACAGCCTGCCCTATACCTGCCTACAGCCTGCCTATACCTGCCCTATACCTGCCTACAGCCTGCCCTATACCTGCCTATTGGGCCATATACCTGCCTATTACCTGTCTATGGGGCCCTATACCTGCCTATTACCTGCGTATGGGGCCAAATACCTGCCTATAATCTGCTTATGGGGGACATATAACTGCCTATTACATGCCTATGGGGCCATATACCTGCCTATACCTGCATATAGGGCCATATATCTGCCTATAATTGCCTATGGGGGACATTAAACTGCCTATGTAATTTTATTGGTATCCATTTTTATTTTTAAAATTTACCAGTAGCCGCTGCATTTTCTACCCTAGGCTTATACTCGAGTCAATAAGTTTTCCCGTTTTTTGGGGCAAAAGTAGGTGCCTCGGCTTATACTCGGGTCGGCTTATACTCGAGTATATACGGTAATTCTTCTGTTCTCTTGACTGTTTTTTAGTGCCTTAGAGCACTGCTGATGTTGTACTGTTTTTGCACTGTTATATTGTTAGATTTACATTATAAGATCCAGTTTCAGCTGGACTTCCATCTTCCTCAACCACCTTTCAAGAATTCATAGTGATGGTGAGCTGCTGAGCCCCAAACCATAACACTTCCACTGCCTTGCTTCACAATTGTTATCATTCTGTTGCAGGTAAATGTTGGCTTTAATTTCCACCAAATGTGTCTTTTAGTTATTTTTGCCTTGTTTTTACAAAACACATTTGTTCTGGAATTGGTATTAATCAGGTTTTCACAAGCAAACCCTAGTATAGTAGTATTAGAGTCTTTGGTCCCAACTTTCAATCCATGAGCCCGACTGTCCAATGTCGGTGGAGTTGATTCTAGGGGCCCACCAGTTGAGCTGTTTCTGGGTCCACCGGTGGAGTTTTTTTAGGGGTGTACCCTACAGCTACTATAAATGACTGTTCTAGCCTCCTGCCTCTTGCTTTTTTGCCTCTTCTGAGGATGTATATGCATTTAAAAAACAACTCCCGGTCTGCCATGCTCAGGGGCCCACCCGGTGTTTCTCTTATTCTCCTGTGGGCCACTCCTGCCACTGTCACAGGTAGGGACACATCATATGTGCAACCTGTGCACGATAGATATGGAGCCAACTACTAACTTAAAGGCAGCTTTAAATTTCATGTCTCACAATTACTCAAGGATTGTTTAAGAAACATGGGAGGGTTATATGTAATGAAAGCAAGGTGTTACATATATTGTTCTTCCACAGGGACCCTCTGCTACCACTATTCTTCAGGGAATGCTATGAAGTTTCATATATATTCATTTTCATATTTCATATATTTAATAGGGTTGTGTAAGAATTGCTCATGCTGGGGGAAGGTACAAATTGGACAATTACATACGGTCCTTATTCCCAAAGGGGTTCCCAGAGATCTTGGGCATAAGACATTTGAGCCAATGCCCCAGTAAACACCACTTCAACTGTATTCATGTTCTCAGGAAAAAGTTGATCATTTGGCTCTATGCCCTACAATTCTCTTCTTTGTTGCGATAGTAATAGCCCCTTTTTGCCAATACAGTAATAACAACCTCCTTTGTGGCCACACATAATAAAATATCCATCTTTGTTAATTTTGGAGGGAGCACAAAGACGGCATTATTACTTTCTAAGAGGGCATTACTATTTACTAAGGGACACAAAAGTGGGCATTTTTACTGTGTGCTGGACACAAACGGGGTAGTTTATACTTTTGCTGTGTGAGAACCAAAACGGGCACTATTGTGCTTTGTATGAAAAGAACACCATTACTGGGCCTGGAACTCTTACTATCTGGGGCACAAATGATGGCACTATTTATTCACATAAGTAACGTGTAATTAACACAATGAGATCAAATAGTAATGGAGAGATGCCAATACAAAGCATATATACTGATACAAAATACAGTGCATCACAGTATATAAAGCAGAGGTTTTTAAGAAATAGATATTGCATATTTGGGTATAATCACTGATACAATAAGTGTAATCACATTGCCATAGGTGAAACTTGAAAGAAGTCATGAAATAAACAGCAACTAGCAACCAAACAAGGTGTGTATGGGGTGTGTATATGATCCTATCTGTGGTGGATGTATAGGCCTGAAAGGGACTCCAAGATCTTCAAGACCCGGGGGTGAAACAATAAGAAGGATGAGAATGGGATACTATATGCCAGCAGGGGGACAACAGCCATTCTTTGGGGATAAAGACAAGTAGGTTTAAATGTACAATGAGATGTCTATCTGATGCACACCATTACTTATACAAACTTTGATTTTATTCAGGATCAGGAGGATGGCACTATTATTTTGTGGGGCACAAAACAGGGTACTTTTACAGTGATGCCCTATATAACCTACTAGGGCCCACTAGTGTGTTGGGCACAATATACAGCACTATGAGCCACATGTATGAAACCTGTCTAGGTCTAAAATTCACTTTGCTGCCCATAGCAACCAATCAAAGCGCCCCTTTCGTTCTTCCAGAGCACTATATGAAATGAAAGGGGCGCTCTGACTGGTTGCTATGGGCAACAAAGTGAGTTTCAGACCTAGATCAGTTTTCATACATGTCGCCCGAAGTGTTTAGCACTCTCATTTTTCAAGGCATGATATGATATTTATTCATGGAGGCTGTGTGTGTAGTACTATTTTTCAGGGATATCTGTAGATTTGATGCCATTATTTCTGTGTGAAGTATTTGGGAGCATTGTACAACACAGCAAGTACAGTGATGGAAAATGTGACGAAAACAGCCTAGTCCGCCGGCCCACTTGAGGGACGACGGCGCTTGGAGGTATTTGACGTTGCGTCCCCTTAGGGGGGCAAAGGTAGCCAGATACTGTTCCCATGTTAACCCTGTCCACGCTGGCACAGGGAGACAAAACAATGCTGCCCCCGTTTTTCCGTTTTATAAGCCCGGTCCTTTCCCCGATTTTAAAGCAGGGTCGGGAAACCCCAACCCTTTGGGGTAGCTTAACTATGCCCGGGGGATTAGGGTGTGTCCCGATGTTCAAGACAGCAAAAATCTTTTAAATTTTTTAAGATTTAATTAGCTTAAAAGGGCCCCCCCTAGACGGGGTAATATATACAAAAATTGTTAATATAAAAAGGAAAAAAGTCAGAGGTGCCAACAATTAGGGGATTACGACAGGGGCAGTTGAAATAGGTCAATTTTCCCTTTTGTTGCTTGGTTCTGGGTCAATGGGAGGGCTTATGGGCCGGGCTGCTGTGTTGGATGTCTGGCAATGCTTTAGGTGCCCCCCCTCCTGGTCAACCCCGGCCAACCTGGCTCGCTTATATCTGTTGGGGAAGCCCACGTGGGGCCCTTTACCACCCCTGGGGACGGTTATGAATTCCCCCCCACTGGAAAGCGTTTCTGATAAAAACCCAAAAAAATGGACTTAAATCGGCGGGCCCTTGGCCAGAACCGAACGGTTTGCATTCAGAACCGGTGGTCTCCCCGGACGCTGGATATGGGGGAACCCCTTTTTTTGGGGACTCCGGGGCCCCGGTTTGGGAAAATTCTCAGCCCCCTTGCCCTTGGAAACTGGAAAGGGGCCCTGTGCGTGGGGGGAGTTTCTTTTTGGATATGAATCCCAGCCCCAGTTATGAGTGGTCCCCAAATAAATCGATAGAAATATCGGAAAACCCCCGATGGGTTGGTTTGATTAAAAGTCTTTGGAAGTTGAGAGTTTGAGCTAGCATTTTTTTCAGGCTAATTAAAGGGGAAAAGGGAGTTCTTTTGAGGTATGGATGCCCTGCTGTGAAAAAACATCTCCCGAAAAGCTTTAAATGGGCTTAATAATGTGAAAACGGAAGCTTTTGGGCTGGGGGCGTGTGATATTGATGATCGGAAAGGGGGGGGGATGAAGTCATTTTGGAGTGGATTCCCCTCAACCCCCCCCTTTTGAGGGTGCTAGGGGGCAGCACCTCCCCCGTGCTCCACCAGGCCCCCCGCTGTCCCCCCTTGTTGGGAAAAAACCTACGGCGTTCCCGTGGTCCGGCCCTTCCGTGGCGAATGGCAAAGTTGTACTTTGAACGCCAGGCCCCAGCTTTAAGCAATTTCCCCATTGGTTCGGGGGGACCGTGTGTAACCAACCCCCAGAGGGGGTTGTGGTCGTCTCACAATGAAATGCCCCCCCTATAGTGGGTTGCAGCCCTGGGGGCCCACACTATGCCAGGCTTTCCCTTTTTCCCGGGTAAATAGGCCCCTTCCCTGCAGAAGCTTCCGGTCGGGTAATAAGGGATTTTCCTGTCCGTTGTTAAAACGGTGAGATGCACCGAGGAAAAAGGGGTCACTGGGTGGTTTGTCTAAAAACGGCGGGTAAAGTCGGCGGTTGTAGTTGGGGGCTGCACAAGGAAACCTTTGAGGGTTGGAAGGCCGTCTCGCGTTTTTGTCCAATCGACTGCAAGGGCAAACCTTTCCGGTGAGGTTGGTAGGGGCTTTCCCAGGTACTTAGGGGACCAAACTCCTATATTTACCGGGGTTTTGCCAAAAAGGGGGGACATCCCCTGTTTTTTTGGTCCTGGGGGTGGGCCAGGATGCGATGGCTCCCTTTTCCGGGCTTGGCTTCATCCCCCCCCACCTACCGGTCCCCCAGGTAGTGGCCCCCCTATCCCCGGGGGCCACTTTTCCCGCTTGATGGTAAAGCCTCCCGGAGATACGTCCAACACCTGCGTCAGGGTGGGGGTGATCCCCCCAGGTGGACTGAAAGGCTATGTCACCGGTACGCGGCCGGTACCTTAAAAGCCTTGGAAAGTGTTGCCCCATCCGCAAAAAGTGGCAGGGGTTCTTCACAGCCCGAAGGGTGAAAAAGGCAGAGCGTTCCCTTGCCTCCGGGTGGGGAATTGAATATCCGGCTCAGTCTGTGGGTAGGTATTTGGGCCCCCGGCCAATGACGGAGGTCGTCGTGCAGGGGCATTGGGTAGATAGGGGACGTGACAGCATTGACCCCTGTAGTTCACGCAGAATCGGGGGGGTCCGATCTTTTTGGGGAGAGGCTCAGGCGACCCCCGGGCCCTGTTGGACCCCTGGATGCCCCCAGTTCGATTGTAATCTCTTCACGCATGTGCTGCTGCATTCGGGGAGTCCGATATGCTGAACGCCGGTTGGGGGGGTGACCCGGTTTGTCCACGTGAGGCGGCTGACTCCCCCCTTCCGGCCTTTTTAGTAAAACAATCCCCGGAAAGGGGTTTTAGAGAGTTCCCAAAAAAGCGGGGGCCCGTTGGTTCCAGGACTGTCAAAATTTCCCCACACTCTATGGACCCATGCCCGGGAGGGGCAAGCTGCCCAAAGGGTTCTCCGTTCATTTTTGGGCGGTTGAAATGGGAGGGCCTGCCCCCCGTCTGATGGCCTTCTCATGTTACGGGAAAGGGCCCTTTCCCGCCTTCCCGGTCGTGGTCCAGGGTGACCAGGTACGTGACTGCGTTGAGGCTGGTGCCGATTTTGGGGCCTTCCAGGCTGCTGAAGCTTGCCCTGTGGTACGGGGACCGTACCCCCCCCTTTTGCCCCACCTGGTGGTCCTTCACAAGGTTCGGTGTAACCAGCTTTGGGGCCGGGGCCCCGTCGATATTCTGTCCCTAGTGGGTAAGGTGCTTTTTGTCACGGAAGCCCCCGACATATCAATGAGACACTCGGGGTTGCTAAGTCCCTTTCCCCCAGGCCCCTTACCAGAGCCGGGGCCCCCGTCACGTCGCCCTACAGGGCTCGAAGGGACGAAACCCGTTGGGGCCCTGTGGAACTTCCCGGTATGCGAAAAAGCAGGCGTGGGAGGTCCCCTCCCAGTTGCGCCGTGGGTGTCGACCAAATCTTAAGATCTGCTTCAGGGTGCCATTGAAACCGTTCCCAGGCCTTAGTCTGTGGGTGGTGGGGGTGGCCCGATTTTTGCCCTGTTCGGTACAAAGGACTCCTTAGCTGCGACATAAATGGGTCCCCCTGTCAGTGAGCATTTCCTGGGGAAAACCCCACTCAAGAGGAAAATCCCCAGAAAGGCGGGGGCCCCTTGTGGGGCCCGAATGGAGCAAGGCTCCCGCTTGGGTACGGGGGGCTAGTCTACTCCCGTCAGTATAAAGCGTTTCCCGGGAGTGTGGGAATGGACAGCGGTCCAAAATTAAATCACAGCACCCTCCTAAAAGGGGCCGTCTATGTAGGCAAGGGGTCCCAGTGGGGCTTTGGGCCTTTGGCCGCCTTCCCCCCCCTCTGACAGGTGTCGCACGAAAAGGCATAGGCAGCCCCATCAATCCCCATCTTTGGCCGTAGAAAGCTGGGCCAGCCTTTTCCCTTTGGTTTTGGGGGACCCTTGGTGTGGCTGTCGGAATTCGTTTCGCAACCCGCAACAAAACCGCCTAACGGTTTTGGGTACCACCCAAACCCTCGGTCCCCGGGGCCCCGCCCGGTGAAAAAACCCGGGGGGGGGGACCGTCACGTGGTACAGCCCTCCTTGGTCCCCGACCCCCCGCCGTTTTTGGTCAAAGGGGGTTGCCGTGCTCCCTTTGGGGTTTAGGTGTGTAGCCCCAAAAGCTGCCTGAAAAAATCTCGACTGATGTGGCCGAATGGTGGCTGCCGTCCCTTGTGGTTGCAGGGACCCATTCGGCCCCCACTCCCCGGCACTTACCTGGTCCGATGGGAGAATACCGTGGGCCCCCGGGGGGGCCCCTGGTCCTGGCCCCCCCATGGGCGTGACAGCGCCCGAAGCTGGGAACCCCGGGGGCTCCTCCCCCGGTTTTATATAAGTCGCCCCTCTGCTTGGCCTAACTGGCCCCCCGAATTGTTTTGGGGGAACCCTGCTCTTGGCCTTTTCCCGGAGCCCCGCCCCCCGCATCCCTATTACTTTCCCATTTTTCCTTTTTAAACCCCCTTTTACCCACCTCCCCCCACCTCATCTAAAACCCCATTTTCCCCCTTTTTTCCCCTCTTCCACACCAAAAAAAACAAATCCCAACAACCCCTTTTTTTTTTCCCCCAAAAACCACCTCCCCATAAAAAACCCAAAACCCTAACCCCCCAATTTTCCTATTTTTCACAAATTTCCCTTTAACCCTATTACCCCCAAACCTTTAGGGGGGCTTGGGGTTTCCCTCAAAACGGGTACCCCCACCCAATCTTCCCCAAAAATTCTAAGTTAAACACTCCCCCGAATTCCCTTCCCACCCCGCAAAATACACGGAAAGGCCGCGCCGGAAAGTAATTCCAAAGAAGCCAAAACTTCGGGTTTGTCCTTTGGGGGAACCCCGCTTTGGGGGCCGTACTCCGGCCTCAAGGTTTGGCAACGCCGGGGGTACTGGGTTTGGATTAAAAGGGGTTCCCCCCCACCCAAAAAACCCTTGGGGGGGCCTTGAGAAAGGGGGGTGGTTTGGGGATGGGCCCTTTGGCGGGGGGGACATGCGGTTTTAAATGTCCGGCTGTTTGCAAAGGTGACAGTCGGGGGTTCCCCACAGATGTGGAAAACATGGGGCGGGGGCCCCCGGGTTAGGGTTAGGGACCCCCTGGGCCCCGGGGATCTTTCCCCCCTCCCGTGGGTGTTGGGTTTCCCGGCCTTGGGGGGGCCCGGTTTTGGGATACTCTCCGCGGGGTTTGGTGGGGTGGCCCCCTTTGGTTTGGGCACGAGAGCTGTGGGGTTCCCTGGGGGCAAAGTTCCAAAAACCCGTCCGGGCGATGAGCCCGTCTGGACGTGGTGTCTTTAGCCCCCGAGGTCCATGGGGGATGCTCTCGGAGGGCCCCCATGTGGTGGCCAGTGTTGTGGACCCATGCACAATGGAGCTTTTCCCGTAATCTCAGGAGTGGATTGTATGCGGATCAGTGTGTTGATTCCTTTATAGGTGGGTGGACTCGCTGGGCAGGTCCCGAAGATCTCCGAGCTTTACCTCTGAGACGGGGGGGTCAGAAACCCAACCCCTGGTCCCCAGGAATGGTGCTGGCGGCAATTTTTTTAATGCCAGGGAAGGGTCCCGGTCTCCCCCTTTATCCAGCTGGGAAAATCCCCCCCCTCAACTTTTTGGGGCCCGGGTTTTAGGAGGCTTTGATGGCCAGGGGGGGCTTGGCCCTTTTCAGCTGTGCACCTGTAAAATTTGGGGGTCCCGGGCCGCTGCGATCCCCCATCCCCTCTCACGTTTTTTGCAGTGTAGGGAGTTGGGTGTCAAAGGGGTTCAGCCCCCAGCTTAGCCAGGGAGTTGGGAGAATAGGCCCCTGTGAGGTGCGCCCTGCCCCTCGATGGTCCTTTGGGAGCCCCCAGCTGGATCCCCCGCTTCATATCCATAGCCCGGTTGGGCGAGTCCCCCTGGCTCATTCCCCAGTTTTCCTCTTTGCTACAGCTTTGCCCTTTCTATACCCGCCATCCTTGCAAACCTTGGTCACTTGACCAAAAAAATGCAACCTGAATGACCCAAAACCTTTATTGCACTTGGGGTGGTTGTGTGAGTTAATCTTAAGACCCCAGCCAAAAAACCCCCCTTTGGTGTCCAGTGTTTGGGGGGGTAGGAAAACCCCCCCTCAAACACTATTTTCTTGATCCCCCCCTCTGCCACCAATTGTGACGAAAAAAAGCCCAGTCCCCCGGCCCCCTTGGGGCGATGGCTGACTTGGAGTGTATCTCGACGTTGCGCTGCCCGGGGGGGGGGGACAAAGGGAGCCCCGATACTGTTCCACGTTAACCCCCGTCCCGCTGGCCCGGGAGACAAAAAAAATGCTGCCCCCAGTTCTTGTTTAGTTTTATAAAGACCCGGGGTTACCGACTTAAGAGGGAAAGGAAACCAACCTTGGGTGCTATTTACTATAGACCGGGGTTAGGCTGTTTGGGCCGAGATCAAGACAGATAAACCAGATTAAAGTTTTTAGATTTAAATTTGCCTTGAAGGGACACTGAAAGGAATATTACAGAATGATAAAAATTTAAAGGTAAAAGTCGAGGTGCACACACAATTATGGATTACAGAAGAGGGCAGTTGAAAAAAGGGAAGTTCCTTTGTTGCTTGGTTCTGGGGCCAAGGGGGGCTTTGTGGGTGGTGGTGTATGGATGCCAGGCAAAGCTTTAGGTGCCCCCCCCCCTTTGGGTCAACCCAGAGCCCAAAACCGGTCCCGCTTATATTGTGTGGGGGGCAGCCCAGTGGCAGCCCCCTACCAACCCCCGGGGACGGGTTTTGAATCCCCCCATAGGTCATGCAGTTTCTACAAACACAAAAAAGGATAAAAACTCGGCAGGGCATTGGCACCCGAACCGAAACCCGGGAGCATATCAAAAACGGGTGGATCTCCCGAGCCTTTGGTATGGAACGCCTATCTTATGGGCTCCCGGGGTCCCGGGTTTGGATTTCAGTCCCCCTGGCGCCCTTGGAAAACTGGAAAAGGGTAGTGCGTGGGGGGGGGTTTCATATTTGAGAAGAAAATTGCCATGACATTATGAGTGGTCCTTAAATCGTAAAAATATCGGGGAGACGACCCGACTGGGTTGGATTGATTGAAGTCTTTGAAACTTTAGGTTTTAGTGATTTGTTCAGGCTAATTAAGGGAAAGGGAGTTCTTTTGAGGTATCCCGATTCCTGCGTGCGAACATCCTACGAAAGGCTTTACAATGGGTTAAATTATTGGTAAAAAGGAGTTTCCCGGGCTGGGGGAGCTGTTATTGACTGATACGGAATTGGGGGGTGAAGTCATATTTTGGAGTGGATTCTCCTCACAGAAAATATGGGGTAACAACAAGCACAAAATTAGGAGAAAGGATGGAGAGCTAGTTCAGGTAGGGGAAAGATGAAAGAGGATGCAGAAAAAGATGTCTGGACATTAAACTGTGCAGACACAAGCTGTGGCTAGAAGAACTTTTTATAGTGGTCTGAGTCACTGCAGCTTTATGCACATACACAGTTGGTTACTCAATGAATGTATGACAACGCCAGCTATCATTCCGAGTAAATAGTTAACCACCGTGTGCAGCACAGACAGACGATATGAAAAGATGGACTGGACTCAATAAGGTTCTGGTCGGTTGGAGACAAAAGGTATCTGGAGCATGAGTGGACTGAATCCACAAAGCTGCTGGAGGGTTCATATGGGGTGGGGGGATCCATAGAGCGAACACAGGTGGTGAGGTGGTCCCACAGTTGCTCAAATGGATTCAAGTCTGGGGAATTAAGGGGCCAGAGTAGTACTCGGAAATCTTGATCATGCTCTTCCTACCCCAATAAAGACAATTGACATGTATGGATGTACATGATCTGCAAGGATTGATTCATACCCAAATCACTTGAGAGTGCTTTTCACATGGATAAGGTGGCCCAGAGAATGCTACAAAATATTACGTGGCGTGGCCACCAGCTTGTGTTCTTCCAGCAATGGTTCACTATTCCCTCCAGATATGAACTGAGGAAGGCATATTCTAGTCGAAACATTTTCTTTTTAGTCTGGATTTCCACAAAATGTATATTTCATGAAGCCTGTAAGTTGGAGAATTTTCTTTACCTCTTGTTGTTCAATAAAATTTGGATGTTCTACCTTTTGAAAACGCATAATGTTGTGCTGCAAAATGTCTTCAGTATCTGGGATTGGTCATCAATCCATTGAGTTCCCGAGGTCCCCATAGGAAGGCATCATCATATTACTCTACATCTTATCACGTGACTTCCTTTAGGAATTGGTCATATATATTGTGCTTGTGTGTTTTTTAATATTCAGCATTTTGAACTGCCCTCAATTTTTATTTTATATAACTACTATTTCCTCAATATTTATTTTAGTGTAGTTACTGCAATGATATAAAAATAATACAGCATTACTTCTTGGTTGGTAGCCATATTATTTTTTAATGATATTGTGCAATTTAAAGGGTTGTCTTGCATTATAAAGAAAGGACTGCTTTTATTCCGGACGCAGCCCCACCCTTGGCCGATGGCTGTGTCTGTTATTGCAGCTTAAACCTATTCACTTGAATTGGAATGGGTTATAATACTATACATAGCCCATAGAGAAGACTGGTTTTACTATTACTATTAATGAAAATACATTACATAATATACATTAGAGGCAAACAACATTTTCCGGTCCAAGATTGTCATGTTGTGTCACTCCCAGGGGCCACAGTAAATCTTATAGGGGTATTCACTGTCTGAGTTCTTTATTGCACTTCAGTTGTAAATACCCAAAAGGGCTGAGAGGTCTCGGTTCCAGTTTAGGGATGACCAGAGATCAGAGGGTCCTCTGCTCAGTGCTCCAGAAAGGAGATACAAGGCTCCTTATTTCATTTTAGTTTTGGGGGGTTAAAGAAGTGGCTGTTTTACAACTAGTGAGAACAACACACATTTATAGGCTCCTCTCCAACCAGTGTCGGACTGGGGTGCCTAGGGCCAGCAGTGGAATTTCTTTTTGGGGGCCCGCCAGTGGAGTTGATTATGGAGCCCACCAGAGGAGTTGATCCTAGGGGACTACCCTACAGCTATTGTACTTGCTTCTTATACTCTACTTCCTTATTTTGCCTCTTTCCGCTTAGCACTTTTGATTATAACAATGGATGTTTGTGTTGACAGTTCTAAAAGAAATCAAGGTATGTCATGCATAAGACGGCCACCAGGGGTTTACCCGTTTTCACCTGTGGGCGTCAGTCTAAAACTGTCTTCAAACCATCTCTCCAAACTCATCCTCTCCTTCTTGAAGTCCTTGAACTATCAGAGATTTCATATGATGGTATTATCCTTTTTGGAACCTATTACCTATGTATCATCTATGGTTTTGAAATACCAAGACTCCGTTTAGTCATAGATATTCAAATAGGTATGGTATACTTCTCTGCAATGTAGTAGGGATAACACAGAAATGTTTTTTTTTACTGGTTTCCTATTGAGGTTGCTTAAAATAGCACATATGGTCCTATAGTGCCCCCTCATAACTCAGTGTCTCCCATACTCATTGTCCACAATAACCAGTCATATCTGACCTTGTTCATGTTGGCCGTTGTTCAAAGTTCGGCCATTTTCTTAGTACTGGAAACAGTGAATTTAAACCGGACTGTTACCAGTACAGCCACAGAGACCTTCCATTTGATCTGATATCTGAATCTTCTCTCATTCACAGGTATTGATATATCCGCTGAGACTATTTTACCCCATCCAAACTATTCTGCCTGTCGTCACACCATTCTTCTGGATATTTATTGCCTTAGGGTATGAGTATCTCACATGACTATTACCCCCATCTCAACTCTTCTGCTGCACGTCCTTCTTCGGATATTTATGCACTTGGGATGATATCTCCGCAGATATTACCCCCATCAAAACTTTCTGCTGTCTTCCTCTCTCTGATTTTTATTCCTTGGTATATATCTCCGAGACTATTACCGCCTTCATAAAACTTTCTGCTGACCCTTCTCTGATATTTATTCTTTGGTATGATTATCTCGCTCAGGACTATTACACCCCATCAAACTTTCTGATGACTTCCTTACTCTGACTATTTATTCACTTGGGTATGATATCTCGCAGACTATTTACCCCCATCAGAACTTTCTGCTGACTTCCTTCTCTGATATTTATTCCGTTGGTATGATATTTCCCACAGATATTACCCCCTTCAAAACTTTCTGCTGACTTCCTTCTTGATATTTATTACCCTTGGTATGATATTCTGGAGATATTACCCCATAAACTTTCTGCTGACTTCCTTCTATGATATTTATTCCTATGGTTGATATCTCGCAGGACTATTAACCCTTCAAACTTTCTGCTGACTTCTCTTCTCCTGATAATTCATTCTTTTGGTATGATATCTCGCTAGACTTTTTCCACCATCTAAACTTCTGCTGACTTCACCTTCTTATGTCTTATTTATTCCTTGGTATGGATATTACTCCGCAGGACTATTACACCCCCCATCAAAACTTTACTCCCCCCCCCCCTCCCAATCTTACATATCTGATATTTAGTCCTTGTATAAGGAAATGGACCCTGTATCAAACCACACTACACCTTTCCTGTCTCCATTCCCTGCTATTTGTGTTGTTCTTAAAGGAGTTGTCATCATTACGAGGACTTTTCAGCTGTCAGTGTCCCTGGTAAGTTTTGAATTGAGGGGCGTGCTTTTGGTCTGTCGGTTCTGCTCCCTCTACCCCCCTCCCCACCATCAGCACACAGGCAGCTACTAAACTTCTATTACAGGGGGGGAGGGGGGTTATGCTCTCAGAGTTCACCCTGTGTGTGCTGCCTAGGTCTGTTGCAGGAGAGGGATTGATCTAGGAGTCGTTAGAGAGGAATATGAAGCTGTGTGCTAATAGAAGCAGAGGGGGATGCATGTGTTCCTATATCCCTGCCTTAGCTTACAAGTCTCCTCAATCTCAGCAACAACGAAGGGCAGTGTTACTTATACAGGATGTTGTCGCCTCCTAATACAGGAGAACATATGTATTGAAACATGCTGATTTGTTTAGTATTAGTATAGTCCACAGTTCCAAAGGACTTATCCATGTTTATATTAGTAAACTGACAGGGTCACTGCTGTCACATCTATATGTGTAGAGAGCAGAGGAAGACAGGGGACTCACGGGTTAATCCAGCAGCTCGGATCACAGAAGCCAGGAGTCCTCCCTAACACCCTCCTCCTTCCTCCCTCACACTACAGATGCTTTCTTGTGCAGGAGGGGCTCTCTGCTCCGACCTGGTTCTTCTCAAAGGTGATGACGTCCATTCAGACCTGACAGCCTCAGTAAGATAAGGATCAACAGGGTCGGCTACTATAGAGATTTGAGAAGCTGATAGTAGTAATACTAACAGGGCTAGATCACAAATTCAAGTTGAAACATTTGTTAGTGAATACATTATATTGCAAGCTGATTGTTTTTTAAAGTATTCTTTACATTTATAAAACCAAATAATATGTAGCACGAGAAAACCCCACTTTAAGTCTGAGCACCTCCTTCAGTTTAATTTAAGCTTCCTTCCCCCCCCCAATTGTTATTAGATGTCCTGACTCTCCCTCTTGTTGGTCATTGGTAGCCTGATTGGGTTTTGATTCAGACGATATTAGTACCTGTATCAGCTCATTATTCTGACCTTGGTCATGTCTGGACATCATTGTTACACTATTGTACTGGAACAGTGAATTAAAACGGAATTTAATCACAGGATTAAACAAGGAGTGACATTAGGTAACAGATTGTTATGCCTTTTCTCTTCCACTTTACTGCCGTCACAGCCTGCCACAGTTAACTCCACCATGTTTCTCCTTGGGTTCCTCACATCATCTACACCTCCATTTTTCTTTAACTAATTGCTTTATCCACTACAATACCACCCTCTGATGGGCACATGACACTGTGCTTATCTTTCCCCAGCATTTTAAACATCTCCAATTGCCTCTGCTGACACCATCCTGCTTTCCAATATCCCCATCATTCAACCTCTTAACTGACAACCTACTTACATGTTCTATCTCTACTCCCACTGAACCCCTCTATCTGCTCCATCTAGCTGCTGGGGACATATTCCCGGATCAGGGGCCCCCACAGACCATTCCAAACTATTGCATTTTCAAACTGGTACTAGACCCATTTTCATGCAAACTCTTTTATACCCTGCAAATTGAAACCTATTCCCTTGGCCTCCTTCTCTAACTTATCTCTCTTGGAGCTTTGGATATTTGTCACGGTCTGTGAGCAACAAACTCTCTATCATACTATGACCTCTTTTATATCAGTAAAACTATCACCTTTCTTGGTTGACGGAGTGGAAATGGCATGGACCCCCTCTGACTCAGTACTTCCCATGCTGCCATCTCCATTTGGTTTGGTGGCCTCCCTTTACCATGCTCCCCCGCGCCTGTCAATCAAGCATGGTGGAGGTGGTGGCCTTCTTACTAGTCAGACACTCCTGTTCGCCTTCCGCCCCCATTCCGCAATTACCTTTCCATCAAACTCCTCCTTTGAGGTGCACACTCTGTCCGCATATACTCCCCCTCCGATCTCCAAGTGGCTAGTCGTCTACCGGACCCACAGGCCCTGCACCACCTTCCTTGATCACTTCGCCCCTGGTCTTCTCCTACTTTCTTTCACTGACTACCCACAACATTCATAATATGATCGACTTTAACTCCCCATCGACACACCCCACTCCACTGCCACAAAACTACCTCTCGCTCTCCTCTCCTCTGGGCCTCTCACCATAGGGACCTCTGGAGCCCCTCATAAAAATGGACACACTTACTGGACCTAGTCCATCAACAGCTCCTCTGTCCCCTTTCTGACTTCTCTAACTCTCCACATACACCTATATCTGATCCTCAACACTGACTTACCTTCGTCCAACCATCTACACCCACCTAGCTCCCTCCTGTCTCACACCAAGTTTAACCACCGCAGGAACCTTCAACAAACTTAACCTTGCATCTTTCGGATCTCTTGTATCTTTCTACTACCTTATCCTTCGATTTGATGACCAGACACGCAGCCACTCGCTTTCACCTACTACCAACACATCACCTCACACTCTTGACGTGGTTCGCTCCTCTCACACCCACAAAACAGAGAACCCACAAAACAAAACAGACAACCCTGGCACACTATGACCTCTACCAAAAATAGACTTGAGGCGTTGCTTCCAGAAATTGACCGAACGCCACTTGAAAGAAAACCTGCTCCACCAACATCTGTAACCTCTGTTACAAAACTATCACATTATACACAATTTAACGTCCTGCACTGGCATCAGCCAAACAGGATTACTTCTCCACTGCTCATATCAGCCCTGTCCCAACAACCCCAGACAAACTATTCAAATCCTATCCAACTCCGCTTCTTCTCTGCCGCCTCAGGCACTTCCTCCCCCATACCCTCCTTTCACGCGGCATATATGAATTTGCACCCTCTTTCTAAACTAGGACCACACTCCTCTTCGAGAACTCAGCATCACTCCCACTGTCCCCACCTCCCACAACCCTATGACCAGGCACAGTCCCACACCGCCAGCTCGTTCTTAACCACACGATTCCCCTAGCCACTAACCTGTGCACTTCCACCACCTACTTGCTTCACCACAGTTCACTCAGGACATGATCTTCCTCTCTATACTCTACCAAATCCTACTCAACTATACTGATAAACCTTGGATCAACTCCACCATTCAAACCTCAATCAGACCTCAGCCCTGTTATTCTCACAGCTCGTTCACCCATCTCTATAAAAATATACATAACCTATGGCATAGTACTTCACCATTTAAGCATGGCTCCTCACACCCCATTCTGAAGGAAACCCTTCTCTTGACCCCCTACTCTCTGTCCAACTATCGCCCCATCTCAATGCTTCCATTTGCTCGTCGAACTCCTGGAACAACATGTCTACCTTCAACTGTCCCCCATACTGTCCTCAACTCTCTTTTGACACCTCTCCAATCTGGTTTCCAGGATCTCAATCAACTCTACAGATAAACCCACCCTAAACACAAAGTCAATAATGGACCTATTATCAGCAAAAGCCTCACGTCAATACTCTTATCCTTCTCCCTCCTTAGACACGCGCTCACTCTGCCTTTGACCAACTAGTCGACCACTTCACTTCCTTCATATAAACATCCTCATACCCACCCTCAGCCATCATGGACCTCAGCCTTTCTTGGAGCTAATCATACCTCACCTGATCGGAAATTCAGTGTCCTCTACTTACGCACCACACCTCCCTACCCATCGCCCTCTCTCTGTTGGTGTCCCCCAGGGTCAGTCGGGGCCCACTAACTCTCCTCTATCTACAACCTAGCTGAGTTGGCGTCAGGTTATAGCATCACATGGCTTCCAGTACCACCTGTATGCTGATGACACCAACTCCTACATCTCCACCGGTCCTGATTTTACCTCTCTACTCTTAACGGATCCCAGACTGCCGATCATCCCATATCCATCCTACTCTTCTCACCTCTCGTCTTCTCTATAACTTAATGAAGAGAAATAATGAATTCATTATCCTTCACAACCGTCCCACTCTCCATCCCTCACATGATGGTTTTTCTTATTCAATGGCTCTACACTCTCTCCGGCGCTGCCGCAAGTCCAGCTTGCTCTTGGGATAACACTCGACTATGCCTTGTCCTTCAAACCCCCACATCCAAACCCTCACTCAACCTGCCGCTCTCCACCTCGAAAAAATCTCTCGCATCCGCCTCATTCCTTCAACTCTGTCACTTACACAAAATGCTAGGTCATTGCCCTTGTATATCTCCACGCCTAGGTCTTTTTTTTACTGGCAAACATCCTTCTCTGTGGCATTCCCCAGCTAGCTCTCTCGCCTCCCTCCAAATCTCCATTCTCAACTCTGCTGCCACATCTTATCACCTATCTCCTCGCTATCCTCTGCCCTCTCCCCTCATGCACAATATCCACTACACTGGCTTCCCATTGCCCAGCGCTTATTAATTCTCATAAGTTACTGACCTGACCTACAGGCTCTCCTTTAACCTCTCCTCCTCCATACATCTCCTGCTCTAATCTCAGATTTCTTCACCCTCATGCAAACTCTCGCTCCTCTCAGGACGCTTCTCTATCCATCTCATTTGTCTCCTCATCTCTCAAACCGTCTCCAAGAGTTTCTTTCTCGTGCCTCCCCCCACATTCTCTGAGAATTGCTTGCACCAATCACCCAGGACTCTCCCCAAACTTCACCGCTTCAAAAGCAATTGAAAACCAACCTCTTCAGGATTGCCTATGTCTATAGTAATAACACCACTGTCACTTCACCACACGAAGACAATGGATCGCCTTACCTTCTAGTCCCTGTTCCCACTTCTTTGTAGATCTCAGATTGTAAGCTTCGCGGGCAGGGCCCTCTCTCATCCTGTACAATGTTGTTAGTCTGTGATGTCTCACTACTTGTAAATGTTTGACTTATGGTATGTATGTAACCCACTGAATGTACAGCGCCAGAATTTATGGCGCTATAAAATTAAAATAATAATGAACTAATTATAAATAACTGGGACCAACATAAACCCAGGCTGGATACTAATACTTCCCACTATCATCTGTGGCCAAACATAGGGGTGTACACCAACAACAGTACAAACCCTACAGTGACCACCATAACAGTGCCAGCCACACAGTGCTACCATAACCGTGGTAGCCATACAGTGTCCAACATGATAATACTAGCCATACAATTGTAACATAATCCACAGCACTCCACAGATTTTCTTGCAAGGTGAAATAATATTTATTTATGACAGAGATAGACAGTTCTCCAGTGCTTTCAAATATTCATTTGTAGTAATGTAGTATATATAGACTTGAGGAGTACCGTTTTCAGCTGGGAATTCTTCATCAGAGATGTCTGGTATAGTGTAGGGCAGATGAGGAATACGGGAGCTGTTCATGTCTTAACAGTACACACCATCACAATGGGAGTTTGCTGCCATATATTGTGCTACTCCCATCATCAGTGCCAGCCAAATACACGTGCCACCATAACAGTAGGTCGCCCAGACAGTCCCACCATCACTAGTACCCTATCCAAACATATTTCCACCATAACAGTGCCAGCCACAGAATGCCACACATTGCTATTGGTAGTAAAAGTTGTCCCACCATCACTGTACTCAGTCTTATCAATATGCCACATTAAAAGTGCCACACACTGTGCAACACTTATCAGTGCCAGCCATACAGTCCCACCATCACAGTACCAGCCATACAATGTCCACCATAGCAGTGGTAGCCACACAGTCCCACCATCACAGTACCATCAGTTGAATGCAATTGTCAAAAAATGAACAATACTTTCTGAAGTGCAAAAGCAGAGACAAAGCATGTTTGTGTCCTGTTGGACCACGGGGGCCACCACAGAGAGGATTACTGGGCGGCCACATGTTGCTCCAGGCTGCATGTTGTGTACCTCTGGTCTACATAGTGCTGAGATGGCAATGCTTTTGGTAAAATAAGTTGTTGATTTTTCTCACATGGTGATTTATAACCCCTTTACATTATTAACTTGAGTGTAATGTTATTCTTAATAGTATGCAATCTCCTTGAGTTTTCGTGACTTTATGGGCCTTGCTTCTCCGCTCAGTGACAATGTCGCTGTGTAATGCTATTAGATCGCAGGTCGTTTATTATTTGTTGTCATAAATGTATTGAGAAATGTTATGACTCCCCCGCAAAAGATCCAAAGAGATCCTGTGCTCTGCAGATAAGACGCTGCTTCCTACCATTTCTTCAAGTGACATGTCTGAATCAGCCTGTGTTATAAATCAACAGAATTCCAGCTTATATAGGAATGACCACCTGGCACAGGCTGATAACCACACTGAATTATAGATATGACTTAGAGAAGTTCTTTGGGTGTAATTAGGTGTGGGAAATTCCGGTCCTTGGGGGCTGCTTACAGGAATCTCCCTACGTATTGTCCTCACTCGGTAACTACAATGTAACTATCTATCTTTTGCTCACGTATCTGCCTCAGAGAGCGATAGACTTTACCTCTGAACCTTATCTAACTAGGCGCATATATTCAATTACTTTCCAGAATTTTATATAAATATGTTTTCTCAATATCAGTTCTTATTGTTCTCAAATATTTGATTAATTCAGGGCAATTAAAATATTTGATTAAAAAGAACCCTAGCAAGTTATTGACTTCTAATATACTTTCTGCATTAATTTCTCATGGTTTGCTATATTTCTGCTTTCTGTCAGTCAACATCCTTCATTGTTTACTTCCACTGGCTAAATACCTGGCCTTGTAATGTGGTGGACACTCAGGATATGCCATTTGGTTCCCACCTCCTAAACCTCTCCGTTCTGAGGGCAGATGATGGTCGGGACTCTCCTACAGATATGAATGGGAGTTCCGATTTTAGCTGAGTGGCGTTGCTTGGCTGTAATCGGAACTTCCATTCAAGTCTATGGGAGAGTCCCGACCACCTCTCCAATTAGAACAGTTTAGGATAAAGGTGCAGGTCCCATAGGTGGTACCCGGACCTATCAGACATTGATGGCATATCTTAGATATTTGTCATCAGAATCTAAAGTGAGACAACCCCTTTAACCTTATAAAATAGACCACTTTGGGCCAGAGTTGTATAGAGTTTTTTGGACGCACCAGGACGACACTTTGTATCGCGCACATAGTGCGTAGTGTAGAATGCTCCGGATTCTATGACCCTGTACTACTGCAGGTCATAGATTAGCAGTAACACTATGACACGCTAGGGTAGAAACGCGCTCATAGATCTAAGGGCACCTTTACACTACTAGATCGTTCAAAGAATGGCATCAGAGCACGGACAAACAATTTATACATTTGCCTTAGATCTTTGAGTAGCAGAGTATTTCTCTTTGCCTATGTCTGCCAATCCCTCCTCCTCTCCATAGATTACTATTGGCAACACGTAACTTGATCCCTCAATGAGGTCATCTGTTTTGTCTTTTAGATGACTTATAAGGACTCATCCCCACGGCAAAGGACAAATACCGGTCTGTTTATCCGACTGGTATTTGTTTTTTTTTTGTTTGCCGTTCCCCAACCGGCCCGCTGGTGGACGGCATTCTACCACCTTGAGTCGGAGAAAAGCCCCCCCCCCCCCCACCCCCCCCCCCCCACCCCCCCCCCCCCACCACGCCCCCCCAACCCCCCCCCCCCCCCCCCAACTTGAAATGTTCATATTCCTATACGGGAAACCGTTTGGAAGTTAATGAACATGTTCAGAATGTTTTTAGGGCGGCCGGCGGTTTGAATAACCACCGGGTGGAAAACCCGTGCAGCGGGGACTGCTGCACAGGTTTTCTCATGCTGCCCGGTCTGTTTTGTGTTAGTTTGCGGTGGTTTTTTCTCAGAACGGTCTCGAAAAAACCACTTAACAGTCTGAGAAAACCAGCTGCAAACTGGTGCCGTGGAGACATGCCCTAACAGTTTTTCAGGTGATAACTTTAGAGCGGAGAGGGGAGAGGAGCCTAATTGGTGGATAAGAAAGTATTTTTCTCTAATAAGACATATAATAAAGTTTGTTATAACCACTTGTACTATTGATTTTCTCTATTTAGAATTTGTGGTGGAGTTTAAATTTCAAACACAATAATTGCATATTATTAACACACAAGTTTGGAGCAGTGGTTAACACTATTACCTTGCAGGAAGGGAGTCCTGGCTTCAAATCCCACCAAAGTCAACATCTGCTGGCAGTCGCGACCCATTAGACATTCAATATCCACTAGGGGCTTTACACACCGTGATAATTGTCATGTCACTTATCTCTTCCCGCGCTGTATTTCGCGAGCGGTGGAATAGGAGACGGAAAATCCATAGTTCTTATGAAAAACTGTGGATTACCTGTATGACTGGGAAGGATTTCAGTATCGGCGCGAAATAAGGCTGAAATCCATCCCAAAATAAGCTGTGTGAACATTGCCTAAGGAGTTAATGTATTCTCTGATTGTTTGCTCAGGTTTCCCTCACATTCCAGACATACTGATAGCTTTATCTAGCATTTAGACAGTGAGCACCAATGAGGACAGGGACCAATGTGAATCATAAAAATTTATGTACAACGCTATGGAATATAGTGGCACTATGTACTATATTTCTCGGAATATAACAGGCACTTTTTTCCCACCAAATTTGGGGGTGACCACAGGGATGCATCTTATTGTCCGAACATACTGAGCGCAGCCGTTAGCTGTACTGAGAGCCTGCAGCATGGTATCTCAAGTGCAGGCGGGGCGGGAGGTGGGGCTTATTACGTGTCACAAATTCTGGTGGAAAGCCTCGGCGGCTATCTGACCGCCTGAGTAATCTCTGTGCGGCCGTGCTCAGTACAGCCGGCGGCTGCAATCAGTACAGCGCCGCTAGTATGCAGGGATACCTGCTCTTATCACTTTAGACGTGCTCAGTATGTTTGGACTATAAGACGCACCCCCTGCATCTTATAGTCCAAAAAATATGGTATACATAGTGCCATTATATTCCATAGCGTTGTACATAAATTTTTATGATTCACACTGGTCCTTGTCCTCATTGGTGCTCAGAGTCTGATAACCCCAAACCCCCCGCAATGTAATTGCAGGGAGCATCGTTGTCATAGCAGCAGGAGAGGCCTCTTTTGCAGGCTTCCACAGCTTCAATGTCAGGGTATGTACACTGATTACACCCTGAATGATATGTCCTATTTACAGCAGCACAATAGTACTTCTGTAGATAGGGCAAGGATTGTGCCCCCTAGTGGTCAAGCACCCTAGGGGGACTAAGTAGTAGAGTAAAAAAAAAAAAAGTAAAAAAAAATAAATCTTAAAATTTTAAATCACCCCCTTCGCCGTTTTACAAATCAAAAAATTAAAAAGTTACACATGGGAGACACGTACGAAGTGAATGGTTGAGTCTTGTTTTCAGTGTATAATGCGCCTGATGTATGAAAGTGGTTTTTGTGTGATTATAAATTAAATCTAAAGTTCATCGCGCTTCGCCTGTGTGTTTGGCGCAAACATGTAAGAAAGCGATAAATAGGCTACAAATAAAAGAAAAGACATTAGAAAAGCAAACTATGGTACTGGTCTTGCTAGGTAAACCACAGGTCCCAGCCAGACCTGTGCTGTGCTGTCTCTTGCCTTATGTAGAATAAAGGGTGAGAGCAGCAAAAATACATTTCAAATTTAATGTAGTGAAAATTAAAAAATCTGAGCAACATCATCAGTGGGTTATTTAATGTGAATTTAGTTTGAGATTCTATTAAATGTAAATACATTTTTAGGAGATATTTTTGGGAGATTATATATTTTTATATTAATTTTATATTGATAACATTTTTATTACACTAAAATAATTTAATTTTAAATAGTTTGATAATAATCAGAAATCACTTTTTATTAATGTACTGCTGTAAGTTGTGAAATAAGGGACATTTTTTGCCCTAATGGCAAATCCAGCTCCACTTCGACTCCTCAGGCTCAGGCAGACCACATTGAAATTGGTCTGCCTGTTCGAGCAGTAATGTGCCTAGTTTTGTCAAATCACATTCATATATGTGTCTAATATTACGAGTATGGTGCGACACGCCCTCAGAACGCCCCACATGTTAGAAAATGTTGAGTCTTAGAAACAATGTGCTTAAAACATTCATTAGGTGCATTAGACAGGGCCGCCATACAGGGGGTACAGGTGGTACTCCTGTATGGGGCCCGGTGAAATAAGGTGGCCCGCTGCAAGCAGGCCCCCTTATTTCACATTACAGAACAGTGCACATTGCACTGTGCAGCCGACCGCTGCAGTCTCCATAGGGCCTGGTGGCGCTTCTGGGAGGGGGCCTGCGCTCTGCCTGCTACAGTCACAAGCTTTGTCCCTGAACGCTATAAGTGGAGCCAGGCCCTCCCCCTCTCTGTCTGTGGGCGGGATGCAGAACAATTTGAAACCATGAGGCCTCTCCCTGAGTGGCGGGGCCTCCTGGATTCAAATTGTTCCTCATCCCGTCACTGGGCACTAGTGGGAGTGAAAGCGCCCGGCGCGGCCTATCGATATTTAAAGAGCCCAGTGCAACGCAGCATGCCTGAAAGTGAAAGGGCCTGGCGCCAGGCTCAGACTGGCCTGCCAGGGAGTTGGTGGATCCCCTGGTGGGCCCCAGGGGCAGTGCCGCCACTCCCTAGGGCCTGGCCGCTGCATCCTGGCTCTGAACGCCCGGGCCCTGTGTCCCGAGCGCTCAGACACAGGGCACAAGAAACCTTTTTCATAGTTTTAGTGGGTGGGGGGAGAGGGGCAGACGCTTCAGCTGTATGGGGCCCTGAAATGTCTGATGATGGCTCTGCATTACACATCATAGCCGGCTCACTTAGGCATATTTTACGGCAGAAAAAGGTGAAAAGCCGGTTCATACATGTCTCCCATAATTGTCATCGCCACGTCCGTTAAAATCCAATCTATTAAAATACAACATCATTTATTCCATACACTGTACAGCATAGAAGAAAAAAATTCCAAACGACAAAATTGTGGGTTTTTTGGTCATTTCACATCTCCAAAAGATTGGAATTAAAAGTGATCAAAAAGTTGCATCTATCCCAAAATGGTACCAATAAAAACTACACTTCAGCCTGGACTTTTTTGCTTAAATGTTTTTTCCTATTTTCCCCCTCTAAAACCTAGATGCGTCTTATAGGCCGAAAAATATGGTAAATGATTTAAAAAAATAAGGTGTAATTTAATGTTAGCTGCAATTATGTAAACTATGGTAAACACTGTATTTGGTCTAATGGAGAGAGAAGAAACTTCTTGATAGGCTGAGAAATAGGGGAAAAGAGAGGGAAAAAGGTTAAGATGAAAAGCTGCACCGGCTTTAGGGTCTGATTATTGTATGTTCACATGTATCTCAACAAGATGACTTTTTGGTGGAAATCTCCTGTAAAATGAAAAAGGCAACAAGGCCTCATTAAGGCATCTTGCACACATAAAAGTCCATCTTCACATATGAGTAATGCTCTTTCTTTATCTAATAATTAAGCCAACACAGGAATATAGGAGTACACACTGAACAAATGTCTGGAAAAAGATAGCACAGTCACACTAACTACATTATTTGAAAATGTCACAGTCATGATGTATGTTATATTAATACTGATTATTACATTATAATGAAAAATAATTATTGGGTACTCTGATAAATGGGGTAAAATGGAAACGTGGTGTGATCATAAAATACATTCTCAATGGAAGCCTACAACAGAGAACTATAATTCAGTTACATTGTGGGTGTTCTTATATCCAGCAAGATAAATTATGTAAATTACATATATTTTCTAGTTCACAATTATTTCTTGAGGTTCTGTAGGGGTCAGATATATAATTAAGCTTTCTTGGCTCATGTCTAGACTACACGGAAGATAAGATGAGAGAACCTCTTCAATACTTGTAGCCCGTACCAGCTCCAGACACTTGTTTCTAAGGATATTGTAATTCTGCTTCCAATTTTATGCTATTTAGCGTAGTCTAAATGTTTCCTACACTTTCATAAAACCAATTGGCAGCAATTGTAATAATGTACAACATTTTCTATGTATCCTGTATCAATTCCTCCTCCTTTGTCCCCTATGTGCAGAACACTATTATTTAATGTACGTCTGGAACATGAATTTCTACAGCTTCATCGTGTCCAGACATGACATCAAACCCACTGACAGGAAAGGTGAGTAATGTTGATTATCTTAAGTCAATGGCACCTGTCAAGGGGTGGGATATATTAGGCAGCAAATGAACAATCAGTTCTTGAAGTAGATGTGTTGAAAGCAGGAAAAATGGGGAAGCGTAAAGATCTGATTGACTTTGACATCGGCAAATTGTGAAGGTTTGATAACTGGGTCAAAGCACTAAATGGCAGGTCTTGTGGGGTGGTGCCAGTATGCAGTGATGGTGGTGCCAGTATTAGTCCCTAGCCGAAGTGGTCCAAGGAAAGACAACTGGTGAACCAGAGGTGGAATCATAGGTGCCCAGTCTTCATTGATCTGTGCGGGAGGTAACTGATGACATGTCTGGTCTGATCCCACAGAAGAGTAGCTGAGCAAAAGTTGCAGAAAGAATTAAAGGGGTATTCCCATGTCAGACATTTCTGGTATATTGACAAAATCACTCCAAAATCACCCTCCAAAATCACTCATTTGTACTCAGAACTCCCATAGACAAGTATAGCCACATGTTCTGCACAGAAAAGTACAGCAGCCTATTCCTGAGAAAAGTGCACGTGCCTGTCAATATTCCATAAATATCTGGGAGATGCGGATATACTTTTAAAGGGAATGTGTCATCAAAAAATGACTTATTATTTAAATCACGTTTTTATGTTCAACACATTTTTTATGAATTTTTGACTATTTTTTTTAAATTTTCCATTTCACTTTCAATATTTGTCAATAATTCTTAAGTCCTGCAGTTTTCACTTTGGCCACAAAACCTATTAACAGTCTGACACTTCCTGTTCTGTAGAGAGAGTTTTTCAGTAGTCTGCTCATTATCAGTACAAGCAGGGTTAGACTGAAAGTTTACACTAATGTGTATAGATAACAGAGGATGCACCAGTCACAATAGGATGTAGTCGCAGTTCACTCTCTCCCCCTCCCTGAACACTGACTTATTCCCAGGTCACAGATCATGACTAGAAAACTCTCCTATAGAAGTCAATGGTACTGAGTCAGTCTTAAGGCTCTTATGTGCATGAAGCTGCTGTAAAGCATCTCTCTGACTGCTGTTAAAAGCAGCTCCGGCAAGATGGCCACCCTTACAATCCTATATAGATGACTGAATTGAGAAATCTACAATAAGAAATTAAAAACAGCTTAGAATAAAACAATATGGATCAGGGTCCTGTTCAAATAAGTAAAAAAAAATTTGCGATAGATTCCCTTTAATGCTGACAATGATAAGGTGTCGGAAAACCCAGTACAGCCCCGTTTGCTGTAGATTGGGCTGGATTTTTCAATTTTGGCGAGTGCCATGCCCCCCTTTGTTTGAAGGCACTTACAGTATGCACATGAGCATCAAAACTGGATCGTACCACAATGAAAGAATGTGGCCTGTTTTGATTTATTACATTTTTTGATACTAATGCGGGTTTTAAAAGGGCCATTTTTTTTTGGTGCATCACTTGTTTTGGGAAAGATGGCCCAAAGGAGGGCGGGTGATGCTCTGAGTAATGTTCTGCTGGGAAAACCTTTTGGATCCTAGCATTTTTTGGATGTTACAAAGACATGTAAGCCCCTACCCTAATTTGTTGTGACCATCTCCTCCACCCCCCAAAAAGCATTTGATTACAAATGGAGGGGCCCCTTTTTTCTGCAAGATAATGCAACCTGTCACACTATTAGAAATGGTTTAAAAAACATGACAAGGAATTTCCTCTGCCTTTTGTTTTCAAACCTAAAAAAAAAAAAAAAAAAATTGACATAGTACAAAGGGAAGTGTACGCAGATAAATAAAAGAAAAAAATTATTAACTAAAAATAAAAATTTTTTAAAAAAATGTAGAACAGACCCATCAGACAAGCAGAATAACATCTACAAATAACATGAGATAAAAAAATATGTATGACAGAGAAAGAAAGAGAAAAAGAGAAAGAATAAAAGAGTTGGTGTGTGTATCAGTAAATATAATAAATGCTATCAGCAGTAAAGAACAATGGGGCACATTTATCAAGGCAGTTGGCACAATTTATGCCAAAAATAATGTCTTACGTGCTTTACACCACATTTTCTATGGGTTTTAGACATTTTCACCCCCTTTTGTTTTTTTCGTCCGGAGGAAAGGGGGGGTGCCCTTTTGGGCAAAGGGAGGTGGTTTTTTGCACAAAGGGGGCATGGCTTAAAACTGCCAAACATTTTGTCACAGTTTGTGGCGTAACAGTAAGCCAACTTAATGGTGGTACAAGTTAATAGAAGTTCTAACTTCACAGATTTTCAACACTACATAAATGTGGCAAATTGTAAACTTTTTTGGTCTAATTTAAAATTGTCTTCAGTTAGCACTTTTTTTAAATTTTTGGCCCCAATGTGTATATAGGGAGGTGATACTTTTAAAGGCTCCAGACGAAGCTTTTTTCTCTAACAAAAACGCGTGGGGTGTGGTGGTAGGTGTATGCAGGTTGTTTGGTTATTTTCAGTTTTGGTATTACTTTATGGGCCCAGTTACTTGCTGAATTAGTCCCTTACGTTCTCTATACTGTCATTCACTTTGTTACTTCTTTTGGAGCCTATATCAGTTGTAATGTTGAGCGATTAAATTTAAAAAAAATTTAAAATGAAAAGATTTCACTAAAAATTTTGGGTTCCGTGATGAAAATTTTTATTTTCCTTTAAAAATTTATCAATAATCGACCAAAGTTTTCCCAAAA
Source organism: Phyllomedusa bahiana (assembly GCA_025379985.1). Taxonomy (NCBI): domain Eukaryota; kingdom Metazoa; phylum Chordata; class Amphibia; order Anura; family Hylidae; genus Phyllomedusa; species Phyllomedusa bahiana. The sequence continues at coordinate 149,778 of JAODAL010002481.1, forward strand.
TTGTCCTTTTCGACGCTTCCGTAATTTTGGGGCCAGCAAACCCAACGAGCACGGGGGTGGGGAAAAGAAGTCACATTTTGGGGGTGGTGGGGATCTCTTTGGCTGCTGAAATCCATGACCTCACTTTATCTATGTCACTCCACTTCCTGCTCCATTTAGCTTTACTTCCACACAAGCAATTAGAAGGGTAGCTGTCTCTTGTTCAGCTTTTTTAAAAGTGGGGTAGAAAAGGGGCCAGGTTTTTACTATGAAAAGGGTCCCTAACAGATTAGTTATTTTAGGGTACCAAATTAGACAATTCTAGTCGTATTATTTTAGAGATTTGGAAAAGCTCCAGGTGTTTTTCTAATCTAGCGCAAGGGAGGGGGGGACCGGGTTTTCGCGGGCAGACCCTCTTTTCAATTTTTTTCCTTCAAGCCACGTGAAATAGCACCAAATTTTATTTCTGCTTTTTCCAGACCCAGTACAGTCTGATCAAGGGTGCCCTTGTGTTGTGGGGGCCTCAGCATTTTATATTATATTTTTCCGTTTCAAACCACGGTGAAATAGCACCCAATTTAATCAATGTCTTATCACGAATTTTTATTCTGTGTGTCCATAAAGGCATTTTTGCTGGTTTTGGGGTCAGGCTACTTTAAAATGGATGCTAGGGGTGCCAATAGGGCAGTACTCCCGCGGGGCCCCCCAATCAAAAAGGTCCCGGTGAATGTTTTAAAAATAGGAAGTAGTAATGGGTGGTGCCCCATTTGATTTGTGCATTGAGGCCCGGAAAAAAAGTTAAAGAGATGATGGCAGCCTGGCTCTCACCGCACACACTCTAACTAGGGCCTGCCAGCTGAACCTCCTGTTCCCCAAAATTGGGCGTTCTTGCGCCACCACATATATGACAATTTTTTTTGGGCCCCGGTGCAAAAAGAATAGGGGGCTCCGCCAGTTCCCATGTGCCATTTCCCAAAACCGGTGTCTTGTTTTTGGTCAAAGGGGCCCCCTAAAAAGCTTACCGCTGCCTGCTGTGGCTACGCAGCCCATTTTTCGGGTTAGCCATTGAATGCAATGAATTATTTTAGCCTGTTTTAATTTTTTTCTGTATCTTTTTTCTAAATTTTCTTGATAAGTTGTACCATTATCCAGTTTTTTTGTTGGGGATTTTTTTAATTTCCAGCTTACTTTGTTTTGGGTGTAAAAAAATGAACCCGGTGTTCCTCTCCCATAACTTTAAGAATCGGAGATTAATCGTAAACAGGATCGAACATCGGAGGGATTCCACAAAAAATTTTGGGGAAAAGATTTTGGCCCAATCGCTCATCCTAATCGGGATTTCATGTCATATATTAGTTCTTTACTGCTGATAGCACTTTTTTATATTTACTGATACACCCACCAGCTCTTTCTTTGTCATACGTTTTTTTTTAATCTTTGACTTATGTGTTATTTGTAGTTTTATACTGCTTGTCTGATGCTGTCGTAACTTTAAAAATTTTAATTTTTTTGTTATGTTTAAAAAAAATGTATTTATTTTATTTATCCCCGTATCTTCCCTTTTGTTCTATACCATTTTTTTGTATTTTTTTAAATGCATGAAGGCTTTAGATTTTTCAGTAACATTCAAGCAGTGTCCCTGTTGATATTGCCTTGTCCTTATGCTCCATAACTACTGTATGCCTTTCCCCGAAGCTTGATGATTTTATTGTTTTTCGCACTTGTGAATGTACAGTAGGAGTGACCTGGATGCAATAGATCAGCCTTGAATCTTGCTCTTGTAGAGAAGTTGGACAAACAACTTTACATCCCTGTGCCCTGGGCCATAAATGACAAAGGAAAATTGTTAAAAGTGACTGGAATGTTTTATGAGCATATCTGTATACAAATCAGCGCAATAAAATGATATTAATTATTGCTCTACAAGACATTTGTTTCCTGACATTGTCTCAATGACTTCCCCCTTCAGACCCGGGGTGTTATTACAAGACCACTAATTAATTTGGAGTGGTGTGAAATACTGCAGTGATTATCGAGAGAAATTTACCCTAAAATAACACTAATTCATGTATTTTATATGTTGGAGTGTATATTTTTTTAGTGTGAGTGTATATATATATATACACTCACCGGCCATTTATTAGGGAAAACCCTTTCCAAAATTGTCTTAACACTTTAATTTCAATAGCCAATCCAAAGGCGGCAACTCAGTGCTTTAGCTGTAGACATGGTCAAGCAAACTCCTGCATTTTCAAACCGAGCATAGTATGGGAAGAAAGGTGATTTGAGTCCCTTTAAACGTGGCATGGTTGTTGGTGCCAGAAAGGCTGGTTGGTATTTCAGAAACTGTGATCCCCGGGGTTTTCACGCACAACCATCCTGGGGTTTAAGAGAAGGGTCCAAAAAAGAAAAAAATCCGTGAGGGATCCTGGGGGCAAAATCCCTTTGTTGATCCCGGGGTTTCAAAGGAAAATGGGCAGACGGGTTGGAGCTGATAAAAGGGGCAACAGTGACTCAAATACCCCCGTTAAAACCGGTAGGCAAAAGAGCTCTCGAACGACATACGGGAACTTTGGGGCAGAGGGCTACGCAGCAAAAAACCCACAGGGTCCCACCCCTTTCGCTAAGAACAAAAAATGAGGCCCCAAATTTTTGCCCAAGTATCAAAATTGGACATAGAAGATTGGGAAAAACTTTTCCCTTCTGATGAGTCTCGATTTTGTGCGACTTTGGGGGGTGGTGGGGCAAAATTTGGGCGGTCAACAACTAAAAGCATGGATCCATCCGCCTTGTATCAACGGTTCAGGCGGGTGGTGGGGGTGTATGGGTGGGGAATATTTTCTTGGCACCCTTTGGGGCCCTTTTTTGGTCCCAAATTGGCATCGTTGCAAGCCACGTACCTGAGTATTGTTTGTGACCTGTCCATCCCTTTATGACCACAATGTACCCCCCATCTGATGGTACTTTCAGCAGGATAAACGCCCTGTCATAAAACTGGAATCATCTAGACTGGTTTCTTGAAATGCAATAGTTCACTGTCTCAAATGGCCTCCACAGTCACCAGATCCAATCCAAAAGAGATCTTTGGGTGTGGTGGAACGGGATTCGCTTGGATGTGCAACCCACAAATCTGCGGAACTGTGTGATGCCATCAGTCATATGGACCAAAAAACTTGAGGAGCTTCCGCACCTTGTTGAATTTGCACGAAGAAATTTAGGCGTTCTAAAGCAAAAGGGGGTCCAAACCCTTTTTACTAGCATGGTGTACCTAATAAAGTGGCCGGTGAGTGTATATATATATATATATATATATATAATAGCCAAAAAAAAGAAAAAACAAAAAGGGGTCTACTGCAGCCATCTCCTGATATCCTCTGTGCTGCTGAGAGACCTTGTTGTTTTTTAGATTATGCAACAGTCATGCTGGGGACCACTGCACTCATCGGGGGGATGGGTGTGGTGATCCTCTGGGAAGGTGGAAATAGTCAAAGTAGTAGTATTTGTTGTTTTTTTGTTTTTTTTTCTTTTAGCTCTTGGAGAGTTAATTTTATGATGCATTTGATTGACCGTTTTCTGATCCAATGAGATGTCGTTGTTAATGAAGTGATTGATGTATTATAAATGAGATGTGGAAAAAAGTTTTATATTACCTCTGATGAAGCGCTAAGTTGGAGCGCGAAACGCGTTAGGTCTATGTATGTTTTTAATCAGTTTAGGATAATATCCTTACTGTTTTAGAAATAAAATTCAGAAGTTTTCTATATACCAGCCTTCATCATTGGCATTTACTTTTTAATCCACGTGCCCGGGTTCGCCTTTTTTTGTTTGTTGCATGCTATATATATATATATATTAAAATATATAATAAATTTTATTTTATGGGACCCCTTAAGGGGTTCAAAAAAGTAAAAAACCTTTTACATTTTTTGAATAGTTTTACATTTTTTTTATAGGACAACACTGAGATAGACACTTTGATCCCAATGTCAAGCATCATGTACGGGCCATCAACCTAAATGAAACAGCCCTAAGAAAATGGAAAATTTTTCAATTTTCTGTCCATTGTGTCATGTGACTCGTTAGTTTTAAAGGGTCTCAGGGGGAAAGGAAAAGCGGGTGTTTTATCGCTCCAACTCTCCAAAACTGGTCACTGGAAGTTAACAGGACCTCAGGTAAAGAACGTCTGGGGATCGAAAAAAAATTTTGCTCTTCATACAAGGGCCCCCAGCTATAAAAGATTGCCAACCCCTTAAAAAACCTACCCCTCCAAAAAAACACCAAACTTTGATAAAAAATTAAAATTTATAAGACTTTTTCAAAAACTTTAAATTTGGGCAAATCTAGGTTTTCCCTAAATTTACAGGGAGACAGGTTTACTTTTTTTCTTTGTAACTCAGGAGTTTCCTTATCATGTTTGGGGGGAAAATACCAAGTGTGCGGGGAGCTGAGGCTAGCTGCTTGCAGGGCTAACTAGAGAAGCCAGGGCCCCAAAGCAAAATTTTGGACGGGGGCTCCCCCCCTCCCCACCTCCCTGACCACGAACATTTACCAGGACATGCTGTTAGATAATGTAGATAATACACAGGGTAAATATCTCACCATACATATCACCATCATACTGCTACCAAACAAATCCCACTATACCAAGACACACATTAGCAATAACGCTCTTACATAGGAACCTGATTATACCACCAGAACAGGACCACAAAGTGACTGAATAATACCCCTACACTATTACTGATACACAAATACCAATAATACCGCAATATAGTGAACATATAGTTGTATATACTAGTGTACACATGCTCTGCAGACTGTATATTAACACCATAAAGTGACCATATATCGGAAGATATCAGATACACAGGGGCTTTGCAAAGAGTTTACTTATATTTAGGGCCTCACAGGTGGCGTCTTGTCTGAGGAGTCGTTCACTTTCTCTTTTCTTCTCTATTCGGTCCAGACCTCCATGATGACTTCCTCCGTCCCTGTAGAATTTACAACACAAATACCTGAGACTCCTCACTTTTTTTAATCATTTTCCCAAGTGAGTGCCCCCTCCCCTCATATACAAACTCCCCATTTATAATGGCCCAAATGGTAAGAATTACCCCCTGGTAATTATGGGGCTCCCCCAGTTGGTATGTAGGTACAACGGGGCCCCTGGGCGGTAGCTAGGTAGCTTAGCACCCACCGGGCAGTAGCTAGGTATCTTGAGGAGATGTAGGCAGCTTCGGGCCCCCGGGCAGTAGTTTAAGGTTCCTATGTAGGTAGAATGGGGGTCCCCTGTAGCTTAGGCCACCCCTGTAGGTAGAATAGGGCCCTCTGTTGATTAGTGCCCCATTGTAGGCAGAAAAGTCCCCCCTCCGTAGATTACGGCCCACTTGTAGGCAGAATAGCAGATGACGTCATTCCCGCTGCGCCGCCTGCTGAGCGATGTATGGCAGGGGCAGGGAGAACACAGCTCTCTCTGCCCCGCCGTTCATCTTAATTGTATGCACGTCGCACAGACGTGCATACAATTAAGAGAGGGCCTCTGTGAAGCAAGGGGGCGGAGCCTGCCGGCGGCGCCCCCCCCTTGCCTCACAGACCGGACCCGCAGCTCTGCACCCGCCGCAGTGAACTGTTATGTTCACTGCCGGCGGGCCCAGAGCGGCATCACAGGGGTAGCAGAGGTGGTAGCAGCTGCCCCGGGGCCGCGAGCCCCCCTAAGCCACCGGGCCCCGTAGCAACTGCTACCCCAGCTACCCCTGTAGTTACGCCCCTGGCTGCTTGTAAAAGGGTAATCTGAGTCTCTCCCTATATACAGTACAGCAGGCACAGCACAGTGAGGACATAATGTGAGAGTTTACCTGTTGCTTCAGCCTCATTCTCTATAGCACACAGGCACCTATATTCCTTTCTTTCTTTTGGGGGCCAAAGATGAAAACTTTCAGGCTCCCCCCCGCCCGTGGGCTCTCCCCCCAGTCAGAAACAGTTATTTTGAAAAACAGTTCAACACAGTGATTCCCCAAGCCCGTCATGGCTGGGGTTTGCCAGACTTTCGAGCTGTCTTGAAGGGGCCCCCGTTTCTTTTTTTTAAAAAAAAGAATTACAGGTGAAATGCTTTTAAATTTTTCTAAAAAAGGGTATTTGAGAAAGTTTAGGGATTTTAGTCTTCTTTTTTATGTCATGAGGGTTTTTTTGGGTGGTGATAAGTACTCTTTAAAAAATTTAACTGTTGGACTGTGGGGCCCAAAAACCCTATACGGTTTTAACAAGGGGCATTTACATCGAACAGGCCTCAACCCTGGTTGACCCAAAATAGTTTGGGGTACAAATGCTCCCCGAAACATATCCCGAGATTTTTTTCCAAAACGGACATATAAGTGCTATCAGCATTTCTGCAAAAGTTAAAGGGGTGGGGCAGCAACCCGTCAGTATCCGCACCATATGCCGCGCACTGCATCACATTAGTCTGCATGGCTGTCGTCCCAGAAGGAAGCCTCTTCTAAAGATGATGCACAAGAAAGCTCAAAACAGTTTGCTGATGAAAAGCAGACTAAGGATATGGCTTGCTAGAACCAAGTCCTGTGGTCTGATGAGACCAAGATCAACTTATTCGGTTCAGATGGTGGCAAGGTTATGTGGCAGCAACCAGGTGAGGAGTACAAAGACAGGTGTGTCTTGCTGCTGATATTGTATTGTGTTTGTATTGCTTTTTGCTGCCACACCAATGTGCACCTATACTCATTTGTCTAAAAAATAATTTCGATGTGCAGTCCAAACTTTTTTGTTAAACTGTTTGCGTGGCTGGTCCTTATATTTGGTTTTGCACTCTACCCATCCACACAGGCTTTTTAATCAGAGCAGTTTATAGTTGGGATCTTCTTTCCCTGAAATGTGGAGGTCTGAACAGACACCAAGAGAGGTATCATAGAGTAGGTTCCCATCTGTATTGATGTCGCCTTGACATGGTAGATGTACACTAAGAACCTTACATTTTCATGTATTTAAAAGTAGTAGAACTGCTTTTCCAAAAAATTGTGTTTGCATTGCCTTTTTCTGCGACACCAACGTGCACCTACACTCATTTTTCTAAAAAATCTTTTTGCATGTGCAGACCAAACTTTGTTTTTAGATTGCCTACAGTTGAAGTGTCATGGTTTGGGGCTGTAGTGCTGTTGGCTGTAGCAAGCTACAGTTCATTTAGGGCACCATGAATACCAACATGGACTGCAACATACAGAAGCTGTGCTGGAGGGCATCCACGTAAGAAGTATTATAAGTAGCATGTGGTAGATAGGGCCCTTTTGCAGATTTCATATTGGAACCTTTGAGTGTTACCCTTTGAAGGAATAGATTAAAGGGCTGTTCAATTCACAGACATGTATGGCATAATCAACAGGATATGCCATAAGTGTTCTATAGGTACGGGTCCCACCTCCGTAACCCACAACTATCTTGAAAGCATGGTCACCTCTCCATTCTGAACAGAGGAGTACTGGGGTCTATTTTCGAAACAGATGCAACTCCCACCTCTACCAGACATTTATAACATATCCTGTAGATGTACTATAAATGTCTGAGTTTAAAACAGCCCTTTAATCCATATCTGCTAAGGGTAAAATGCATAAGCTTCAATGTAAAATCTTTAATATTGTGGAACCATCAACTCTACTAATGCCATTTAAAAAAGGAAATATTTTTGAATAATTCTCTTTTTTATTGCTTATATAGCACCAACATGAACTGGACCCTGTAAACAAACACTATATAGATGTATAGCAGATGAAATGGATCCTATGATCATTCATAATTTCTAAATGTCATTAAATGTATTTACTGTATTTCTTTATTTTATCTCTATGGTGTAGCCGGCTATGGTATCCCTGAGTTCTCCTGCATCCTTTCATCTTCGTATTACCTGATCATATCTCACTTTATAGGCAAGTCGTACATTTGTTATTATGGCCTAAGTGCATAACCTTACATTTATCCACATTAAGCTTCATTGGAAGTACAAAAACATGCAATCTTTATACTCCAAAAGTTTGAGTTACAAAGAGAGTAGTGTTCACCAAGGGAGACATTTACAATAATACTACAATGCTAATTTGATTGGTACAAAAGGTTTTTTTATCGGAAGAGTTCACCATGACAAAAATATTGATAAGTGCTCATCAAAGGATAATAAATGGGGAATATAATGGCTGCTCTTCGCTAGGATATATATATAACAAAAATACAAGAAAACCTAAAATGTAAGAGAACTAAACCAATCACAGAAAGTTACAATAAATTTTATACATGAAATTTTGTGATGATATCTGGACCAATGAAGCACAAAAAGAAAAATTGTTACAATAATTAAGGAACTGCAGGTGGAGAGTTTTTGGTCACCCCCTTTGTTCCCATGTGGATGATACTTGATCATATCCCATCATCTATACATCTTATTGTATTATAGGTCAGTGTTAGTTTCAATGGTGAGCTAAAGCGCAAGCCCTGAGGGATATTAGAATCCTGGGACTCACATTTATTCCTTGCTACTCTACAGCCCTTGTAATAATGCCCAAGTTATAATCTGTCATCCTGCCACCCAATCTATGTTTTATGTTAATAAGGGGCGTCTTATTGGCTTGGGGTCAGCCTGTGACCAGGTCAGACCTGTCCTGAGGCCAGGGGGGGTAAAAGGGTCGGGGGTGGGGGAAAAGAGTGGGGTTCTATGTATGGATTTTACAACAACGACACAATATTGTGGGAATTTACAAATTTGGGTTGCTAGCAGCGGAAATTGAATCCGATTTGTGTATACTTGTATTCACTGGTTGCACTGGAGATAGTAGGACAGTGGTCTTATAGATGAAGCTTGCACATTAGGATTCAGCATTGTCCCCACCTCCAGTAAAGCCAGACATGTTCCAGTGGGGTGAAAGGGGAACAATTAGTAAAAATAACATTGGAGATGTCATGGAATTGTAGGAAATTGTTACTTTATTTTTTGCAAAAATTAGGAAATGACCCATACAAAATTGTTTTGCAGCTGCTGTAAAACAGTGAAGAAATCAGCCAATACCTATAAGAGATTAATTGAGTATATGTGAAGGTAAGTTTTCGAGAATAGTAGATCTTCATCAGACATGATGTACAGAACTAGTACTCTTGAAAGCTTACCTTCAAATATACTTAGCCTCTAAAAGTAACAATACCTACAAAGATGGCCACTCAAAATGAAACACTAAAAAATGTATTTGTTTTTCTAATTGAATTATATTAGGAAGATTATAGGAGTCATACTATTTTAATCGATTATATTGTATTCAGCTTCCAGTGTTGGTCTGCTTTATAGGACTTAGACTTTCTATGTCTCGATCTCCATATTTTTAATATTACTGTTATGTATTGTATATCTAGTCAACTGTAATTTATTAATAATATTTTACTTATTATATCAATAATAGTGTTTCATTTTGAGTGGCCATCTTTGTAAGTACTATTTGTATTTGTGTTGTTGGCTACTTTAGTGTATTATTAAGTATTTGGGTCCGGTTGGTTTTGTTGTGTGTAGGAGATGTTCTACCCCAGGAGATATCACTTTTTTCACTCTTCTACAACTTTCTATAACTAGCACAGTAAAACACTATACTTTGCCGTTGTTAGTCAAACATAGGACTGGGTCTGTATAGATACATAGCCATTGTTGCACCCCACATAATTAAAGCTGCCCCCTACCTTATTGCTGAACCTTCTTTAATCAAGCTCAAAAGACAAATTATATGAGTAAATAATTTTTAGAGAGAAAACGGCATAAGCAGCTACCAAACATTTTGATGCCATTTATTCTAGGAAACAAAGATTTGGCCAAATAAATATCTGGGACAGAATAGTGACTCAATGGTGAGCGTTAGACTCCCGTGTTCAAATGTGACCAAGGGCAACATCTGCATAGGGTTTATATGTTCTCCCTATGTTTGTGTGTTTTTTTCTCTGGAAACCCTGCTTTCCCCCCTTTTTTCAAAAACATAGCGGCACAATTACTATAGTAATTGCACCAGAATCTGGTCACTATTTTCACCACAATCAGAGGTCCTAAAACATCAGGGGCATGGGGAGCCCTTTGTGTTACATTTTTTACAACAGGGCTGGATCCACATAGCATTTTTAACAGCACATCATAAATCGCTGCCTGCACTTTATTGGATTAAAACAAGGTATGTTCTGGTCACAAATTTTTTCACTTCGATACTGGACATCACCTCAACAGTAAACTGTATAATAATCAGTGCTGACAAATTTGCCTCTTCAAAGCTACATTTATATATGATAGTGTAATAATTCTAAATGATATTCATATAGTTAACAATACCTATACATAGAGCAAACATACCATATGTACTACCATCATACTGTTACTAAAATCCCACACAAAAAAATCCCAAAATGCCAAGACCATCAATCCCTATAACACTACAACAGAAGGAAATAAAATCTGCAGACCATGACCACATGTGACCACCACATGGTAACTACCAATGTCACAGGCAAAACCTTAAAAAGTATTACAGTGCAGTTACAACCAGGACCCAAGGTGAATCTTCTTGATCAAAGTCTTTGCTACATTTTAAAAAAAACCCTCTGCTGCAGGCCGTTTCGGGGAGAAGCCATGCAAATGGAATTTGATCCCTTTGGGGGTCATTTTGTATATGTGAGTGCAGTTTGATAGTCAACATGTGTATCAGTATGTTATAAGAATAACAGGGTATAATACAAAAACCCACAGAACTGACACTAAGGACGCATGCAGAAAAGAGATTAAGGGGGGAATTTAAATTTCAAACAAAGGGGAAATTTCCCTTTTTGAATTTCGGGGAAAATTTTGGGTTTCTGAACGTAGTCGAACGGGGGGGTTATTTGGGGTAAACGAAGTGTGCTTTTGATTGATAAAATGGCTGCGAGAAAGGGCCTACCATGGGGCAAAGCACTCGGGGAGGAAGAAGGGAAATGGGCCTGAAAATGCCCTGTGCGAGTTTGAACCCAATCAGAGACGCGGGATTCTGTGACGTCCCCGCCCCTATATAAGTCCGGGCGCGGCTGGGGCTCACACCCCTCTCATGTATTAAATCAGGGAGTGTCCCGCGGTTTAATTGTGTTTGCTCTTACTAAAAGAACGGGATTTTTTTACAGCGATTTTTGTGGGGGGGTCTCGCTTGTTCAGAGTCTGTTTCGTTTAAATGTTCTATTTCTGTTTTTTTGGGGGTTTTTGGGATCTGAAAACCCAAAAAAGTGGGGCGTCCATTTCACTGCATATACTTTCCCAAAAACCCAAGTTTGGGACTAACCCCAGTTCCTGTTGTATTCATTTTAAAGAAACAGCTTTTTTTAGTATACAAATACCACTTCATTTTTTGGTGCTAAATTTCAAATTGCGCAATTAAAAACCCGGGTTTTTAAATTTAAAGGTTGTTTTTGCTGGTGTGGGGGCCCCCAAAAAAACCGTCTTTTTAAAACCCCAAAAAATTTATACATTTTTCCGTAGCATAATTCACAACCCAAAGGGTTTAAATTTTAAAATTTTTATCTCTTGTTGGGGCGTAGAAAACACGAAATTTTGAAACCCAACGTTTAAAAACTACTGTTTGGGTGGCCCAATTTTTTGGGAAATTTTAATTCCCAGGGTTAATTAAGCGTTGTTTTGCTGGTGTGCTGCCCCCAAAAAACCCTTCCTTTTTCAACCCCAAAATATAACATTTTTCCGTAGCTTTTTTCACAAGCAAAGGTTAAAATTCCCAATTTTACCCTTTTTGGGGTGGCGTAGAAAAACCCATTTTTAACACGCTACAAAGCAAATATTTTGTGGTTGCTAAATTTCCCTTTTGCGAATTTTTCATCCGGGGGTTTAAATTTAAAAAGGGGTTGTTCTGCAGTTGTATCAGAAAAAGGGAAATTTTTGTTTTCACCGCCACAAAAGAAATTCTGTAGCCAAAATTTTCAACCCAAAAAGGGTTTAAAATTTAAAGCCTTTTTTGTCCTTTTATATTCAGTAAAAACACAATTTTTTAAACCCCCCCAAAAACAAGTAAATTTTTCCTGCCCATTTGTGGAGGGGGAAAATTTATTTTCCCAAAGGGTTCCCCAAAGCTTTTAGTGGGTTTTTTGGCGTAAAATTTACGGGTGTGTTTTTATAAATATACAATTCATCATCAAACAGTGCCCTGTACATTTTAGAAAAAACCCCGGTTTATGTCAGACAGAGATGGAAAGGCCTTCACCTGCGAGTGGCGGGAGGCAAAAATTTCCCAGGCCCGGGCCGCAGAAAGAAAGGGGGAAGTCGTGCAGGGTTCACCCCGGTGGGGCCACAACCCCGCTGTTTTCTAGCGGCCGTGTTTTGTTCAGAAAACCCAATGGTTTTAAATTGGGTTTGACCTAGGTCTTCCACTTCCCCCCAAATGAAAAATTGACAACCCCACCCCAAGGGAAGTCAGTGGGAACGTCGGGACACAACCCTTATTTGGCAGGGCCCCCGGGAAAGCGGGTCGGGGCCCTCACCTGTCTTCAACCCCCTCTGTCCCACCCGGGTTTTCCCTCACCCCAGAGATTTTTCTATGTGGTTGGGCTCAGCGCCACTATAAGCGAGGAGGGAACAATTTGAGGAGGGCAGTCAGAAGCTACTTGGCGGGGGAAGAAAGGGGCCAATATCCCCTGATTTTCAGTGGCGCAAATTTTGATTTTTAGGGGTGGAAAGGGGGGGCAGTTTTGGGGGGTTTAACCCTCGCAAAACCCAAGACCGGTGATGAGGAAAAGCATTGACGATAAACCCAAAAAAAGATGATGATGTGGGCCGCCCGCCTTGGGGCCGGGTGGGGCCCAAGGGCTTCTTTTTTTGTCGGAGAAAGGGGCGTCAGCTTGCACGTCAGGCAGAAAGTGGGTCGTGTGGCCGTGAGGTCAGAAAGGATAGCAGCAGTGTGAGGTCGGGAGCCAAGCGGCCAGGGGGAAAAAAAACCCGCTTCGCGGTCCAAGAAAGTAGCGGCACAGGGGCTCAGCGGGGCCCAGCGGCGGCGAAAGTAAATCATGCGGGGGCTTTGGGCGGTAAAACCCGATACTCGGCGGTGGGGGCAGTTTTTTGCTAAGACACCAAAAGGAGCCAAAAATAGGGGTTTTATTAGAATCTTTTGAAAAAAAGTGAAGCGTGGCCAGGGACTAACGTTGGCACCCCGGCCCTGCGTCAACACATGAAAGCGTCCCCAACCGGGGTGGCCTGGGAAAACGTGGCTCAGATGTGGTGGCCCCACCCTCCCGCCGCACCCAGCGCGCAGCGCCCGTGGCACGCTGCCATTGAAACCCAGTCAAGGCTCCCCCCACCTCTGCAGAAGGGAGTGTTTCTTTTTTGCCCATCTCCCGGTCCAGATGCCCTGCTCCTCGCTACTCATGGGCCAGCGGGCTTTTAAAGCGGGCGATTGCAAAGAGAAAACGGGTATGCGCCAATTTTTCCTAAGGTGCAGCACCCTGACCGTGCCCCTGTCCCAAGTTGTTGGTACTGCAGTCCCCCCCTTTTCCCAAATGGGTGGACTTGCACCATTCAGAAAAACTAAGGGCTTGTGCCAGCCGAATGGAGATTTTCCAAGCCGAAATTTCTTTTCCAAAAGGCAGTACCAGCACTTCTTAAATTTATGTAGAACAGAAGAGGGGCCAGTCCTTAATTTTTTCCGGTTTTTTCCAAGGGGCAGCGGGGACGTCTGGAGCTGTAACCCACGGTCGGGGCCAGTAAATGTCCTTTACGGCCCACTGGGTGAATGTGCCTTCCGGCCCAGGCCCCACCAACAAATTGGAAAAGGAGACACCGCTTTTTCCCCACGTTTTTCAAAAAAACCCGCTCTGCGCCAAAGTCCCCCTCCTCCTCCCCCCACCCAAACCCCCCAAACCCTCTCACCTCCCCAAGTACTGCTCCATCATACCACATGTGTAGGGGACAGGGTGTCACGCAGTTCTACACCTGGCTGGCCTCGGCGGGGGAAAGAAATCACACAGGGGGGGAACTGCTCCGCGTCATGCAGCAAGAAATCGATGTGTTTCTTTCTCCCCCCAACTGCCCAAAACGGAACCCCGGTGACGGGGCAATGGGAGGGAAAATGGTTTTCCGCGCTGCAAACCCAGGAAAGGGGTGGTTCCCTGCGCCCTGCATGGCGCACATGTTCCCAAATTTGGTTTTTGAAAAGGTTTTCCCGAAGTTTTTCCCCCCTATCTTTAAAAATTCGGAAAAAAGGCCAGGAAACTTTTGCATGCCTTTATCCATTCGTAAAAAAGCCAGGAAAACCCTTTCCCCGGTTGCAGCGGCCCGAACGGCCTCCCCCAACACACTTGTTTTGCCGGGTGTTTCCCCCCGTTGGAAATTTCCCGCCTGCACATGTTTTTGGGGCCAACTGTATGAACAGAGAAAAAGGGCCCTTAACGATTTTTTGGTGATCCAAGGGAACAGAAGTACTCCCCCGGTAACTTTTATTTCACCTTGGGACTCATGAGTGACCCTGCCGTTTGTTTAGGCCCTTCGAGAGGCACGTTTTTTGTCATCCCCCCAGGGGCTACGGGATGAATAACGTCTTCCACTGCTTCATGTCCTGAAAAAGTTTCTGAAAAACTGTTGGGGAGGGGGGCGGAGACGTGGCGACTACTTTTCGTGGCCCCATGAGTCCGGGGGGGACTGAAATGGGGGAGGAGGAGGACATTGGAGCGAAGCATTGTCTGGTGAAATGAGTGGATTTCTACCCCGGTGAACCCAAAAAGTTGGAGCAGGAGCAGCTGGGGGGAGGTGGATGGAGATTTAGGAAAAAACGAGGGAGATGGGCCCCCCAAACCCGTGGGGAGTATACAGTGGAAATGGAGGCAGGGGAGCCCCTCGGAGTCGCTTGTGCAGATGGCCCGCGCATGCCTTTTTTGGGCCCGGGTAGTGAAAAGCCGAATAGTCAGGGAAACCGGCAGAGGGGATGAATTCTGGCTCTCCACCCTATTGGACCCCCCCTTCCGGTCCAAAATTGGGGGGCCTTTTTCCCAGCTATTGGAGGGGGACAAACTTTTAAATTTTATAGGGATATCCTCCGTAACATTGGCCTCTTTCCTATGTGGGGGCCCTCGTCCCTCCTCTGCAGGTCTGACCGGGGGGGTTCCCCAGCACTCCGCTAATGTCGCGTCTGCTGGGGGAAAAGGGGGGGGGGTAGGACAGTTTTTAACCCTTTAGCAGGGAAACCCTTAAGGGCTGGAGTCCCTGGAGCAGCTTCCTTCACCCCATTAGGGGGGGGGGGTATCGCCGCAGCAGCAAACAGCGGACCTGGAGCAGTCCCTGAACCAAAAGGGGTGGCCTACTTTTGGGCGCACTTGCCACCCCAAATTAGAAAAACCGCTGGAATAAAAAGGGGAGCCAAAAAGGATGTGTGGCTGCAAATTTCCCAGGGTTTTCAGTGGAGAAAGCTGGGCCTGCCCGGGCCCGTAGTGTGGCATCCCGAGGGGTGTTTTATTGCGGCGGGGGCCCTCGTTAACCCCCAAGGAAGCCCCCCTTTTCCACGGGAAATGTGGAACGGGGCTGAACCTTTTTCAAGATGAACCAGGCGGGATCGGCCAAAGGATTTTCCCCAAAACCCAAAGCCTTTTGGCGTTTAGACTACCTTTAGCCATAGCCCCCACCCAAACTGTGAGAAATGAGTCTGGGTTTAAAAATCCCGCCTCCCCCACCCTTTTTTTATGCCGCCACCCCCCCTTTATGCCCACATCTGCTGACAGTTTCTCCTCTGCCACCAACCATCTTTAAACCCGGGACTGTATTGCCAACCCAACCCCCACACCCCGTCATTGTGCCAAAAATCTGAACTCATGCTTCCCGCGTGGGTGTGCCCTGAACCCCCACACTGTTCCCTTTTTGCCACTGTCTGACCCCCATGCGGGTTAAGTGGGGTTTCTGCCCTGACCTCCACACTGTGTCATTGGGCCCCCTCTGTGGCCTACTCCTTTTTTTTCCCCCTCCAGAATGTTTATTGTGCCATTGGGTGACCTCAAAGCTGCTTTTGGGGGCTGCTGCCGTGGGCCCCCAAAACTGTGTCCCTTTTTGCCCCTGCTTTACCTCATTGTGCCCCTGGGTGCTTTCCCTGACCTCCACACTGTGTCCCTTGTGCCCCCTGTCGGGCCTCATGCTGCTGCTGTGGTGCTGCCGTGACCCCCACACTGTGTCTTTGGGGCCCTGTCAAACCCCGCTGTGCTGTGGTGCTGCCGTGGGCCTCCACACTTGTCATTGGCCCCTGTCTGACCCATGGGTGCTGCTGTAGCTGCTGCCGTGACCTCCCCCACGTGGGGCTTTTTCCCCACCTGTGGGCCCCCACTCCTGTTTTTGCCACCCCCCCAGAATGTCATTGTGCCACTGCCCCCACCTCATGCTGCTGCTGTGGTGCTTTCCGTGGGCCTCCACACTGTGTAAATTTTGCCCCCTGTTGAAACCCCATTGCTGCTGCTGGGGGCCCCCGCTGCCGTGGGCCTCCACACTGTGTCTTTTTCCCCCTCCCGTGGCCTTTTCCCCTTTTTTTGCCACCTCCAGAATGACATTGTGCCACTGCCTGACCTCATGCTGCTGCTGTGGCTGCTGCCGTGACCTCCACACTGTGTCATTGTGCCACTGTCTGACCTCATGCTGCTGCTGTGGCTGCTGCCGTGACCTCCACACTGTGTCATTGTGCCACTGTCTGACCTCATGTTTGCCGCTGTGGCTGCGGGCCGTGACCTCCACACTGTGTCATTGTGCCACTGCCCTAACCTCTGCTGCTTGTGGCTGCTGCCGTGACCTCCACACTGTGTCATTGTCCCACTCTGTGGCCTACCCCTGTTTTTGCCACCTCCAGAATGTCATTGTGCCACTGCCTGACCTCATGCGCTGCTGTGGCTGCTCCCCGTGACCTCCACACTGTGTCATTGTCCCACTCGTGACCTATTCCTGTTTTTGCCACCTCCAGAATGGCATTGTGCCACTGTCTGACCTCATGCTGCTGCTGCCGTGCCTCCACACTGTGTCAATTGTGCCACTCTGTGGCCTATTCCTGTTTTTGCCCTCCAGAATGCCCATTGTGCCACTCTCTGATCTCATGCTGCTGTGGCTAGCGCCGTCACCTCCACACTCTGTCACTAATGTTGCCATCTGAGCTCTCAGTTTTTTTTTTTCCAGCTTTCTCGGGCATGACTTTATCAGGCAACATTCCCCCTTCAGTTTTTTGGTCAGTTTTGCCCTCTTAAGTGCCCAGGGAATTTTATAGTGAAGCGATTCTAAGAGCGGCGGCAGTCATCTGCGTGTCATACTAAAACACAACATTGTATGAAGACCAAACCAAGCTCCCTCTGCATATATTAGCATGGCACAACATTCTACAGCACCCTGCAGGCTCTGTGCAGCCTGGAAATAGCTGTTTTTTAACGTGATTCGTGCCGAAGAAATTCAGAACAAAGTTATTTTTTGCCGAGAAATTCGGCGAAGTGAACGAAATGAATTTCGGTAAATTTGCCCATCTCTAAAAGAGATGCCTGCACGCCAGTTTTAAGGCGCAATAAATGAGTATATAGTGCGCCTGAATGAAAGAACCTGTCAAAAATCTGGCATGTGGTATAACTTGCGCATAGGTGCATAGCATAACTTAGGCGCATAGCATATCATTGCTAGCATATTTGATGCGCCTACTTTAGGTGCTTTCAAATGTGTTGTGCCTATTTTTAGTGTACTACAGTTCATTTATATAGACATGTCGGACCAAAGCACATTCATCTCTGAGACACAGAACCTGTCTCCTTCCTGAGTGGTATGGTGGCTGGACATTCCAATCTTGTTTATACTTGCGTATAACTGTTTGTACAGATGAACGAGGCACCTTCAGGTATCTGGAAATTGCACCCAAGCATGAACCAGACTTGTACAAGTCCACAATTCTCTTCCTGATATCTTGGCTGATTTCTTTAGACTTTCCCATGATGTTACACACAGAAACATTTTGTTTCTGGTGTGAGTTAAAAAATATATCCACAGGTGTGTCTCTAACTCAGAGGGTGCCAATAAACTTATCAGAAGCTTCCAAAGACATGACATCATCATATGGGCTCTCCCAAATTGTTTAAAGGCAGAGTAATCCTAGTGTATATAAACTTTTGACTTTGCAGAAGTGATAAAAATGCCTTAAAAATTCTCTCTCTCTTATTATCCTGGCATTCGGCAAATATAAATAATTTTCGTAATCCAACTTGACCTAAAACGGGTAAGGTTTATTCTGAATTAATGTCAGATAGTGAGAAAAACATGCAGATGTGTCTTTTTGTATAGTGTATGTAAACTTCTGGTTTCAACTGTATTTCATTTATATAATACTGACCCACAGAGCTGACAATCAATCTGCAATTATATAATAGTGATCAGCACTGTGGGTCAGTATTATATATTTATACTGCAGACTGAGTGTCAGTTCCGTGGGTCAGTATAATAAGCTTATATGTAAGTATGTGAATACATTCCTCACATTTTTTTTTAAATATTGTATTCTGTCTTTTCATGGGACAACACTGAAGTGTACAGCTTATATAACAGTGTAAATTTGGTTTGCCCTGAAAGTAACTCAATACACAGCTATCAATGTATAAACTGCTAGCAACAAAAGTAAGTACACCCCTAAGTGAAAATAGACACATTAAATGGGCCTCATGTATGAAAACTGTCTTGGTCTAAGATTTTCTTTGTTTCCCATTGCAACCAATCAGAGATCCCCTTTCATTTTTTCAGAGCACTATATGAAATGAAAGGGTACCGCTGATTGGTTGCTATGGGCAACAAAGAAAGTCTTAGACCCAGACAGTTTTATATATGAGGCCCATTGTGCCCAATTTGCCATTTTCCCTCCACTTCTGTAAAACAAAATCATTGTTTATCACTTTATTGTTCCTCTGTAAGAGATTTCTAAATTATTTGAAGTAAAAAATGCAATGTATGACACCATGAAACTGAGATCTACAGTTTCATTATCACACAACTTACCTTTTCCAAACAAAGATATAGTTCTACCCTTGTTCCGTACCCGATAAGGCTGCATCCCAAGTGTAATGTTCTAATGTGTACTCATGTGATTTTGTTTGTAGGTATTTTCATGCACCATTCTGTTACACAGCAGGCATCCTAATATAAAGTATAAAAGTACTTTCCTCGGACTTTCTGCTACAGTTACAGCATATCATTGTTTTTTTTATTTAAACAAAAAATCACAAATAGAACAAATGAATGGCAAAAATAGTAACGGCAAAAACGTAATCCCAGCCATTTCATTTCTAAGCCTGTATCTGTGTTTAATGGTGTTTTCCAAGCCTTTTACCAACCACTCTACCACCTCTTGCTGTGCTCATATAGGAAATTAACCCATATAGGTCTCCCCTTCAGGGTATCAACCCCCTTATGTACCTTGGAGCACGTAAAATGTGAGTATCATGGGATGTTCAATCATCATAAATTTACATGTCTTAGCCAAAATGATTTCCCTGTCTAGGGCATCCACCACAATTTCCTCCAATTGGGTCATGTATAGACTTGTTGGATCTCTCTCAAGGACCGCATAACAATTCTTATCCTCCAGCAGATTACAGCACATTCTGACATATTGTGGGTAGTCTGATATTACAATATTGCTGCCCTTGTCGGAAGGTTTTATTATTATAGATTGGTCTTTTTCCAAGGTGAGCAGAGATTCCATTTCAATTGGTATAAGATTACTCATCGCTCTCATCCTCAATTTAAAGATATTTTCCATTTCTTCTGTCGCTAACTTAAGAAAGATGTCAATCTCAGGACAATCCATATTTGGTGGAGTACTAGTACTCTTGGGCCAAGATCAATAAAGGGACCATATATTACATTCTCTTCATGGAGTCCTGACAAAATCCTGATCCCCTCAAGATCATCCTGATCAGAACCCAATGTACATGCTTCCTGTCTGTCCTTGTCTGTCCTTATGACATTTTAATCTTCAAATGAAAAGATTAAGATCCTCAACCCTTGTAAAGGAACTAAAACCTATTGTTGGAACAAAAGAAAGCCCTGTAGACGGTACCTGGAGTTCAATATCTGATAAATTAAAAACCGATAAATTGATGACACTACTAACTCCACACTCTAAGTTGGCCACCTGCGATCCCGCAGTCCATATGGATTGCCTCTCAAATCCTCTAAAAAAGAGACGGGGAAACTCCAGCACCCAAAGAGCTGGATTGTGTGGGAATAGGGGTATTCCCACTTTGATGTCTCATTCTTTGTGAGCGCCATTTACCTCTGCCTCTATTTTTTACAGAAGCAATAGTAGAGGTGCCCCTTCCACCTTGAAGGTAAATATTGTACCCATTTATTCTCAGATCCATCCAATGAAAGCTAATCCAAGCCGAAACATCACTATTTATCTACCTCAATACATTAAACCGAGAGTTGTGTAACTAAGTGATGATTGGGTATAAATCTCAAGTCACTGTATATTATTACTGAATTTGTAATAAATAGTGTTGAGCGATTTTTATCAACAAAGTTGAAATCGGCAAGGTTTTTATGGTGATCGAAATTTCCAGATCATACGATAATTAAGGTTAAAAATCTGAGCATCATCTATTAAGATCGCGCCTTTTTCGGCGCTTCCTGTAATTTTGGCGGCCAGCAAATGAGATTACAGAATAGAGCAGGGTGAGATGTGTGTGCGACGTCATGACTGGGATGTGTATGGTTGCGATTGGCTGGAAAAATCACATGACCTCGTTTTACATAGAACAGCGTTTCCTGTTTCAGCCTCAGTGTCTCTCAGCGTCTCATAGGGATAGGACCTGGGCTCTGCGTGTGGCCAAACAGCTCAGCGAAATTAGTCTATTTCTGCACAGAGAAACCTCTACTATTAGCTTGGGGATCCTTCAATTTAGTTATATTAGAGATTTGAAAAATTTTATGTAGTTAGCTAAGAATTTTAAAGTCCCATCTACCACTGTAAATTCACGGCGGGGGGAGCAGGGAGGGGCCCGCGGGCGAACACAGACAAGCTCTATCTATAAAGAACACTGGATAAAGTTCACCAAACTTAGTGTAGACATTGTAGTGGAATATCTTTATTATTAACAGTTTGCTATTGAAATATTTCCTGGATCTCTTTGTTAGGTGCAAAACTCCACTTTTATTATCAGTATACATTTCAGATATGTGTTCATTTTAATTTTACCCATTACACCTGTGACTGTTTTTTATATCCACCTTGCAGTTAAATTACAATCCCGCAATCTTTTAGTCAGCACAGGTTGTTTGTTGCCAAAAATACCGTGTAATCATACGAAAACATAACAGTTACGTGTTTTTTGACTTTTGCGCACCCAGCATTGTTCATTGACGCAGCATCCACGTAAATCTTAAAACAGCAATTCCATATTCACCACTGGTGAATTGAAAGGTGCAAAAAATACCGTTTATTATACCAAAACATAACATTACGTGTTTTTTTGACTTTTGCGCACCCACATTGTTCATTGAAAAGCAGCATCCACGTAAATCTTAAAACAGCAATTCTATATTCACCACAGGTGAATTGGAAAGGTGCAAAAAATACCGTTTATTATACTAAAACATAACAGTTTTCGTGTTTTTTTACTTCTGCACACCCACTTTGTTCATTGACGCAGCATCCACGAAAAACTTAAAAAAGCAATTCTATATTCACCACAGGTGAATTGAAAGGTGCAAATAATACCGGTGAATTATACGAAAACATAACAGATACGTGTTTTTTGACTTTTGCGCACCCAGCTTTGTTCATGACGCAGCGTCCACGTAAATCTTAAAACAGCAATTCTATAGTCACCACAGGGGAAATTGAAAGGTGCAAAACATACCGTTATTATACGAAAACATAACAGATTTCGTTTTTTTGACTTTTGCGCACCCACTTTGTTCATTGACGCAGCATCCACTAAATCTTAAAACAGCAATTCTATAGTCCCCCACAGGTGAATTGAAAGGTGCAAAAATACAGTGTATTATACGAAAACATAACAGATACGTGTTTTTTGACTTTTGCGCACCCAGCTTTGTTCATTGACGCAGCATCCACGTAAATCTTAAAACAGCAATTCTATATTCACCACAGGTGAATTGAAAGGTTCTGTGACTTTTATAACTTAAGTGTGTTGCCTAAGATGTTTAAATCTGGGGGTCATGCAGGTTTGGGGCTCATGCTGCGTTCCAGGACAGGGATATTCAATGTCCAGTTCAAGTAACATGATGGTTCAAATCATACTGCCTTCTGGCACTTTTTAATTTGTGGGTGATGCAGGTTTAAGGGTCATGCTGTGGTACAAGACAGGGATAGTGAATGGTCTGTGACTTTTTTTCTGTGACTTTTATAACCTAAGTGTGTTGCCTAAGATGTAGCATGTATCCATTTGACTGTTGTGGATGTTATTTTCAGCTTCTCCAGCCTTGTTTGGGTGTAATAATGAAGGTGTTGTTGCTCTCCCATAGACTTTAATGGTAATCGCTCATAATCGATGCTCACTATCGAAAAACCTTATCGATAGCGGCCGACTATCGACTATCGCTCGATCTCGATAGCCAATGCAATCGCTCAACACTAGTAATAAATATTCAACAATTTTTTGCATCATAACCAAGGTGTGCCGTGGAGTTTATATACATGCGGGCATGTGACTGCTGAGGCCAGAGATTTGTTGCAGCCTCACATGATCCATGAACGTGAAGCCATCAGTGAGGGACTTGGGGGAGCACTGGAGATGTGTTGTTCTTGGTCAGATTTCACTCTAAAACTGTGTGGAAAAAATGACTGAGCCACCATCCTGCCCTAGGCATGTCCTGAGAAAATACCACACATGATTGAAACTGAGGGGCACTTACCAGCTCTCTTGACAGTCTGGGAGATCTGCCCTCTTTGCAGGAATCACCCAAATGTTTCGGGAGAATTGGCAAGTACAGATTAAACATGATAGTTGTGTAAATTGGATCATTACAGACACAGCAAATCCTATTATGCGTACCTTTATTTTTTTTTTTATTTAGAATTTGTGAAACAATTGTTATTGGGGTCATTTTTTAATGTTATTTTTTGTATGTTTAACCCCTTAACCACCGCCCGCCGACGTTAGATGTTGGCTGGTGCGGGTCGTTCGGCTGCAGCGATGTCTTTAGACGTCGCTGCAGACGTCGGGGTTTGCGGCGCCCGGCGCTGGAATTGCGCTCGGATCGGGGCTGTACTATACTACGAGCACCAGATAGCGGGGGAAACCTCCGCAACCCGGTGCTTTAACCCTTTGAATGCAGCGGTGCATTACCACAGCGCAATCAAAGGGTTCCCCTGCTCTGTCGGGTGATTGGAACACCCGGTGACCCGACAGAGCCTGGGAAACGGCTGCACAGTCAGCTCTGGGGACCTAGAGTAGCCCCAGAGCTGTCTGTGTAACAAGCCAGTGACTAGGACGCACTTTGTGCTGTCCTAATCACTGCCTGTGTCAGACTGACACAGATTAGAATGCATTAGCATATATGAATATGCTAATACATTACTAAGTGTAAAAAAAAAATTAAAAAAATGTAAAACAGTTCTCCCTTCATGGGCATAAAAAAAAAAGTAAAAAAAAAAACATAAAAAGTGTAAAAAAAGTGTAAAAAAATAAATAAAAAAATAAAAAAAAATATTTAATAAAAAATAATTGTGCATAAATTACACGCACGAAAAACCTACACATATTTGGTATCCACATGACCATTATAACCTGTAGAATTAATCTAACAAGTTATTATGTGTGAAATGTGAATGGTGTAAAAAAAAAAAAAAAATTGAAAAAAAAAATTTGAAAAAAATAAAAATAAAAATTATTTATAAGTGAACTTTAACTATTCCCCCATAAAGTACAACTTGTCTCGAATAACACGAGGCCTCATACAGCTGCCTCATTGAAAAAATAAAAAAGCTACAACTATTGAAACGCAAGGAGGCAAAAACTAAAAAAATGTTCTGGTCATTAACTACTTTTCAGGCGTTCGGCTTAAGGGGTTAAATATATTTTAACTGTTTTTCCATTATTTTTTCTTTAAATTTATTTTCGTTCCATTATGGGATTCCACATGATCGTTTTTATCATACATAGCAATACAATGCTAGGCTTCAATGTATTGCTTTGTATCAATAAATGAATCAATATATGAAGAAACTGTTACTTGCAGGGCCTAATAGGCTTCATGCATAGCAGACTTGGAGGCCAATATTCAGCTTCTGACTTCCATGACAAGCATTGGCATCCCATGATCGTGTTAGCGGGGTGCCAATGGTTAGAAAAAGGGAGCCCTAACCCTCTGTTGATCATCGAAATGCCTCAGCTACTACTGAACCCGGCACCTAAGGGTTGAGGGTGTGGGATTGTTTCCAGCCTCTACTGTGGGAGCTTGGCTGTACATTATAGCAGACTCCCTCTTGCAGGCTGTGTGGGCATAGTTTTTGAACCTGCGCCATCCAAATATCCCGGAAGATTTTTAAACTCTCCCAGGAGGACTCCATTTTACCATTAGTCTCCCGAACGGTTAACTTGACAAGGCCAAAATTGTCCCAGCTCCTTCTCCACAAATGATGCTATTAACATGATCTAAAAATGTGTTGATAAAACTAGAAGATAATTAGAAACTTTTGAATGATGTTTAGAAACTTTCTATTGGTTGGCATAGTTTATGGTAATAATTGCAGCAAATTTGACACATATTTTAGACTCATTGCATTGCAGATTAAGCCATTCTTCTCTCCCGTTAAGCCACACCTCTTTTGTCACACACAGCACAGAAGAGTCTAAAATAGATAAAAAATGCTTTGACAAAAAACATATTGTTTGAAACGCGGCAGCCTGTGCCCATGTTTTGACCCTGTAGTATCTAGATTGTTTTATGTCCTGATGGAATCACGTATTTATGTTTTTAACTCTATATGGAGTGCTGGATCACAAATTGAGTTTGCTGACTAAATGTGGCACAAATTGTGCCAGAATGGTGGGATAATTGCCATAGTAAATCTGCCCAATGTGACTATCTGCCCAAAGACTATCTTTGTTGCCCATAGCAACCAATCAAAAACTAGCTTTTGTTCTCCCAGTACAGCTTAAAACATGAAACTTAAGCTCTGATTGGCTGCTAATGGCATCAAAGACAGTTTTACTGTTAGACAATTTTGATAAATGAGACCCAATGCTTTTTTACTTGTTTTATGGAATGGATCATAATAATAGGTAGAACCAGAAATTCACAGTTTATATTCATTCTTTTGTTCCATCACTGTCAAAAGATCTTTTGCTTACAGAACTAAAAAATAAGATCTGAAAAACTCTGATCAGTGAGTTGTCTTCGTTATGTGAAGGGTCATCGTGTACAACCACTAATGGTAACCATTGCAGTGCATATAAGGCTTCTTTACTAGCTTCCCATACATCCAGAATGGCATATAGATCTCCAGTGTTATGAATGCACCTCTCCAGAAAAATGTATCCATTCCTTTTACCGTAAATCTCGTGAAAATTTTGGTCACAACTCCTAAAATAAAAAAAACATAATAATTCAAAAACAGCTCAGTATAATATTAAATATGCTCATTTAAAGGACGATGCTTGGCATGTATAATATTAATTAGTCCATGTATTTTAAAATTATTTATTATTTTAAAGCAACACCAGGAAATCTCACATAATGTATTGTGACTGGGACAGTGCCTGAGGGTGGTGCATGATGCAGCCATTCTGTTTGGTTCACTGGCCCCGCAGGCACAACACTGGACATAACACAATTTATCAATTTTGCCTTTAAGAGGTTCTTAAAATGTATGTAATACAAAATATAATACTTATAAATAAA
Source organism: Phyllomedusa bahiana (assembly GCA_025379985.1). NCBI lineage: Eukaryota > Metazoa > Chordata > Amphibia > Anura > Hylidae > Phyllomedusa > Phyllomedusa bahiana. The sequence continues at coordinate 175,657 of JAODAL010002481.1, forward strand.
TTATTCATGTAGAGAATAAAATACAGATGAAAAAATGCTGAGCACTAACCTGCTATTGCCATGTATTTCTTGCTTGTGGAGGATCAGTCATGAATCAATCATTTAAAATAGCCCTGATCTTACTGTACAGTGGTATCTTGGTATAAGTCATTAATGCATTCCAGAACCTTGGACTTATACCAAACAAACTTTTCTCATAGGAAATAGAGGGTAAATAATTAATTCATTTTTATAATAACAATAGGATAATTGTGTATTATCCACAATACTACTCACGTTCTTCAAAGGCAGCCTGGATGAAGCTGTAATAGTGGGGAGTATGAGCTGTAGGCGGCCACAAGCTGACTGTGTTTTAGTAGAACTAGATCAAAGTAACTCTGTAGAACCACCTCATACACACTGTCGCATACTCGGAACAAGTAGGCTACCATGCAGTCTATTCCTCAAATAAGATGAGAGGATCAGAGATGTAAAGATGCGGGGGAGACAGCAGCTATAGGGGTACGGCACTTAGGAGCTTGATATTAGAAGTCACTGCTAAATCCTTCATCCTCACTTGAGATAACCGAAAAGTTGTGCCAAGCTCCTCTGTTACACATACTTTGCCATGCAGGTCCAGGCCACTTTGTGTTTTATACCAAACAAGATGTTTCGAGTTCAAACAGGACTTATACCAAGTTGGATTTATACCAAAGTGGATTTATACCAAGGTACCACTGTATTTACAAACAATGCTTAAAAACATTGGGGAGGATTCACTAAACAGAATGGGGCAAAATTCAGACTCTAGCGGTGGCAAAACTGGCAAACCTTATTTATTATGTGTTTTAGATACTTCTTTTGAAAAGTGAGTGGAGTCACAAAATGTCTCAGATTTACTCCTGACATGCACCATTCTTTTAGCGTAAATATAGTAGAATAGGAAGGCAGCCATGTGGTGACTTAAGTAAGATAAAAGGGGGAGTTCACATGATATATTGTGGCAGACACAGGTGCGCGCCGCAACAGACACTTGTTGGGCCGTTGAAATTCATTTCAAAGCGATTATACTCATATCTCACATATTTCTTGGCACATAAGCACTGCAAAGAAACATACATGAATAAAATCATCATTGACTGTACGACGATGATGATTTTATACTGCAAACAATGAGTGATGTACGTAACCATTGTTCGAAGATTGATTGCGGCGCGTACTTCGCTGCAAATATACTCCTGAGTACATGCTGCAAATATGTCCTGTGAACATACCCTAACATATGACATAAGTTGCCCAAGTTTATCACACAGTGTGTACCACTGCACTAAATTTATTGTATTTTCTGCCCATCTGGCCTAGTTTTTTAATTAAAATTAACACATTTCAACTGCAATTTTGTTAAACCTAATGTTAAAGATCTGTCCTGGAGTTGTTAGATTCTCATCTTCAACCCTTATTAGTAGGATTTAAAGAGGTTAACAGGGATTGTTGCTATGATGTTCTATCCTTACTGTAGGCCTTTAATATCTAGTTAATGGGGAACCAATTCCTGGTGCCACTTAAAAAGAGTTTTCTCATCATGCAATTTTACAGAGCCACAACCAGCTTTAGATTCACACTTCCTGGTCAGGCTGTGGGTGGGTCTATAGCAGTGATTGACATATCACATCTTCTTTTCCTAACTAGTGATGAGCGATTACGTTGACTATCGTCATCGGGTCGATAGTCGATATCGGCAATTATCAATAAGATATTTGATAGTTGATAATAGATTATCACCGATGACCATTAAAGTCTATGGGAGAGCAACAACACCTTCATTCTTACACCCAAACAGGGCTGGAGAAGCTGGAATTAACATCCACAACAGTCAAATGGATACCTGCTACATCTTAGGCAACACACTTAGGTTATAAAAGCCACAGAAAAAAAATCACAGACATTTACTATCCCTGTCTTGCACCACAGCATGACCCTTAAACCTGCATGACCCACAAATTAAAAAGTGTCAGAAGGCAGTATGATTTGAACCATCATTTTACTTGAACTGGACATTGAATAACCCTGTCCTGGAACGCAGCATGAGCCCCAAACCTGCATGACCCCCAGATTTAAAAAGTGCCGGAAAAAGGAGTCTTTCAACCACCATTTTAGTTGAACTGGACATTGACTATACCTGTCCTGTACCGCAGAATGACCATTAAACCTGTCTGACCACATAAAAAGTGCCGGAAAAGGAGTCTTCAACCACCATTTTAGTTTTCACTAGACATTGACAACTTCCTGGCCACAGCATGACCCCAACCTGTATGCCCCAGATTAAAAAGTGCGGAAAAAGGAGTCTTTTCACCCCATTTTAGTTCACTGGACTTGACCATACCTGTCCTGTACCGCAGAATTACCATAATGTCTACCCAAAGATTAAAAAGTGCCGGAAAAAGGAGTCTTTCAACCACCATTTTAGTTTCACTAGACATGACATACTGTCCGGCACAGCATGACCCAAACCTGTATGACCCAGATTAAAAAGTGCCGAAAAGATCTTTCAACACCATTTTGTGAACTGACATGACTATACCTGTCCTTCACGGTATACCATTAACTGTCTGACCCACAGATTAAAAAGTGCCGGAAAAAGGAGTCTTTCAACCACCATTTTAGTTGAACTGGACATTGACTATACCAGTCCTGTACCGCAGAATGACCATTAAACCTGTCTGACCCACAGATTAAAAAGTGCCGGAAAAAGGAGTCTTTCAACCACCATTTTAGTTTCACTAGACATTGACCATACCTGTCCTGGGCCACAGCATGAGCCCCAAACCTGTATGACCCCCAGATTAAAAAGTGCTGGAAAAGGAGTCTTTCAACCACCATTTAGTTTCACTGGACATTGACCATACCTTCCTGGCCAGCATGACTCTTAAACCTGTTTGACCCACAGATCACAAAGTTGGCACTATGCTATTTTGTACAGTGACTGTCATTTAGTATATTTTTGGTAACTGACATATGTATAAATAAATTATTTAGGGAAGTATTATTAATAGTATTACAATAATATCATTTTGATTTTATTACAAGAGAGATAACATACAACTACATCCCTCCTGCAGTTTTTAAAGGTATTTTTTACACGTGTAGATGTGTTAATTTGTCCGCACACCCCATAAGTAATAAAAATGTCCTAATCATCCCCAAAACACTTCTTAGTTGAGAAGACATTTACCCTCCTGGCTTCTAAGAGTGATTCAGCCAATCAATTCAATGGTTTCATTTTTACTCCAAATCCTTCTTCAGTGATTAGGGACAGACTCCCCTGGAGATCAGATGATGCGACCCCATAGTGACTCCAGCCCCAGAAATTTTAAGCCTCAAATTGTGCAATTTGTGTCCAGCCCTGGAGCCCTTTTTGACACTACTTAACCTCACAGAAATCACCTTTTCAAAATCTGATTTTTTAGAGAAATTTGAGCCCCCTAATAATTGCCCCTAATGGTGAGAGCCAGTGCTGCCATCAGCCATCTGTTAACGCGGAAGTCCAACTGCCAGGGACACTTACAGTGGGTGCGGTGAGAGCCCAGGCTAGCGTCTGTCATCTATTAACACGGAGGTCCAGCTGCCAGGGACAGACTTACAGTGGGTGCGGTGAGAGCCCAGGCTGGCGTCTGTCATCTATTAACACGCAGGTTCAGCAGCCAGGGCCGGAGTTACAGTGGGTGCGGTGAGAGCCCAGGCTGGCGTCTGTCATCTATTAACACGCAGGTTAAAATGCCCTTATGACGCCGCAACGTCAACAGTCGTGCTGAAGCAGAGTGCAGAAGCGGAAGTGTGAGGTAAGACCTCCAGCCTTCCTCAGTACACAGTCAAGACCTGGGTAGCGCTTGCCCCTCCGTATGAGTGCGGACCAATTGAGCTTCACTTGGAAATACTGGTGGTTAACGCTCCTGTTCCACCCAGGTGCCCTTTTTCTTGGTATTCTTTTTCTCATTTACTCAACGTGCTGGAGGAAATGGTCTCTGTACTTGTTCTCTGTCCGTGCTCCATACTCCATGTCCTCTGAATAACCTACATCTGGTCAAGTTTTCTGTACCTCCCTTGTACAATTCAGAGAATTTTTACCAGCTATTATGTACATGCAAGTTTTTTAGTAGTTTAATTCTAGAAAAAACATTTTTAAAATAGGATGGAATCCCACCATGTCTTTGTTTCTCTTTTTTAATTGTATTAAATGGGTTGTCTCAATACAGGGATTGCTAGCTATGTTAAAGATCTTGCAAAAACAAGTCATTTTGCAATATGTGTCCATTAACAGTGTCCTACCTAATCCTGTTTCTGACAGCACCATCACCCTTGAGCCACTCTTGACAATTGTGAAGAACAAATGTCTGTTAGAAACAACATTTTTTTTATAATAGGACCTGTAGTATAGCTGCATGTCACAGCAAAATGCCCCCAAAAATTCAAAGCATGACCCTTGAGCCACTTTGGACAAATGTGAAGAACAAATGTCTGTTAGAAACAACCTTTTTTAGAATAGGACCTGTAGTATTGCTGCATTTAAAAGCAGCATGACCCAAAAAATTATAAAAATGACTTCTCAGCCACTGTTAAAAATTGTGAGGGAGAAATGCCACTTAGAAGCCACATTTCTGTTCCAAAGGACCATGATTATTGCTGTATCTCACAGCAACATGACCCCAAAAAATTATAAATATGACTTCTCAGCCACTATTAAAAATTGTGAGGGAGAAATGCCACTTAAAAGCCACATTTCTGTTCCAAAGGACCATGATTATTGCTGTATCTCACAGCAACATGACCCCAAAAAATTATAAATATGACTTCTCAGCCACTATTAAAAAATTGTGAGGGAGAAATGACACTTAAAAGCCACATTTCTGTTCCAAAGGACCATGATTATGCTGTATCTCACAGCAACAGACCCCAAAAAATTATAAATATGACTTCTCAGCCACTATTAAAATTGTGATGGAGAAATCCCTTAGAAGCCACATTTCTGTTTCAAAGGACCATAATTATAGCTGTATCTCACAGCAACATGACCTCAAAACCATTGACAATGTGAAAACTTCTAAAGATAAAGTGAGTAAATGGAATACGGTGTTGTCATGAAACCTTGCTGTCTTTTACAGTCTCCTTACAGCAAAACCAGCAAAATGAACTGTTGGGAAAAGAGAATAAAAATTGCAGTAAGAAATGATCATTTTAAAAAAAAAGTTTTCAAGAGGACCATTTCTGTTTGAAGAGGAATGTGAAGTAGACCGGCAACTAATCGGTGACCTCGGCAATTGGGGCCACAACATCATCAGAGATCCATGCCTGATTCATCTTGATGAAAGTCAAACGATCCACATTATCTGTGGAAAGCCGGATGCGTTTGTCTGTAATGACTCCTCCAGCTGTGCTGAAGGTCCGCTCAGATATGACGCTGGCTGCTGGGCAGGACAACAACTCTATGGCGTGGTGAGCGAGCTCAGACCATTCGTTAATTTTGGATACCCAGAAGTCTATTGGGTCCAGAACACATCCAAAAACATCGGTGTTGAGACGCAGATAGTCGTGCACCATGATCTTAAGCTGGTCTCTGTGTGTTGGATGTGTGCCCTGCATTGCATGTGTTGGTGAGGTGGTAAATAAAGATTGCCAGAGGTCACCCATTAGGCTTCTGCCACCTTGCCTGCTGCTGCTGCCGCTACGGCTACTTGGCACTCTACTGCTGTCATGTCGCTGATGTTGTTCCACCGTGACATTTGAAGAACGTGAATCAGACGCAACAGATGTCTCCAGTTGATCAATCAGCAAGGTCTCCATTTCCTGCATTTTACTCTCTATTGGGTGGGTGGAAGGAAAGTGCTGAGTTTTGTTTTGTACCGGGGATCCAGGAGGGTGGCCACCCAGTAACTGTTGTTCATTTTGATGGCCTTAATGCGAGGATCATGGAGGAAATGGAGCATCCAAGCACTCATGTGAGAGATGGAGCCTTGATTTCCCAAGCCTCTGGGTCGAGGGGCACTAGCAAACTCGACCCAGATCCTCCTCCACCTTAAATTCGCGCCAACCTCTTTCCAAGGCAGGGACGTCGGTAACGTCGGTGTCTAGGAATACCTCCTCCTCCTCCTCCTCCTCCGCTTCCTCCGGCACAGCTTCAACACAGCCCTGACTTGCCTCAGATGATGCACCCTGAGAGCTGATGCGCTGCCTTGCACAAGCCCTGGACCCCGAACCATTGCTTAATGAAGACTGATAAAATTGAGAAACTGTCGGGCCTTGTGGATTCGACGGAGAGAAAGGCTCGGTGTCCGCATCTGTGTCCGTCTCCTCCTCCGTCGCTGGCGGGACCTGTTATTTCAGAGAGTCCAACAATCGTTCCTGAACTAGGATCACCACAATGCTCATGCTGACAAGGGCATCGTCCGCACTGACCATTTTGGTGGCTTCTTCAAAACTGGCAAGGATGGTGCAGAGCTCTTTCACCTGCCTCCACTCTCGGTGGCTCAACACCCCGAGGTCCGCACCGCTGCTTGTCAGGCCATGTGTCACTTCGTACTGCGTAATGGCATTGCGCTGCAGCCACAATCGCTGGAACATGTGGAGGATGGAATTCCAGCATGTTGCCACGTCAACAATGAGACGGTTGACGGGGAGGCCGAGCTGACGCTGCAACGCAGCCAGGCGGGATGAAGCAGGGTGCGAACTCAGACCTCGAGCCTTCTTCAGCAGGCAGTCCAGACCCAGGTAGCTCTTTAGAAATTTCTGGACGACAAGGTTCATGACATGTGCCAGGCAAGGGATGTGCTCCAGCCTACCGATCTTAAGGGTGGCCAGCAGATTTCGCCCATTATCGCACACCACCTTTCCTGGCACAAGGCTCTTGTCACCCAGCCAGCGCTCGGTCTCGTGGCGGAGAGCCATCCACAGCTCTTGACCTGTGTGTGGACGGTCTCCAAGACAGATTTATTTCAACACGGCCTGGTTTCTCTGGGCACGTGATGTTGGGGTTCAGGGGTACACCGCATGACTACTGCTGTCCAAATTGAACACTGAGTGCCGGCATGAAGAAATGACACCAAAACACAGAGAGCTGGTATGAGTTCCTTCTCAGTGTAAAGCAGGCCCAGAATGAATGACTTTATTAGAATACAATGGATTTTTACAAGCTGCCTTCAGGGCGTGGTTAAGTTCCTTTGTTTCTTGCATTCATCAGGAATGTGGCACTAGTTGATTGGTTCTCCAGATATGGTCATGATTTCCACCCAGATCCATGCTGGCACATAGTGGGGAGTGGTCCAGGAAGCGGGCGCCATCTTGGAGTATCTGTGCTGTTCAGCTAAGCTTATATGTGTAATAATGCTTTTGCACCACAAACGTCATTACAAAAGCATTAGAAAAATATATGATTCCCCTCACAATCCCCCCTTAAACATTATTACACTCTGACCCTGAGTTTGTTTCACATTGTTTCTTCCCCTAATCTAAAATCACCTGTGCCTGCCAAAGCTGGGCGGGATAAGTGTTGTGGATGCTTCACCAGGTTTGAGATGAGCCACTCCTATGGGAGTGACCCCCCCTTTGTAGTTGGGCTTTCCCAGCCTGACAGGCCCCTACTCTTTCCTTTCTAATCATCTGGATCCTAATCTTGGTCACGTCCCCCTTTAAATTCATTTTGCTAATGCAAAAAAAAATTTGGGCCACGGTTATAGGTGAAAACAAAAAAAAAAAAAAAAAAATTAAAATAGTTCTGTGTGAAAAGATCCTTTTATCTAAAAGTCTTATACTTCCATAATGTAAAACAACATGAGTGTAATGCAGGATATGCAGGGGTTATTGGCCCTTACTTCCTGGTTGATAACAAACAATTTGCTCCATCTTGGTGAAAAGGGACTTGGGGAAAGGGAGGCAGACACACATACCCTTGGCTGTATCAACGGCGTGCAAAGGGGCGTCAGTGACAGGGGGGAGCTTGGTGCAGACATGCGACAACACTGGCGCAGACATGGCGATCAACACTGGCGCAGAAAAATTTGCGGTCAATGCATCATTCCGTTTTGCGATATCCCCGCTTCTGGGCATACCTCACCTTTTAACCCCATCTCGGTCCTCGGGCTCCGGCCCCCCTTGGAATCTGTGTGAATAACCTTTAAAACAAACTTGAATCCTTGGGGGAAAATCCACAACAAGACTCCTTTCATTTCAATTGTCCGTGCGTGGGGGGGGGGGGGTAAACATGGCACTCGTTTAAATCTAAATCACATAACTAGTCACTAAGAGCAGTAAAAAATCTGCTCTCCTCCTTTTTGATCTTCAAAACCCCTGCAGGGAAAAAATAAATGTCCATAATAAAAATTAAAAAAAATTTATAAAAAAAAACTCTGCCCGTTTTGGGTTTTTAAAGCTTTCTGACACAGCAAAAGTCCCAGAATAATAAACTTCTCATCACTGAAAAATCAACACTAGAAAAAAGATTCCATAAACTCCATTTTGGGCTTTTGGGTTTAAAATCACATAAAAACAAAGAACAAAAAAAATCATTATCCTTTTCTCACCTGTAGGTCAACATATAAAAACATTCTCATCATAAATTTTCAAACAGCTTTTCTCATGTTTTTTTTTGTGGATCAATATTAAATTATATATTTTCAATAATTCATGATTTTTTTTTTCAACATTAACTTATCTGCATTGGCCTAACCTCCCCCTCCTCAGATCTACTTTCATCAAATCTTCACTGAAAAAAACCCTTAAATTTTTTCTATTCATCATAAACATATAAACCCCATACACCTTTAACTGTGTTGAAACAAATTAATTTTAAACCTAAAACATAAATTTAACTTTGCCTTAGTCACCCTTTTTCTTAAAACTCACTGCTTTTGCTAGTAAAAAATTTTTGGGTGGTCTTATCACCATTGCAAACAATGCATAAGGATTCATGAAAGGGATTTACAGACATACAAACATTGATCAAACACAAACAAGGACAATACCCAATTCACATGTTTACACTTTCTCCTCTCAAAAAAAAAAATTAACTTTTTATCATTTTGACCCCAAACAAAAAAAATAAAACAAAAATGATTTTTTGTTTATGACTGCGCAGTCTTTTTTTAAAATCTGGTTGAAAAAAAACCCTTTTAAAAAAAAGTAATTGGGGGTATTTACTCCCAAAAAAAAAAAACCAAAAAAAAAAACCTCAAAGTTAACTTTAATCCCCGGGGGGCTTTTTTATTTATTTATTTTTTTTTTAAAATATATCACTGAGGTCTTTCATGAAAACCCTTTTCTTTACTCCTGAAAATAAACAGAAAATTTTAAAAATCACCATCCCCAACTTTTAAACTTTGGGGAAAAGGGGGGAAAAAAAAAGTATTTTTTTTATTAGGAGGCGTCCGCGTTCTGCTGGAAACTGGCTATTCAAAAAAGAAACCCCCTAAAAAAAGGTCAAAAAAAAAATTGCACACAATGCAAATTTTAAAATGAGCTCAAAAAAAATATCACGGGATTTTTTTCTTTCATCTAGTTGAAACCCAATTTATAAAGACGCTACCCAATATTTTTCCCTTTTAAAAACCAAAAATCCCTTCATACATCTGATTTAAGGATAATTATTCATTTTTAAAATCAAATATATCAGATTAACCACCTAAAATAAAGCACAAGCATATCAGTGCATTATAAAAACGAATTTTTTCCTATATTCGTTCAACAAATATAAAACCATCTAACCCTTCACTTTCTATAATAATATCCCTGCAATATAAGGAGCTGAAAAACTTTTCTCATAATTAATGACCAAAACAAGGCACATAAAAAATTAAAATTTATACAATAGATGAAAACTTAAAAACAAACTTATACTGATATCCTTCTTATTTAAACGAAATCTAGCTGATCCCTCTGACACACATCCCCTGCACTCTCTTATGGTAAACTTAGGGCGAAAGGGGGCAGGATCAATGACTCATCAGGTGATGAGGAAGTACGGGGTTGTGGGGGTGAGAGGGGAGGGGAGGGACAAGGCACTGGAAATGTTTTTGGTAAGGGAAGGGGCAGGGAAAAAAGGATTTTTCCCCCCTGCCACACCAACACAATACTCAGCAGGGGGGGGGGGGGGATTTGCTGGCCCAATTGGGAACTCCCACCTTATAAGGTGGTGGGTTTTTTCAAAACAATACTTATAACCAAGAACATTTCCTTTCTTACCCTACATTCATCTCAGACCACCCTTCTTTTGATATCTCTTTAGCTGCTTTTTCCCCAAACTAATGCACATCTAAAAGCTTTCTATCGTCAAGCCCTCCCTTTTTGTCTTTTACAGCTAAAGCTCACAATTTAGTTGAAGTCTACCCTCCTGGTGAAAACCACACTTTTTCATTAACTTTTTTAACCTTCTCTACATGGGTTTTTTCTTTCTTTTTCCCCTACACTTCTTTTTTTTTCCCTCCACTAATCCTGCGGATGACTGAGCCCTAAAAACGGGGCCTTTTTTTTTTTTTTCCCCTCATAAACTTGAGGAACCTAATCATACAACGCTTTTTAAACACACACGTCCAGCGACCTCCCCCTCGAGCTACCGGTTAGCGGGGTCCCTTTTTGCTAGAAGATCCCCTACCTGCAAAATTGGGGCTGTCCTGGGTCAGCTAGAGTCTTGTCTAATCTGCAAATGTCAACTCTCCTCTGTTATCCAATCTCGCTAGAACTTTTCCCTACGAAACAGCAACAGTTTCAGTCTAGTAGAATTTCCTACTCATTTCCTAGTCTGCAACTGACGCATCAAGCCCCAAACAGATAGGGTTTTTCCCAAAATTTAAACCCCGTGCAGTCCTTGTCCGCAGGATCACCAAAAACAACAGTAGTCACAGGGGTTTTCAGCTGGGATCAGGTTCTTAGACATACAGCGGGGAAACCCCTGCCCGACCAGAAACCCCGGGCCGACCAACAAACACCCCCCACCCAAACCCCGGAACCGTCCAAATACAAGGCAAGCTACAGATTTCAAAAAGAAAAACCATAATTTCCGTGTTTTCAAATGAGGTGATCGTCCCTTTTTGGGCAGTCCAAGATAAGTCCAGGGGCACCGCAGGTCCTCCAGGGAATGCTCCGTTGGGACTGCCCCCCGACTGGGCCCAAAAGTTGGGGTTTAGGGGGACACCGCGACTACGCGTCCAAATTGAACACTGAGTGCCGGGAGAAGAAATGACACCCAAAAAACAAAAAGCTGGGATGAGTTCCTTCTCAGGGAAAAACGGCCCAATAAAGACTTTTATTAAATACAATGGATTTTTACAACTGCCTTCAGGGCTGGTTAAGTTCCTTTTTTTCTTTATTCATCAGGGAAAGGGCACATTGATTGGTTCTCCAGATAGGGCATTTAAATTTCCACCCATTCCAGCTGGCACATGTGGGGAGGTCCAGGGAAACGGGCGCCATCTGGAGTATCTTGCTGTTCAGCTAAGCTTAAAAGTTAATAATGTTTTTTTTCACCCCAAACTTCATTTCAAAAACATTAGAAAAAAATATTGTTTACCCTCACAGTGATGCCACCGAGACCTGGGGAAAGAGCCCTGCACCATCCCTGCGGTTTTGAAGAGCTGCCCGAGCCTGAAGCCACCGCACCCCCCCCCGAGACATCCCCCCAGCTCACCCAGTGACTGTCACAGAGATAAGCGGCCTTGACCGTGCTTACTAGTCCATGGTCGGTGGTCAGAATTCTTTTTTGCCACAGATCAACAAAGCCTTGAAATTTTAGATGACACGTGGCGGCCCCGGGGAGGGACGGCTTTTCTGGGAAAGAAAGCCCCTCGGCACTGGTATTGGGGGGAGGCAAGGCCATGAGTGGCGGGAACCCATCTTGTCCCCCCAGACGGAAAGGGAACATTTCCAAGGCCAAAAGCCTGGGAATCCCAAAATTTAGGCTTTTGGCCTTGGGATGGTTGGGTTAAAGTGTTTCTTCTGCTCCCAAACCTGGAAGACAGAAGGCTGGCTGCTAGACTGGCTGCTGTACGGCGTGCAGGTCGTCAAACTGGCGGAAGGAGAAGGGGTAGGATGGGTCTCTGGTGGTGCTGGTGGTACTCGTGCAACGGTGGAGGCTGAAGCGGAGGCTGATCCCTGATCATGACTCTGAGAGACATGGGCAGCTGAGGAATGCTTGGTGGTGGCGGAGGAGGAGGAGGCGGAGACAGAGGGTGTGACAGTGGTTGGAGGCCCGGCGTCGGTCTGGCCTTTTTTGGCCAAGTGTTGCCTCCATTTCAACTCATGCATTCGCTGCATGTGACTAGACATGTTGGTGGTGGTTAACCACCTAAGATTCTTGCCTCTACTTATGCGTTTACGGCAAAGGCGGCATATGACATCGCTGGGTGAATCAGAGGCTTGCTCAAAGAAGGCCCAGGCTTGAGAGGTCCTGGACCTTTTTGACAGCGATAAGCAAGGAGCGGGGTTTCCGCTGACCGTGGCTGGCGGAATCATATCAGTGGACTTCTGCGACCGCCCTCTCCCTTTTTGAGGCGGGACCCGTACTGACACTACCCCATCGTCTTCCTCCTTGTCAAGTGATGAAGCGCTCGCAAGCAAATTCTGCTGAAAAGACCACGTTGGATCCGCAATGTCATCATCATCATCAACACAGGTGACTTGGTCGTCCTGACATTCTGCATCCAGGAGCTGCGGGCTACAAGCAAGAGGGACTGCAAGGCGTTGCCGACCGCCCGGATTTTTGCCGATTGACCGGCTTCCTTCTCCTCCCCTGCTGGCATCAGTAACAGGGCGTCAGAGCAGAGAAAATCATCCTCTTGCCTATTGATCTTTTAACATGCCTTCTGACCCCAACCACATTTTGTCATCAAAGAGGTCTTTCAGAAAATGGATTATCCACAGTGGTGGGTACACGAGTTGACATTTGGGCTGCTTCATGTTGGACGGATGCTGTGATGCTGATGACGACATTTTTTCCGTGACGGGGGGAAGGAGGTAAACGCTGGCGGTTTGCATTAACCCTGAAGGCAATTCCCTTTTTTTACTGAGATTCACAGGGGCCCAACCCCGATACGGGCCTGACGGTCCTAAACTGACATCGCTGGCATGCGTGTTGTCGCCAGCACTGGAAGGAGCACCTTTCTCTCGTACCTCTATCCCCATGCCTACCCCCCCTCTTTGCTCGCTACCACCTAAATTTCGCCCCATGTTCAGAAATAAAAAAAATTTGAGAAGGGGGAATTTTTTGGGAAAGTCCTTTTATTAAAGACGGCAAATCACAGCTTTCTCAAATAAAAAAACAAAATTTGCTGTATTCAAATTTAACTACAAATACTCTTACAAAGCTTGACGACCAAAAGTAAAAAAAAACCCCTGTCTGAAATGTATCCGGGAAAATGGGGTTTTTTTGGCCCATCAATTCACCTGGGTGACTACAAATTGCTGATTCAAATTTAACACAAAGTACTCTATAACAAGCTTGCTGCCAAAAAAAAAAAAACCCCTTTCCCCTGAAATGTAACGGGATAATAAAAGGTTTTTTTTTGGCACCTATCAATTCACCTTGGTGACACAAATTCGATTCAAATTTAACTACAAATAGCCATGAACAAAGCTTGACTGCCCAAAAGGGGAAAAAAAAACACCGTTAAAGAGGGTAAAAAAAATTTTTTCCCCACATCCCCTTTGGGGTGACTACAAAATTTTTTTTGATTAAAAATTTAACCAAAGATTCTATCCAAAAAAGCTTGACTGCCCAAAAAAGTAAAAAAAAACACCTTTCTGAAAATGTATCCCGGGGATAAAAGGGTTTTTTTTGGCACCTATCAAAACCGTGTGAAATTTAAATTTTTCTTTATTCAAAAACTAAAAGTATCTAAACAAAGCTTGACTGACAAAAGTGAAAAAAACACCGTCTGAAATGAAACGGTAAATAAAGGTATTTTTGGCCCCTATCAACCTGGGGTGACTACAAATTGCGATTCAATTTAACTGCAAATTTAATTTCAACAAATTAAATGCCAAAATGAAAAAAACACCTTTCTGAAAGTAACTGATAATAAAATGATTTTTTTGACCAACAACCGGGTACAAAAAGTTGGGGATCAAATTTAATAAAAGGAATTTATCCAAAATTTTTATGAAAATTTAAAAAAACACGTAATCTAAATGTATTCCGAAAATAAAAGGTTTTTTTTGGGGCCCTATCCCCTTGCTGACTCAAAAATTATTCTAAAAAATTTAAAAATATATTTCAACAAAGGGGGAAGGAAAAATTTGAAAAGAACCTCAAAAATGAAAAATTTAAAAGGGGATTTTGCCCCAACAAAAGGCCCTCATTTACAAAAAAGAGGACCTGAGGGTGAACAAAGGGCTGTTCTATGTAAAACGAGGTCAGTATTTTTCCACCAAAGGCCCAAACCCTACACATCCCAGTTATGACGTCGCACACACAATCCACCCTGCTCTTTTCTGTAAGCTGTTTGCTGGCCGCCCAAAATGACAGGGAACGCCAAAATGGGGCGATTAAAAATTTTTCCAATTTTTAACCAAAATCGCGTGACAAAAAATCCTCAACGTAAATACCAGGTTTTCAACGTCGATAAAACGCTCAACACTATCAAAAATATTTCCTTTTACAAAAAGAAAATTAATAAGTTTTTACCAAAAGGGTCAAAGTGAAAAAACTTAAAAATTTATTTAAAAATGCGTTTCAAGTAAGACTCAGGAGGTATTGACTCACCATGGACGGAGTGAATAACCAGGGCCGCCATCAGCTGCAACGTCTGGACTCCCCTCTACTGCCCCGCCCACTGATCGCTCCAACCCCCCCCCCCCACTGCTCCCCCCCCCCGCTGACTCTTTCCCTTTCCCCACAACCACCGTCCTCCCAAAAAAATAAAAAATTGTTTCTGGGTCACAAGAAAAAAATCATTTTTGGGCCCTTTTTTTTGGTTTAGTTCTTGGGTGGTTTTACAAGGGCGGTTTTTCTAATTTTGGAGTCAGAAGTAACAATGGCCGCAAAAACCAATGTCACCACGATAATTTACTGCCCCAAAACCCTAAACCCAACCAAAATTTTTCAAAAAACAATATAAAAAGAACAAATAATGCCACCAAATACAAAACCTAACGAAGCACCACCTTAAAATGTTACTACCTCACATCCGACCAAACACCATAACAATAATTCAACACCTTAAACCCATACTCCCCCACATATCTCCACCTAAAATACTGAAAATCCGTAACACGAAATAAAACCAACACCCCCCAATATTTCCTCCCTACAGGGGTTGTGGTAACCCATACACGTGCTTACAAACATTTACTTACAATTTTAAAAAAGGGGGTCAAAAATTAGGCTGTGGTTGTTTTTCCCCCCCATTCTCCCCACCCAAGCCCACTCCCCACCGCCATGCATAAATTACAACACAAACACCTGAGACTTCTCAATTTTTTTTTTAATTTTTGCCCAAATGTGGTTCCCCCCTTACAAAATCCCCCCCATAGTGGGCCCCAAAAAGTTATAATTACCACCTGGTAATTATGGGCCCCCCAGTAGGTAGGCAGGTAGATAAGGGGCCCTCCAGTCGGTATGTAAGTACATTGGGGCCCCCGGGGGTACTGATCCGGGCCCCGGCTAAAAATTTTATTTGGGCCCCCTGTGGGTAGCTAGGTAGCTTGGGGCTCTCTGTGAATAGCTAGGTAGCTTGGGTTCCCCTGGGGGTAGCTAAGTATCTCAGGGACCCCTGTGGGTAGCTAGGTAGCTTATTGCCCCCTGTAGGTTAGGTAGCTTAGGGCCCCCTGTAGGTTAGGTCGTTTATGGCTCCCTGTAGGTAGTTTAGGACCCCTGTAGGTATAGTTTAGGACCCTTATAGGTAGGTTAGGGCCCCTTGTAGGTAGGTTACGGCCCGTTTAGATAGTTTAGTCCCCCCTCTAGATAGTTTATGGCCCGGGTAGGTAGTTCAGAGCCCCTGTAGGTAGGGCGCTCTGTAGGTAGTTTATCGCCCATGTAGGTAGTTTAGGGCCCCCTGTAGATAGTTTGGGGCCCCTTGTAGGTATTTTAGGGAAATGAGTGGCTCAGAAAGGGAAGATCTCTCCTTAGAGAGAGTGCCGTATAGGCGTGTGAAGATTCGAAATTGCCTTTTGTACTCCATGAAGCATCTGCATATCATAAGGCATTATGGGAAAGGAATGGGGAAGCAATTTCGAATCTCCACTCACCTATATGGCGCTCTCCCTAAGGAGAGATCTTCCCTTTCGGAGCCACTCCTTGCCTTCCATCCAGCCAGCCAGCATCGCTCTGCTCTGCACTGACGAGGGGCAAACACCCCGAAACGGCTGTCTGCAGATGAGTGATGCTGGCTTGGCAAATAGACCTTTTGCTTTCCAAAGACCCAGTGGGTCAAAAGCAAATTGAGGATTTGTTACATCCAATAGAGGGCGCTTGAGCTTCTCAGCTCCTTTCCCATAATGCCTTGTGATATGCAGATGCTTCGTGGTGTGCAAAAGGCAATTTCAAATCTCCACACGCCTATATTGTGCTCTCCCTAAGGAGAGATCTTCCTTTTCTTAGTTTCAGGTAGTTATCTAAGCCTTTCTTGAAACTCACAACTGTTCCTGCTGTGACCAGCTCCTCGGGCAGGCCATTCCACAGATTTACAGTTCTCACAGTGAAGAACGCTTTTCCTTTTTTCTCCATCCGAAGGGAATGTCCCCTTGTCTTTTGAGAGCACTTTACATGACATTATTTTTCCCCATACTTTTTGTAGGGGCCATTTATATACTTATATAAACTAATCATGTTCCTCTGGAGCCGTATTTTCTCAAGACTAAATAAGTTCAATTCTTCTAACCTCTCCTCATAACTAAGATGCTCCATTATAAGTTTGGTTGCTCGTCTTTTCTCTCTAGATCCATAACATCTTTTCTATAAACTGGGGCCCAGAACTGAACAGCATATTCCAAGTGAGGTCGCACCAATGCTTTATACAGTGGTAAAATTACATTCTTGTCCCGCGAGTCCAAGCCTCTTGGACAATATCTAACTTGCCTTAGAGGCAGCTGATTGACACTGCATGCTGTTATGTAGTCTATGAGCTACAAGAACGCCCAGATCTTTCTCAAGAATTGTTTCTCCCAATTTTTCTCCCCCTAGGACATATGATACCTGCAGATTATTTCTACCCAGATGCAGAACCTTACATTTACCAACATTAAACCTCATTTGCCAAGTGGATGCCCAAACACTCAGTGTGTTCAGGTCTGCTTGCAATTTATGAACATTATGGTGTCATCTGCAAAAATATAAACTGTGATATTGATCCCTTCCACTATATTGTTAATAAATACATTTAAATAAAAGAGGACCCAATACTGAACCCTGCGGCACACCAATCACAACCAGGGACCACTCATAGTAGGAGTCATTTACCACCACTCTCTGAGTACGATTTAACAGCCAGTTTTTGATCCAATTACACACTGCTATTTCTAACCCAATGGATTCTAATTTACCTAACAAACGCTTATGCGGGACAGTGTCAAATGCCTTTGCAAAGTCCAAAAACACAATATCCACAGCCACTCCGCTATCCAGACTTCTACTCACCTCTTCATAAAAACAGATCAGGTTGGTCTGACGATTTCTGTCCATAAAATAAGACATAAGACCACTAGAGGACATTATAAATGAGTTTCTTTATACTACATTCTAGTTAGGCCATATTGAAAAGTACCATAATGTAGCTCATTTTAGCATCTGTACAGTGGCCACAAGATCAGGAGCAATCCCCCCCCCCGCCAGTTTGAAAGTTCATGGTGATCTACGTTGGGTTCACTTAATGAAGACCTGCGACCTCACCTGACAAGTTTCCTTTAGTAAATACTTGTGTTCCCTGTGACATAAAAATTCTGGAGCAGCTTCTCTTACATCTCTGTGTTGTGCTGTTCCTCTGTTATTCTTATAGAACTTTATCACTGAATAATCTGAAAGAAAGGGGGATGTCCCTGCACACACTGACTCTGTCAGCACTGATTAGATAATGTCAGACTGTGCAGGAACAACCCCTCCAACTAGTAACACCCATCTGACAGATTCAGTAATAGATTTCTAGAAGAAACAAGAGGATCATCTCCACACAGTTATAAGAGGAGATGCTTCAGAAATGTTAGGATTAGTTAGGATAATTTCATACGGCGTAATTTGGAAGTGTAAATTTACGCTGATTAGAGACGTATTTTGAAGTATATTTTTTGCAAAGTTTGGAGCTTATTTTGTGATGTTTAAGTGCCAAAATAAAAACCCAAACCGTGTTACTATGGGATTTTACTGCCTCAAGAATTGCCAAGGCAATTGTATTTTTGGTGAAATATTTCGGTGCAAAATACGCCCCAGCACATGCATAAAATTACACCGTGCAAACATTTTACATGGAAAACAAGTAAGTACTAAAACACACATATCAGGAATGGCCACAGTCCTTTAAAACCAAGGGGCGGTTTGTTTAAATTACGTGGGATGGAAAGTATTCAGACCCTTTAATTTTTTCACTCTTTGTTTCATTGCAGCTTTTTGGTAAGATCAAAAAATTCCACTCAATTTTTTCACTCGACCCCACTCGAAAAAAAACCCCCAGAAACGTAATATTTTTGCAAATTTATTTTAAAAAAAGAAAATGAAATATTTTGCCCCTTTTCTGTGAATATATTTAACCACGTGTTGTCCCTTTCCTTCTGATCCCCCTTGAGGGACTGCCCTTCATTGGGGTCCAGCGTGTTTATTTAACTATTTGGGCTTGATTAGGAAAGGCACCGCATGTTATATAAGACACACAGCTCACAGTCATTCAGAGCCATGGAATCTAATGTTAAGGAACTGCCCAAGGAGCTCAGAGGCAGGATTGGAAAAAGGGACGATTGGCCAAGGAAAAAAATTTTGGAGCACTCAAGGTTCCCAAGAGGCACGTGGCCTCCATAATCCTTAATTTGGAAGAATTTTTAGACACCACAAAATCTTCTGACCCGGTCATCCAGCACCTAAGAATCGTGGGAGAAGAGCCATGGTGGAGAGGGAAAGAAGAACCCCCCCCGATCAATGTGGCTGACTCCAGAGATGCAGTAGGGAATGGGAGAAATTCCCAAAGCAACGATCACTGCGCCTCCCCCAGTCGGGGCTTTTTGGGAGAGTTGCCCGGGAAACCTCTACTCATGCAAGACACATGAAGGCCCCCCACAATTTGCAAAAAATCACATGAAGAACTCCCAGACTTTGAGAAATAAGATTCTCTGGTCTAATGAGAAGAAGATTGAACTTTTTAGTGTTATTTCTAGCGGTATGTGTGGAGAAAACCAGGCCCTGCTCATCACCGCCCCAATACAATCCCAACAGTGAACAAGGTGGTGGCACATCGCTATGGGGGGGTTTTTCAGTGCAGGGACATGAAACCGGGTTTCAATTGAAGGAAAGATGAATGCGGCCCAA
>JAODAL010002482.1:0-195068 GCA_025379985.1 Phyllomedusa bahiana
GGGGTCATGCTGTGCCAGGACAGGTATATTTCAAATGTCCAGTGAAACTAAAATGGGGGTTTTAAAAGGGATCCTTTTTCCGGGCACTTTTTAAATCTGGGGGTTATCCCAGGTTTGGGGTCTTGCTGTGGCCCAGGACAGGTTTTAGTCAATGTCCAGTGAAATAAAATGGTGGTTGAAAGACCCCTTTTTTCCCGGCACTTTTTAAATCTGGGGGTTATGAGGTTTGGGGCTCATGCTGTGGCCCAGGACAGGTATAGTCAAGTCCAGTGAAAACAAAATGGTGGTTGAAAGACTCCTTTTTCGGCACTTTTTAAATTGGGGGTTCTCCCAGGTTTGGGCTCATGCTGTGGCCAGGACAGGTTAGTCAATGTCCATAAAAACTAAAATGGTGTTTGAAAGACTCCTTTTTCCGGCCTTTTTTAAAAATCTGGGGGTCATGCAGGTTTGGGGCTCATGCTGTGCCCAGGACAGGTATATTTCAATGTCCAGTGAAACTAAAATGGTGGTTGAAAGACTCCTTTATCCGGCACTTTTAAATCTGGGGTCATGCAGGTTTGGGGCTCATGCTGCGTTCCAGGACAGGGATATTCAATGTCCAGTTCAAGTAAGATGATGGTTCAAATCATACTGCCTTCTGGCACTTTTTAATTTGTGGGTGATGCAGGTTTAAGGGTCATGCTGTGGTACAAGACAGGGATAGTGAATGGTGTGAGTTTTTTTTTTCTGTGGCTTTTATTAACCTAAGTGTGTTGCCTAAGATGTAGCACGTACCCATTTGACTGTTGTGGATGTTAATTCCAGCTTCTCCAGCCCTGTTTGGGTGTAAGAATGAAGGTGTTGTTGCTCTCCCATAGACTTTAATGGTCATCGCTCATAATCGAGTGCTCACTATCGAAAAACCTTATCGATGGTGGCCGACTATCGACTATCGCCCGATGTCGATAGCCAACGTAATCGCTCAACACTACCTTTAACAGCTATAATCAAAGTGTACACACTGTAGTGTGTTCAAAGAAAAAAAAAGTCACATGCCTTTCACAGCCAAAAATAATGGCAGCCATAGTGTCCCTATAACACGGACAGACACTGGGCTCATAGATCACACAGACCATGCTGATGGAAACATTACAAATAGTCTGATGTGACACTTGGGTGCCTCTCACCTCCCTTAAACGTGCCTGGAGTTGTGCATTTTTGTAAATTTACCCACATTTCGCCTGTGGTCCAAATTAGAGTTGATTACAAAACCACCTGTGTTCAAACACCACCTACAATTTTCAAAAAACGCTTGCTTTTTTTGTTATACTACATTTCACCTGAGCTCCAAATTAGAGTTAATTACAAAATCACTTGCATTCATTCATCTTCATTCCCCTGTTAATCACAACATGTAAACCCATCCTTAAATGGATGTTCCAGATAAATATTTTAAAACTAATTGGTGGTGGAACTGCTGCCGGTTCTAAATGGGTCTTATATTTACTTCTGGTCAGAGGAACATCACCATTTGGAAGTGGACACTTGAAGTGGTGATGTTAGACAATGGCGCGTGACCTCGGAGCCTATCAGCAGCTACAGAGATGACCATCTAGCTGGAGGTAAACAGAAGACCAGCTGTAGCGTTGGAATTATAGGTAAATGAGGAGGTATCACTTTTTTATTTTAATAGATAAGTAGCAGAACCAATTCATATTAAAATATTCATAAGAAAACCACTTTAATTAAAGGGAAACAGACATGACACATAGCTGCTTACCAGTTCAGAAAAAATGTAGTAAACGTATTCAGCTCACCTACATTGTTGCACGGAGAGATGGGAGATCCGGAGCAGGTCTCTCGCTACTTTGAAATGAAAAAATCTGTGGTAACTCCAGCAACTTTAGTCGTCTTCTATGATTTATAAAAAACTTGTAGCTTTATTAGATTCTTTAAAAATCCATGTTAGGATATCCAGACATAATCAGCACAGCAAACAATTCACCGACGCGTTTCGGGAGGCGTCTCCCTTATTCATGGTGTGACGTCAGTTGTGACATAACTTCCTTTATATAGTGTTCTGGTGAACACCCTATTACTTACTTAAAATATACACAAACACTAACGTTAAAAAACTTTCTGTTAACAAGTATACATACAAAAATGCTGTTGTTATAGCTGGACTCTAATAGTGGAACATGATATCATGGTGCTTATTTAAGCCTAGTGGAACTCTAGTATTTAGACGAAATATCCACCATGCCTCACGGGACAAAAGTTTTTTCCGTAAATCGCCTCCTCTTAGAGGTTTATATACTACCTCGATTACATTACAGGTGAAAGTACTAGTATCTCCCCCGTGGCACTCATAAAAATGTTTTGAGGCCATGGACACATTAGTGGTGGGGGTTTTCTTTATATCTGAGAGGTGTCTACGTATGTGAGTTTTTAAATTCTTACTACTGCAACCAACGTATTGTAATTGACACAAGGAGCACGTTATTAAATATATAATATTGTTCGTATTACAATTCGCATATGATATTTTAAACTTTTCTTTTGTAACCGTGGAAGAAAATTCCTTCGTGCACTGTGCATATTTCTAGAAAGGGAAATATAGTATTTAGCACAACGTATAGTGTACAATATAATAAAATTATCAGGATTATTAAAAATAATTTTCCATTTCTGTGCCGACAAGATAATATTAGGGAAATTATTAAAAATATTAAATTTATCTCAAGACGGGCACCAACACTGGGAAACTTATTATCACCAAGCCTTTTTAAAATCGATAAAAAGTCACACTCCAACTTGTTAACTACTAAGGGTTTTTATCGCTGTGGGCAACAACGATGCACAACGTGCAAATATGCACAGTGCATGAAGGAATTTTCTTCCACGGTTACAAAAGAAAAGTTTAAAATATTATCATATGCGAATTGTAATACGAACAATATTATATATTTAATAACGTGCTCCTTGTGTCAATTACAATACGTTGGTTCCAGTAGTAAGAATTTAAAAACTCGCATACGTAGACACCTCTCAGATATAAAGAAAACCCCCACCACTAATGTGTCCATGGCCTCAAAACATTTTTATGAGTGCCACGGGGGAGATACTAGTACTTTTACCTGTAATGTAATCCAGGTAGTATATAAACCTCTAAGAGGAGGCGATTTGCGGAAAAAACTCTTGTCCCGTGAGGCATGGTGGATATTTCGTCTAAATACTAGAGTTCCACTGGGCTTAAATAAGCGCCCACTAGAGTCTAGCTATAACAACAGCATTTTTGTATGTATACTTGTTAATAGAAAGTTTTTTAACGTTAGTGTTTGTGTATATTTTAATAAAGTAATAGGGTGTTCATCTGAACACTATATAAAGGAAGTTATGTCACAACTGACGTCACACCATGAATAAGGGAGACGCCTCCCGAAACGCGTCGGTGAATTGTTTGCTGTGCTGATTATGTCTGGATATCCTAACATGGATTTTTAAAGAATCTAATAAAGCTACAAGTTTTTTATAAATCATAGAAGACTACTAAAGTTGCTGAAGTTACCCCAGATTTTTTCATTTCACAGCTGCTTATCTGCCCACTGCTGGAGTCACAGTAACACTGCTCATTACTGCTGTAGAATGTCCTCTATGCTGCTACTGTTTCTGGGGGTGGGAAAGGGTCAAGGGGAGAAGAAGCTCCACTTTATTGAGCATACTGTATGGGAGACATTATTGGAACTAGTCTTTTATACTCTGGACCTGAGTCCAGGAAAAAAAGACAATTAGGCTATGTCTCCACGGCATAGAAAAACAATCATGTTTTTGGCGGTTTTAGGATTCTAAAACCACTGAAAATACGATTGTACAGCCTGCCTATATACTTTAATAGAAAAAACTATGTGTAGTCTACATAGGTAAAAAAAATTTCTATGCTCGTTTTCCGGCGCCGGCACGTTGTATAATGCGGCAGCGTTTTGAGTTTTGCCACCGGTTTCCCATACAATTAATTGTATGGGGTGATGGCAAAAAACAAGAACTGGCCGCGGTTTTTGCGCAAAACGTGACATAAACCACGGTCGTGCATCGGACAAAAAACGGTCAACTTTCGGACGGTTTTTATTCGATGCTGTGTAGACATAGCCTTAGAGATGGAGCCTGCAGAACTGCTGATAAATGTGATGAGAAATACTGTTATTCCTCATGGACTTATGATGTACACATTATTCTGAAAAGTCATCTGAGTTAATCTTTAAAAACAGGCAGTAAAAGTGTTTATTTTCTGGACAAATCAAAATGCATGAATTAATTAAAATATTTAAATTAATTTAGCAAAATCTAATCAAATGCATTTTATGCATCAGCCATGCATTTTGTTTCCCTTAGGGATTCTTATGGAAAAACACGGGAGCAGATACCATCTGGTATTCTAACAGCCAAAAAAAAAACAATGAAAAAAACAGAATGGTATTTCTGCTTGTTAGAATATATGAAACTAGTGCTTAAACCCAGGATCTGTGTCAGGAGCTTAACTGGGCATTTACTCAGGGTAACCATTCCCAAGTGGGAGCACCTTTTCATGAAGGGCACCAGACATTGGGCCTGGTGGCTCAGATTCCCAGAGGAGTCCCTTTTTCCACGGCATCTGTGTTCTCATGTCAAGAACACAGCTGAAATCTGTAGCTGAATAGCGATCCATAACCTACCTGTCCTGCCGTTCTCTTGGCCACAGACAGGGGCATAACTAGAAGTCATAAGGCCCTATATCAAAATGAAATGGGCCCCTACAACTTAATGATAGATAATGTAAATAACAAAGGTAGTAAGTAACAATAAGGTATTGATAATAGCACCATATGTTAGTGAACCCACATAATACATCAACTCACACTAACTTGCTATACTCCACAAAAAGGAACAATGTTCTTGCGCATCTTTGGGCCCCTGCCACCTCTAGGCCCTATAGCAGCTTCCATAGCAACTACAACTATATTATGCCTGAAGCCCACAAGACAGGACATTAGCATCCCTAGCACCAGCAGCCTGATTTAGTGACGTCATCAAGCTGCTGGGGTGTTGATGTACCATGCCTAATCCAGAATGGGGACTTCAAAGGCCCTAAGACACTTTAGCTGCTCTGCTTCTTGTGTGATCAGTGTAAGGTAAGTGGCATTCCTTTTTTTGGTAAAAGAGGTTCTTGCTTATTATTTGTGGCAAAAAAGGGCTTTTTTACATAATTTCTGCCCCAGACAGTAAAAACAGCCCCATCTGTGACCCTATACACCTGCCCTCCAAAACAGTAATAACAACCTTCTCTATCCACTTTATTATGTCTACCTTTATTATTTTCTTTTTCCATATTTTCTAAAGACTTTGTTGGCATGACACGACAGCCACAATGTACCAATGCCCGATATAACTTTCCAGTCAAAATCTCCCAATGACAACCACGTCGCCTACCATGGCAACCACAATGCTTCTATTGCCAATGACAATACCCTCCTGCACAGGGGCCTGCCATATGTAAAACCCTCTTGAGCTCAATCACACTTTATCTCTTGCCTCCAACACCAAGCTTAGCTTTTTCACATATGACATATAGCACTTACATTCATATATCAGTCTAAATAACAGTGAAGCCTGCAAATATCCAAACCATACAGGGCCAAATAACAAAGCCATATAGTGTATAAAAAAGTAGATAACAGACTCTTAAAGAACACTGGACACAAAAAGGACAGTATAGCTGGTTAGGCTATTGGTGGGGTTATCTGGCCACAGTCAAGGGAGATTTCCAGAGATTGGGGTTGGGAAGGCACCACCTTCAGTTACAAGGACTGACGCGTCCTGTATAGAAATAAGGTTGTGACTTTTTTGTTACCTTTGCTGTAGAAAAGCTATTGTGATATTACAACAAAAGACCATAAAAAATGCATATATAATTGTTCTTAGAGTTATACCCATTTAATGTACATGTAAAACGTTCACGTTCATAAAAATATTTGGTATATGAAAAACTCTGAACTGCAGCAGTCCTTACTGCCATTGTGTGTGAATAGGAAATTCAAAATTCCAGTCCACATTCAAGAAAAAGCCTAGCAAACAATGTTACATGGATAGAACTTTGAAGTGTAGATACAGACTAAATAAGCACCACCTATGCAGCCTTGTTTAATGCCAGATGTGCCTAAAATCTCTGAGATATAGCTGGTTTCAATTATATACATTCAGTAGAGGAAGGTGATTATGTGATATGACCCAAAGAAGGCACCATTACTTTTCTTCACTTTTTCAGTTGCAAACAAACAGCAACTGAAAACTGCTGCAGTAAAGGCCAGTAATGTCAGAGCATTAAAAAGGAGGAAACACAGCGTCTGATGATGTCCATGAGTTCAGGGCTTCAGGCAGTCATTGCCAACAAAGGGTTTTCAACCAAGTATTAGAAATTACCATTTTATTTACAATTATTTAATTTGTCTGATCATTTTTGGTCCCTTTTAAAACATGGCAGCACATGTTAAGTAGCTGAAACCCCTAAACCTTTCATCCAATTTTAATGTGGATATCCTCAAATGAAAGCTGAAAGTCCGGACTTTTGTCTGTGTTCATTATACAGTATAACTATAACTTGAATATGTTTCAGTAAATAGGTACAAAATTTGTGCCAGTGTCCAAATATATATGGACCTAACTGTGTATACAGTAGGGAAAATAAGTATTTGATACACTGGCAATTTTCCCACCTACAAAAAATGGAGTGTCTATAATTTTTATCATGGGTACAGTTCAACTGTGAGAGACAGAATCTCTGTGTGAAATCTCGCAATGCTTTGCTATCCTATTTGGACATTAGATGCAAGATGTATGGAAAGACGAGGATTAAATCTCCTACAAAAACTGAGTATACCACTGCTTTTTTACTACCCTAATTGGGGACATTGTATGAAGTGGTAATAAGCAAATGTTTACCCAAAATAAAAAGAAATAAACTCTTTAGGAAGAATTTGCAACACTGTGATCGACCTATGATTTATTGGATGTACTATTTATCGAAGAAGTGAGGGGAACTTCGCTATAGGTTATGGTTGATGTTCAGAATATGACTTAGTGGTGTTATACATAGCTAAAGCCACTCCTTAGTTGTGCTGACTGTGTGTTTCGAGTTATTGTCCTGCTGGAAGACCCAGCCATGACCCATCTTCAATGTGCTTACTGAGAGAAGAAAGTTGTTGGCCAAAATTTGGAGATACATGGCCCCATCTATCCTCCCTTCAATACGATGCAGTTGTCCTTTCCCCTTTGCAGCAAAGCACCGCCAAAGTATGAAGTTTCCACCCCTATGCTTCATGGTTGGGACAGTGTTCTTGGGGTTGTACTCATCTTCTTCTTCCTCCAAACACGGTGAGTGGCGTTGATACCAAAAAGTTCTATTTTGGTCTCATCTGACCACATGACCTTCTCCCATGGATCATCCAGATGGTCATTGGGGAACATTAAACAGGTCTGGACGTGAACAGGGGGACCTTGCGTGCCCTGCAGGATTTTAATCCATGACAGCATAGTGTACTACTAACAGTAATCTTTAATAATGTGGTCCCAGTTCTATTCAGATCATTGACCTGGTCCTCCTGTGTAGGTCTAAGCTGATTCCTGACCTCTCTCAGAATCATCCTTATCCTACGAGGCGAGATCTTGCATGGAGACCCAGACTGAGGAAGACTGACAGTCATCCTGGGTTTTATATTTCCTAATAACTGCACCAACAGTTGTTGCCTTCTCACCAAGCTGCTTGCCTATTGTCCAGTAGTCCACCCCAGCCTTGTGCAGGTCTACAATTTTATCCCTGGTAGACAGCTCTTTGGTCTTGGCCATGGTGGAGAGGTTGGAGTGTGATTGATTGGTTGTGTGGACAGGTGTCTTTTATACAGGTAATGAGCTCAAGCAGGTGCAATTAATACAGATAAAGAGTGCAGTGTAGGAATACTTCTTTAAAAAAAAACAAAAAAACAGATCTGTGAGGGCCAGAATTCTTGCTGGTTGATAGGTGATCATATACTTATTTCATGCAATAAAATGCAAATTAATTATTTAAAAATCATATGATGTGATTTTCTGGATTTTTTTTAGATTCTGTCTCTCACAGTTGAAGTGTAGCTACGATAAGAATTACAGACTTCTCCATTCTTTGTAGGTGGGAAAACTTGGAAAAATTGTTTATTTTCACCACTGTAGATAACACAGGATTAATCATTCACAGCAGGAGATGGTGACAGCTCCCCATCTGCCCCTCCCTGCACACTGACTTCTTCCCAGGTCACACAGCATGTCTATAAAAGTCAGTGGGTCTACTCCTGTTCACAGGCTCCTATGTCCATGTAAAGCATCTCTTTGAATGTGGTTTAAAGCATCTCTAGCAAGGAGACTGCCCACATAATTATGTACATGGAACAAAAATTTTAAAATCTACAATCAGAAAATAAAAATGGCTTAGAAGAAAAGAAAATATCAGTATCTTGTTTTAGAATTAGTAAAAAAAGACAATAGATTCCCTTTAAGCAGGCATTAAAAATAGAAAAAAGCACAATAATAAAATGTTAAAGTAATCCAGCATAGTTAAAGGGGTTGTCCAGTTCACATAAAACACTACTAAGCTTCTGATGCCCCATTAAAAAAAAAAACAATAAAAAAAACCCTATACTAACCTTTCTCTACTTCCTAATTTACAACATTTGTCTATAGGTACACAAAGAAAGTCACAGTGCCAGGATGACAATTAAGCAGAGGTCCTGGCTCCTAAACGCACTCCAAACAATGTGGATACCAGCTATTAGTTACAGCAGGCACCTGCTTTCAGTGGCTGGCAGGGTCGGACTGGCCCACCGGAGGTTGGAGGATCCTCTGGTGGGCCCGGGTCTGACACAGTGGGGCCTACAGCAGCCCTGTAGCACTGAACTGGGCAGTGGCATGATGAAGTGAACTAACCGCGCCGCTGCCTCTCCTCAGCCACACAGCTGTCACTGTGCATAGGTTGTGTGGCCGAGTAGCTGCCGGACAAGCGTCCCGGTGCTGGCGGTGTGACATCATCATGTCGGGCAGAAGAGGAAGCTCGGAAGGAGGTAAGTATTGTTATTTTTAATGGCGGTTACCTGCCTTTCTGAGGGGATCTATACATACCTGCCTAACTGAGGAGACCTATATATACCTGCATAACTGAGGGGACCTATATATATGTGCCTTTCTGAGGGGGACCTATATATACCTGCATAACTGAGGGGACCTATATATATGTGCCTTTCTGAGGGTACCTATATATACTTGCCTAACTGAGGGGACTTATAAATGTGCCTTTCTGAGGGGACCTATATACACCTGCCTACCTGAGGGGGCCTATACATACTTGTCTAACTGAGGGAACCTATATATACCTGCCTAACTGAGGGGACCTATATATATGTGCCTTACTGAGGGGACCTATTTATACCTGCCTAACTGAGGGAACCTATATATGCTTGCCTGCCTGAGTGGACCTGTATATATCTGCCTTACTGAGGGGATCTATACATACCTGCCTAACTGAGGGGACATATATAGTTTCCTATCTGATGGGACCTATACACCTACGGAACTGAGAGGGCCTATAGAGCTTCCTATCCGATGAGGGGAGCTATAGAGCTACCTAACTAAGGGGACTTATATACTTATAAGTAAGGAATTGCTGGGAAAGTGAGGATTCTAAGATATTTGTGTCCAAATCTGCAGGGACGAGTGTTGGCTGGGAGAAGTCGGCATGGTGGTGTGGATCAAATGGAGAAGAAAAGGGAACGGGAAACGTTCAAACGACAAACATCACCTGTGGGTCACTAAATGTACCTGAACTGTAATCACTTATATGTGTGCAAAGTGTAATGGTTTATATTCAGTAATTGTGTGGTGGTATTATTCTATGTTGATTACAGATTAGTATGATGATGTCTCTGGCATTCTCCAGTTGTTCCACTCATACCTACCTGCAATATCCAGATGTTTGACTGAGGAAGGTTCGTTTGGTTACTTGGAATGTATTGTTCTCTCTAATATACCCAACTTATGTTACACTATCGAATCTGTTTAATAAATTATCACCTCTAAAGCAATTTTGACGGTGTACCGTGAATGACTAATATTGGTACATTCACAATTGGTAATCGTTTTACATGCACGCACAGACCATTTCCCTTACCAAGGAGTGCACCAGTTGTAGTGGGATGCTGTCCTCACGTCGGTCTGTCTAAATTCAGGCGAGACCGGGCTGGGCACTGTACAGGAGGTGGAGACTGCGAGGTAAAGTGGGCCACTAATATAAACTCCGCTGATGGGCCCTAGGCACCCCAGTCCAACACTGGCAGCTGGGACTGGAGTTAACTTTGATCCCGGTTGTTCAGCTACTAAGTTGTTGCAGTTACCAAAACCTAACTATCTTCGCAGCTAAACCGTGGATGGGAGTGGGGGGGTGGAGGGGGGCATCCGGATAAGCTTGTCCACAATGCAATCATGGGGTGCCAGCTGGCGGTCATGCCAGCCTGGAGCCTGCCATTTTACAGCCCTTCTTACACCCTGCCCGAGGTCGTGTGCCCAGGACATCAGAGTGCCGTGGTCCGGCCCTGGAAACTAATTCTTACTATTATTGCAAATATAGAGGGTAACAATTAACCTGTCAGCTATAAGATACAGCCTATTCATTACACACACACACACACACATCATGTTATAGAAATGACTAATCCATCAATTATACTGCATCTTCACATTGTTTTATAAAGGCTTGAGATATGAGGCCTTCATTATTTATATATATCGCATATACATTAGTCGGAACCAAGTGACAAATATCCTGCTACCTGTGCATGTGGTTTGTAAGGTAGTCAATGTATTTCAGCCCTGTGATACCACTTACAATAAGGAGTTAAAATATAGATTGTTCATACCATGCAGCATTTGTAATACTCAACCTAACCATATCTGGTGCTTCTTACTTTTCTATTTAGGCCATTGGAGTCTAGAACTTATTTAATTTCCCATTTTCTGAATTGGCAGGAAGTCCAAACCATCAGATATCACCTGTGACCTGATTATACATAAGGCTCAATTCACACCATTTTAGACTCCTCACTCTACTGACAAACATGACAATGACATACCAAAGCCCCCACTATATTGCCAAGGGTCCTATTGAACATATACTCCAAAACCAGTATCTGAAAAATACATGAAAACATTGCTATCATATTGACCACTATATAATAAATTTCATATGCAAATGAGACTAAGGAGAAATTTGACTGAAATCGCAGTGCGTGTAAGACTGAGTTGTTGTCTTTTTGCATTGTGATTTTTTCTGTATTTGGGCCACATATTCAGGTCCATCAACCCATGTTTCGCTGCAGGGGAGGGACTACTCTGTGAGAGGGTGTCCTACTAGTAACAGGCTGTCCAATGACAAAATGGTGCCCAATGTGGAAAACTCTGAAAACTACTAAGCCTTTTATTCTCAATTTTTTTAGAAATTGGTTTCATCCTTTTTCCCTGGACAAACTGAGTTCAGGAAGTTATTTAGTGGCTCACAACATGTAAATGAATGGGCACCACATGGCTAATCACACACCAGCTCAGGCTTTATTAAGGTGACATGTTATCTTTGTTTTATGTTACATTCTTATTATATGAAAAAATAGATGAATTAAAAAGAAAACGAATACACCAGTTGTTGTCATGGGAATATACCAATTTATAACACAGCAACAAACCGAATAGCTGGAGCCTTCCCAGTTAAATAATAATGTTATTATGTAGGGGGCAATGGTAAGAAACTGAGAGAATTATTAGCATTAATGTTGACTTTCAATGATTCACAATTTTTACCTCTTGTGAGTTTCTATAGTTTTGCTTAGCCTGTTGCTGCGGATAATACAAGACTCCATTGAATAGGTCTCTAGCTCCGTGGGAGGATGTTATACTGCCAAAATATCCTTCTACCTTGACCTCTTTGCTAACAACCGTTGTTACTAAATGTGCACCCCTAGTAGCTGGACCATTTATGTCTGATCTGTCTTAGTTTAATTTGCAATATCTTTAATATTTTTGCTTGTACTTTTTTAAGACTTGTGTCTTTTAATGCTATATTAAAATGCAACTTCTCCTGTAATTTATTTTCTATTAAAATTTCTATGGTTTACTAGCTATACCAGATCTCTATGGTAGTCAGAGCCGCTATCAGAAATTCCAGCCAAAAAACCTGGGTCTCCCCACCCTTCAAAAAGTAAGTTAAGATAAAAAAATAAACTCTTTGTGGGGTGAACAAGAAAAAAAACAATGGTGCAATTATTTTTGGGTTAAGCTTTTGTTGGAGTTTACACTATGTAGTTTAATGGACATGTTATCTCTAGTTTCTGGGTCAGTATGTATACAAGGACCAAAAAATACCAACACATCATCACCGCAATATATAAAGACCAAATATCACTACCATATGGTGACTAATACCGGCACACTTACTCTTCAAATCAATATACCAAGACCAATATCACCAGTAACAACAATATACAAGAACCAGATAATACCACCACATCATGACCACATATCCCCACCATAAAGTGACTGAATAACAACACTATACTGTTACTGAATATAAACCATTACACCAAGAACAATATTATCGCCATATACTGACCATATAGTGGTACATAGCAGTACACAAGGCTCTGCTGACATATAAGTGATTACAGTCCAGTTATATCCAATGACTCACAGGAGACGTCTTCTTTGATGAGTTGTTAATTTTCCCTTTTTTTCTCCATCTGGTCCAGATCACCATAATGATCTCTCTGGGCCACAACCCAAACCTGCCAAATTTACAACACAAACACCTGAGACTGCTTACTTTTCTGTCATTTTCCTACAAGTGCCCTCCCCATGTACAAATTATCGATAGGGCTCCAAATGGTAATACTGCCCCTCCCACACTCGATGCCCTGTAAGTTAGGTAAGTAAAGCACGAGGAAGCACGATAAAGCAGAGCCAACACTTAAGCAGAGACAACATCAGGGAAAATATCAGTTTCCAATCCAGGTGGGTATCCAGTAAAAATTAGAAAACTTTATTTAAACTTCTCAAAAAATATATTGCATGACACATGGCAAGGGCAGACTTGGCACAGCACTATAGCAGTGCACATGCCAAGCCTGCCATTGCCATGTGTCATGCAATATATTTTTTGAGAAGTTTAAATAAAGTTTTCACATTTTTACTGGATACCCCTCTAGAAGCTAATATTTTCCCGTCAGTAGGTAGCTATATAACATCCCAGTAGTTATTTAGTCCCCCATCCAGTAGGCAGGTATGTTTGTCCTCCACTAGTTAGGCCTTCCCAGTAGGTAGGTATATAGGGCCCTCCAGTAGAAAGAACCGTATATAGAGCCCCCAACAGGTAGCTATGTATATATGGACCCTCAGTAGATGGGTGGAACAGTTGAAACCAGAAGTTTATATACACTATATAAAAAGACACATATGTGTGTTTTTCCTACTTTTTGACATAAAGTCAGAAAATCCTTACCAGTTTTAGGTCAATTTGGATTACCAAAATTATTTATATTTGTCATATGCCAGAATAATGAGAGAGAGAGACTTTTTTAAGACATTTTTATTACTCTCTCAAAAGTTTTACATACATTTCATTAGTATTTGGTAGCATTGCCCTTAAACTGTATGATTTGGGTCAAACGTTTTGGATATCCAGAAGCTTCTCACAATAGTTGTTAGGAATTTTGGCCCATTCCTTCTGACAGAACTGGTGTAACTGAGCCATGTTTGTAGGTCACCTTGCTCGCATCTGCCTTTTCAGCTTGCCCATACATCTTCAACAGGATTGAGATCAGGGCTTTGTGATGGCCACTCCGAAACATTGACTTGGTTATCCTTAAGCCACTTTGTAACCAGTTTGATAGTATGCTTTGGGTCATTGTCCACTTGGAAGACCCATATCCGCCCAAGCTTTAACTTTCTGGCTGATGTCTTGAGATGCTTATTCGGTATTGCCACATAAACTTCTTTCCTCATGCTGTCATCTATTTTGTGAAGTGCACCAGTCCCTTCTGCCGCAAAACAACCGCACAGCATAATGCTACCACCCCCGTTTTTCACAGTTGGGATAGTATTCTTAGACTTCCAAGCTTCTCGCTTTTTTCTCCAAACATAACAATGGTCATTATGGCCAAACAGTTCATTTTTGGTTTTGTCAGACCACACAACATGTCTTCAAATATGTAGGTCTTTGTTCTTGTGTGCATTTGCAAACATTAATCTGGCTTATAATTGTTTATACAGATGAACGAGGCACCTTCAGGTATCTGGAAATTGCACCGAGGGATGATCCAGACTGGTGCAAGTCCACAATTCTCTTCCTGGTATCTTGGCTGATTTCTTTAGACTTTCCCATGATGTTACACACAGAAGCAGTGTGTTTATGGTGTGTGTTAAAATACATCTAATTATCTCAGATGTTGCCAATAAACCTATTAGAAGCTTCCAAAGACATGACATCATCATATGGTCTGTCTCAAATTGTTTAACCCCTTAAGGACCCAGACAGTTTTGGCCTTCCTGACACAACCATATTTTTGAAATCTGACATGTCACTTTATGTGAGAATAACTTTTAAATACTTTCACCTATCCATATGATTCAGAGAATGTTTTCTTGTGAAACATTGTGCTTTAAGTTAGTAAGAAATTTTGATCCGTACAATCTTTGTTTGTGAAAAATATCAAAAGTTTGTGAAAATTTGTCATTTTTAAAGTTTTAAAATTTCTGTGTGCTTGACAGATAATTATTCACCACAAAATAGTTTATAACTATCATCTCCCATATGTCCACTATAGGTTGGCATCATTTTTTAAATGTATTTTTATTCTTTTACGACAGGCATCCTCAAACTGCGGCCCTCCAGCTGTTGGGAAACTACAACTCCCATCATTCCCTCTGTTATAGATTATATAAATGCATGATGGGAGTTGTAGTTTCCCAACAGCTGGAGGGTCGCAGTTTGAGGATGCCTGTTTTACGACATTAGGGGGCTTAGAAATTTTGTAGTCAATTCTGGCTTTGAGGGGCCTGAATGTTAGATAGCCCCATACATGACCCAATTTAAGAAACTACACTGCTTAAAGTATTTACAACATTGTTTAGGAAGTTTGTTAACCCTTTAGGTATTTCACAGAAATTAAAGCAAAGTGGAGGTGAAATTACAAAATGTAACTTTTTTTTTGCAGATTTTCAGTTTTTATCCATTATTCACTGGAGCATGGTGACCAGGGAAATGTAACTTAATATTGATTCCCCAGATTCTGCCATTTTCAGAGATCTCCCATATGTGGCCCTGGTGCGCTATTTGGCTCAACCACAAAGAGTAGGAGGAGCACCTACCGAACTTCGGGGTCTCATTTTCATTAGGGTTTTCTTTAGGTGCCATTTCAGGTTTGCGGACACCGTAAGGTGCTAAAACTTAATAAACACCCCTAAAAAGACCCCATATTGCCTTAAGGAATATATCCAAGGGTGCAGTGAGTATATCTATTAAGGTTTTTGTGAGGCGTTTTGAACAAAATACAGCAATCCTGGTATCCAATTTGTATATTTTTTATGTTTTACTGCTTTTAAACAATAAAAACACTTTTACTCAAACAGGAAAACACGTTTTTGCATCGCCATAGTCTAAGAGCCATAACTTTTTTATTCTTCTGTGTACGGAGCTGTGTAGGGGTTTGTTTTTTGCGGGAATAGTTGACGTTTTATTGGTATCATTTTGGGGGGGACAAGATTTTTGATTGGTTTTAAATCCATTTTTGGGAATACAGGGTGAAGAAAATACTGCAATCCTAGAAGTGTTTTTTATTTTTATTTTTAACAGCGCTCACCGTGCTGCATCCCTGACAAGTTAGTTTTACTTTGTGGGTCAAGACGATTACGGCGATACCCAATTTATATAGTTTTTTATGTTAAAGTGCTTTAAAAAAAAGTGTTTTTATTGTGTAAAACAATATTTATGCATCACTATTTTCTGATTGCCATAACTTTTTTTTATTTTTCCATATACAGAACTATGTAAGGGCTTTTTTGTGAGACAAACTAAAGTTTTAATTGGTACAACTATGGCATTTGTATGAGTTTTTGATTGCTTTTTATTCCATTTTATGTGCTGCGGGATGCACAAAAATTCTGTGATTGGTTTTTTTTTTTCAGTGTTCACTGTGTGGATTACACAGCAATAACAAATATTTTATTTTTGTTCGTTTTTGAGGCAATTGGTGATTGTAAAGGTGAAAATGGCAGTGTACGTATTTTAATGTTTTTTTTCACTTTTTTGTTACTTTTTCACCTTTTTTTTAATTTTTTTAAATTTGTTTACTTTTCCCCATAGGGAAAATCACTTTTACAATAGAAATCAATACACAGCTTATTGCTGTGTTCTGATTTCTGTGGCAACTGTCACACACGATGTAAACTTTTGACTTTGCAGAATGTAATAAAAATGCCTTAAAAATTCTCTCTCTCATTATTCTGGCATTTGGAAAATATAAATAATTTTGGTAATCCTAATTGATTTAAAAGGGTAAGGTTTATTCTGATTTCATGCCAGACAGTGAGAAAAACATGCAGCTGTGTCTCTTTATATAGTGTATGTAAACTTCTGGTTTCAACTCTATATATTATATACAGAAACACACTGCATTATTAAATACTCGCCTCCTGCTCCTCCTAACTCCCTGCCTGCGGTTTGAGAAAGGTTTAGGATGAACCGAAAGGTCACGCCACTCGGTAGCATGAGACTCCCCTTCTCATACGCATAAAGAATCCCAGGAGAGAAAAATTCTCAGCTCATTCGTAAAAACTCAAGATCAGCCACTAACATCTGTCTGACATCTATATGGCCTTTTGTGACAGTACCGGACGCACTCACAGCCCCATGAAGTGAAATAAACCTCGGACCCAGGAACGGAAGCACAGAAGGTCCATATTTCCTGGCTATATCTCTATGACTCTATGCCCTAGTACTGCTCTAACGATGGCCCTGGGTATAGCATGAGAGACAGAGTAAACCAGATTGGATAAGGTAATTATGGACAGAGAAAAGAAGCTCTGTTCAAATCTGCATTATGGCTTCTGTTCATAATGAAGGTCATAATGCAGTGCTGGATCCATATTATGATGGATATAACTAGCAGCTGAGACACTATGTCAACTAATTCTAGGAACTATCTTGGTTCTGTCAGGGTGTATTAGATCATGACTTTGAAAATAGCACTGCATGTAGCACTACTCCTTCCTTAAAATTTGACAGAATTTGCAACATATTTTGTGTTGCACAAGTAAGTATACCTTGAGAATATGATACAAAATGAGAGGGAAAAGCAAAATGAGAAGAGTAGAGCAAGTGAGTGGGAGAGCAAGAGCGAGTGGGGGCAAGAACAAAGAAAACAAGGGGACTGGCTGAGAGAGATGGAAAAGAGAGGTAAGATGTCAGTGGCAAAGGCACCACAAATACAGGTGTGCAGAGTGATGGTGATGTGGGATTTGTAATGCACTGGTGGAGAAGAACCATACAGACACAGCAACTTTGGGGTCTTGGTAGGGTTTATTCATGGCACTATCCTTCAGGATGTCCAAACACATACACATCAACTTCTCAGACAGAATTACTCTCATGAGGAGGGTTTCTTCATCAGTGTACTCCCCACATGCACCTCTGTCCCAGTTTTGCACTTATCATAGTCAAGCAGAAATGGCGTCCATACTATCTGGTGATCTTCCAAGCCTAGGTGCAGACGACCTCTTACTTAGCGACAATGCTTAAATGGGTGTTCCAGGATCTAACAATGCTGATTGGTCCATCTGGGAATGAGTAGAAATATAAGCTAAAACTCATACTTACCTCCCGGACGGTCTTCTTCAGTCCTGGCTGCCAATGAATTCATCCCAGAAGTAGCCAGTGAACGTTCATTGTTCACATGACAGGTGCAGCCAATCAAAGGCCACAATGTCACATGCATGTGATCTCTGTGGTGTAGTTGGCTGCAGCTGTCACGGGAATATAGACCTGTCACTGTTCAGTGGGGATGAACATTTGGGACTAAACGGGAGCATCCGGGAGGTAAGTGTGAGTTGTAACTTTTATTTTTACTCATACCCTGATGAACCAACAAGCATTGTTAGATCCCAGAACACCCCTTTAACTTGAACTATCCCTCAACAGAACCAAAACAGAACAGAACTGGCTCCAGTTAACATGACAGGCTTTTCTTTATGCCTGAAGCCCATCCCACCTTCTTCACATAGTCTTGGCATAGTTTTGATTGGCTTCATGCTGCAAATGATACTATGATTGAAGCACCAGCAAGCAATTAAAGTGCAACATCATCTTTATTATTTTCTACAAACATGTGGACATTTATATATATACATGTAATTCAATATAAAAATTCAAATGTCACACAAATATATAATTTATACAAGACCAGAGCAAAGAGCAAAATAGAGAGTGAAAGTGTGGAAAATAATAACAAAGAGAGGGCAAGTGAGATAGTGGGAGAGAGAGTGTGAGAAGAGAAAGAACAGAGAGAATATAGGAGAGATAAAGTGAAAAAGAGGGAGATAATTTGAGGGTGAGAATAAGGAATGAGAAGTACTTTAATTTAGCATCTTTTGTGTTCTGAATTTTTAGGAGTGTTCCCATCCCATCACTTTCCGACATTGGACATACCTTTACATCCTAGCGGGAAGTGACTTCCCGCAAATGGACGTTTAGGTACGTCCAGTACATCGTGCAGGCTCTCAAGTGGAGCCAGCACGATCACAACATGGGGCCAACTGTATATTACAGCGGGCCCCATGCTGTGTTGCCCATGACCATAGCTCATTCTGGCCATGGGCGAATAACCCCTTAGCTGCTACAATCAAACACGTTCGTAGCAGCTAAGAAGAAGACAGAGGTAGGAAACTCCCTCTGTCTCCATTGGCATTGCCGCAATACAATTATGGCTGCCAATGGCTTCTCTAGCAGCCTACCAAATGCTTCAAGGCTGCCTGTGACATCACTATGCCAGTCATGCCCCTTGAATAGTGATTGACAGTTGACATGGAGAGCAGTACTGCTGTATACTGCTCTCCATTACATATCCATTACATATACAAACACATCACCTATACAAACACCAATCGCCCCAAAAACGATCAAAAATAAATAAAGTATGCATATTTGGTATTGTCACGTGTGTAGCGACCTACACTATAAATCTGTCATGTTATTTAACTTGGACGATGAACACCATAAAAAAACAAAGAAAAAAAGTCACAGAATTGCAATTTTTGTTCATTCCGCAGCACATATAATGGAATAAAAAGTGATCAAACACTCATATAAATGCCAAAGTAGTACCAATGAAAACGTCAACAATAATACCAATAAAAATGGTATTGGTAACTCATCCCTACAAAGCTTTTCATGACCCAATGCTAAAAAAATGTGGAACACCGGTGTGCTCAAATTTCACAAAACACCCCTAGATGAGATCAATGAGGAGTGTTGAATCCAAAATGGGGAGACTTCTGGAAGGTTTCACTTGTTCTGGCACATTTGGGGGCTTTGTAAATGCTACATGGCACCCAACAAAATCTGCGTTGCAAAAACCAAATAGCACCCCCTCCCTTGTACGCCCTGCAATGCATCCAAACAGCAGTTTACACTCACACAAAGGGTATTGCTTAACTTGGAAGAAATTGTGTAACAAATTTTGAGGGACTTTTTTTCAGGATTCCTTGTAAAAATGAAACATTTTCAGCTAAAATTGCAGATTGTTGAAAAAAAAATGTTTTTTTCATTTTGACAGCCTAATGCTAAAAAATTTGTGAATCTGTAAAACACCTGTGGGTCGATATACCCAATACACCACTGGATATATTCCTGAAGGGGTGTAGTTTCCAATATGGGGGGGGTCTTTTATTGGTGTTTATAAAGTTTTAGCACCTTAAGGTGCTCCCAAACCTGTAATGGCGCTTAAAGCAAATCGTAATGAAAATGGTATCCCAAAGTCCAGTAGGTGCTCCTCCTATTCTGTGGCTTGTGGTTGAGTCAAATAGTGCACTAATACCACATTTGGGATATCTCAAAAACGGCAGAATTAGGGGAACCAGTGTTGAGTTGCATTTCCCTGTTATCATCTACCGTGTTCCAGTAAATAATAGATAAAAAATGAAAATCTGCAAAAAAAAATGAAATTTACAAATTTTACCTTCACTTTGTTTTAATTTCTGTGAAACACCTAATGGGTTAATATACTTCCTAAATGCAGTTTTGAATAATTTAAGGGGTGAAGTTTCTTAGATGGAATCATTTATTGGGATATCTAACATATAGGCCCCTCAAAGCCACATCAGGAAAGAACTGGTCCCTAAAAAAATCTGTTGCAAATTTTCTTAAAAATGTGAAAAATTACTACTAAAATTCTAAGCCCTTAATGTTGTAAAAAATAAAAAAAAGACATTTAAAAAATGCCAAACTACAGCAGACATATGGTAAATGATAGTTATAAACTATTTTGTGTTTAATAACTATCTGTCCTACAGAAACTTTTGATCTTTGAAAATAGCAGATTTTTAAAAAATAATGACATTTTTCACAATTAAACAAGGATTGTATGGAACAAAATTTGTTACTGACGTAAATCACAATGTGGCATGAAAAAACAGTTTCTGAATCACATGGATAGGTAAAACTGTCAAAAAGTTATTCCCACATAAATCGACATGTCAGATTTAAAAAAATGGGGCTCTGTGAGGAAAGAGCTCAGAAGTTTTTCCCCATCCTATCAGGGCTGCAGAACACATAGCTGCTGCGTTATCTTTGTATGTAAATACACAGTATGCATGTATGTTTTTCTCCCACATTAAATGGTGCAATATTATAAAGAGATAAGCTATATCTTATGTTATATTTTTTGTCTTACTAAATATTCCTGCATGTCCCCTCATGACAAATACATATCTGCATTTCATATGTATAGCTATGAATAGGAGCTAGCAGTGCTGAAATGTCAGTCATGCTGTAGAACCATCTAGAGCCTGCACAGGAAATGGAAGCTTGAACATGGCTGTGAAGAGCAGGTTCTGTGAAAACATCCAGATGGAAAAAAACTTATTAAAGGCTTTGTCTCACTACACTGATTCATCTTACCTCAGTCCTGTTTTCTTGGTTTCACTTTGAATTTAGGAGCGTGTTTATAGGCTTCAACTAGGCTGCAGTAGAAGCCAGGTCTGTAGCTATAGCAACCAGTGCTGGCAGCCTATCGGGATAGATCAAACAGGTCTGTTACTATAGTGGCCTGAGGAGCTGATGCAGCCCATACAAGAGCGGATATCTGGAATAGGTAGGACACTGTTAATGGACACACATTGCAAAGTGACTTGTTTTTGCAAGATCTTTAACATAAAAAGCAATCCTTATAGTGAGACAATCCCTTTAAATGTAATGAATAGAATTGTTCTGCAGATTTTTCCTTTATCTGAGATCAGCATTTGTGCCCTTCCAGCAGCTTGCTCAAAATTTGGAATACTACATGCTGAGCAGCCATAATATTAAAGCCACCTGGCTAATATTGTACATGTCCCCCTGTATTGCAAAATCAACTTTGTCTATTGAAGCATGGACTTCATCAGACCTCTAAAGGCTTGATGTGTTTATCTGCCACTATGATATTATCAGCAGATCACTTAAGTCCTGTAAGTTACATGGTTGGGTTGCCATGGACTGGACTAGTTTTGCCAACACATCCCACAGTTACTTTATTTTATTGTGATCTGGGGAATTCGGAGGTCATATCAACTGCTTGAATTTGTTGTCGTGTTCCTGAACAGTTTTTGCAGAGTGGCACAGTGTATTATCCTGCTTAAAGAGGCCACTTATATTCGGTTATACTGTTGCCATGATTTTCTACCACCTTGTTTTCTTTCAGCACTGAAAAGTGATACCATCTTGTCACCAGGTGAGTTATACACACTTACCTGGTTGTCCACATAATGTAAAACAAAAAAACATGACTCAACTGCCCAGACTATCCTCTTCCATCAGTCGTTGATCTATATGTAATGCCTATGTGCCACTGTAGCTGCTTTTGGCAGTGCACTGGGGTCTTTATGGGCTCCATGGCTGATCTAAAAGCTGCAATGTACTGTATGTTCTGACATCTTTGTACCACAGACAGCATTCATGTTTTCTCAAATTTTTGCTACAGTAGCTCTTCTTAGGATTGGACCAAACACACTAGCTCCCCCCCTCCACCACATGCATCAATTTGTCTTGGGCACCCATGACCCTGTCGCTGGTTTAACGATTGTCCTTTCTTGGCCCACTTTTAGTAGGAGTATGCTAAAGAACTGCTATCATATAATCATATTAGCAAAATCACGGTTTCTTATGCATACCATTTCTCTGTTTCCAGCATGTCATCTTCAAAAACGAACTTTTTGTTTTCTGCCTAATATATTCTTACTCCTTAAAAGGTGCAATTGTCTCCACATGATGCTGTTCGCTTCACTTGGCACTTGGTTTCATGAGGTGGTTTTTAACTTGAGGTTCTTAATTGATCAGCTTTTAAAAAAGACAATTGCAAATCAAGTTTAGTGCAAATGATTTAAATTTAATTTTATCAGCTTCACAGCATGGTTAGTGGCTATTTTACACTCAAGGTTATTGTATTTCCAAATTTTCAGAATAAATTAACATATAACTCATAGTGCAGTGGTCTTCAAACAGCAGCCCTCCAGCTGTTGGGAAACTACAACTCCCATCATGCATTTATATAATCTATAACAGTGGGCATGATGGGAGTTGTAATTTCACAACAGCTGAAGGGCAGCAGTTTGAAGACCACTGCCCTAGTGTGTCAGTCTTTCAGTCCCAGCTTAGTTAACATTAACTCCACCTGAGGACTGTGTCACTTCATAAAGCTTTCCATTTGGAATTTACTTCTTAACCTGGACAGTAATTTGGTTTATTCCATGTTCTGCTCTCAACGGCTTTCCATATCACTCCTTTTGCTAACAAATCCGTTCAGTTGGCTGCACCTCAAGAATAAACCATCAAAGCTTCACCTCCGAGTTTCCAGTTCTTTTCTACAACCCTTTACTCATCCTCACTGAGCTGGCTTCTATCACAGTCCCCATTTGGATCCAACTGCAGCCTCCACCATGTATTATCACAGCAACACTCATCCCTGGCTTATCTCGTCTCTGGAAGCCTTAATGGATTCTACTAGTGCTTACCCCACCCCCTGCTGAGAATGCAGAGTTCAACAAACCACCCTCTTCAATGGCCAAAGATTTCTAACCCTGGACTATTACCGTTTGTCCATGACAACCATATAGGTTTAACTTAGCAAAACAGCAGAATTGTTTCCCTCCACATGCCAACCTCCATATTGCTTCTTCACTGGCCCAGCATCAGTCTTTAGGTGCCCCAGCCCTTACTCCACCTCCGCTTCTCCTGAAAAAT
Source organism: Phyllomedusa bahiana (assembly GCA_025379985.1). Taxonomy (NCBI): domain Eukaryota; kingdom Metazoa; phylum Chordata; class Amphibia; order Anura; family Hylidae; genus Phyllomedusa; species Phyllomedusa bahiana. The sequence continues at coordinate 23,561 of JAODAL010002482.1, forward strand.
GTGCCTAAACTGGTCTCCGGTTCACAACTCCTCAGGTAGACAGGCCGCAGGCTTAATTTATACACAGGCCAAACCGCAGGATCATCCGCGTTACCTTCTATTGGCATCATATGTCTCTTTTTTTATACACTCTTAACTGCTCCTAGGTGACCTATAATATAAAGACATTATATACACAGTTTAACATTGACATAATATATGAAACAAAAACATCACTGAGCATTTTCCCAAATAACCATCTACTTCACTTGCAACATGGAAACATTTTCAACGTCGACATCCTTAGGCCTCGTTCACACGGCTGATTCTGGGACGAATTTCAGCCGTATTGCGCTCCAATACGGCTGAAATCCGTCCCAGTCATTACGGTAATCCACAGTTCTCATAGAGAACTATGGATTCCGTCTCCCCTCCCCGCTCGACATGCACATTGTCTCGGCCCACCCCCGCTGCACGGCACACGCAACGAAATCCGTCCCGCAACTACGGCTTGAATAAGCCGTGTGAACTTAGCCTTAGGGTACGTCCACATGGCATAGACAAAATACCGGTTGGATTCTGTCTTAGGAATCCAGCTGGTATTTTGTCATCTTCTGCATGGTTTTAGGGGGTTCTGTCCACGGTTTGTGGATTCGTCCGTCACCCTCAACCATTGAAATGCACATCTTCTGCTTGAAAATCAGGCGGAAGAATGAGTATATTGTAAGTTTTTCAGAATGCCGACGGTATAAAAAAAAATCTGGCATAAAGTCCATTCAACATAGACTACTGAACGCATTTTCTATTGAAGTCTATTTGGATGGTTGACAGTCGGTTTTCAAATCCGAAAACTGTCTGAATATCCATCTGAAAGCCTGACCATGTGGACAGACACTAAGGGCGACATGTCCCATTAGGGCTGCAACATTTTTTTGGTGTATTTTGTGCCAAAAAACTGTTGATGCCCTATTCTCTATATAAATTAACTGTAATGCACCTAAACTAGGTGCAGGGCCGGGACAAGGCATTTTGGTGCCCTAGGCAAGTACAGCCAATGGCGCCCCACCCTCGCTCCCCAAAAAATTGCACCCCCCCCAAATTTACCTTTTCGCCCCTCCCTAGGCCCCCTCTCGCCCCTGCACCAGTTACTCTCCCCCCTGCACAAGTTACTCTCTCCACCCTGCACCAGTTACTCTCTCCCCCCTGCACCAGTTACTCTCTCCCCTGCACCACTCTCCCCCCTGCACCAGTTACTCTCTCCCACTTAGTAACTTCTTACCAGTCATACCTGCGCCCAGGGGCGTTGCTAGGGTCCTAAAACATCCGGGGCCCGGGCCCTCTGTATTACTTTGTGCTCAGTAGGGCTGGATTCACACGGAATTTTTCACGCCCCATTGTGAACAGCAGCGTGTATTGTTACATAGAAAAAACTTCTGTTCCTGTCACTAATTTTCTGCATATTCCACCTAGCTCCCGTCCATCACCTCAGCAGTCGCTGCACAATGAAAATCAGCCCTGACAAATCTGCATTTTCAAAATCACTCACCTCCATATGACAGTGTAATACCTTTAAATAAGTCACCAAAAGATACACCTACACATGGAGCAAATCTACCAGACGCATGATTGTTACTAAAAAACACTCCTACAAAACCAAAACTATTACTACTTAAGGATCAAATAATCCTGCCAGACCCTGACCAAACGTGACCCCCACATGTGACTATCAGCTGTACACAGGCTCTGATTACATATACCACCGCGATACAGTGACCAGATAGTGGTAGATACTAGTTGTATGTAGACGCTCTGCAGAAATATAAGTGATTACACTGCAGTTACATTTAGTGACTCACAGGAAAACGTCTTTTTTTGATCAGCGTCGTCACTTTCCCTTTTCTTCTCCATCCGGTTCAAAACCTTCATGCTGAGTTTTTTTCCCGCCAATACTCGTCCCCGCAGATTTGGACACAAATATCTTAGAATCCTCACATTTCAGCAACTCCTTACTTATAGGTATATAAGTCCCCTCAGTTAGACAGGAATTTTACGTCCCCTCAGATAGGAAGCTTATAGGTCCCTGCAGTTAGACAGGTAAAATATATCCCCTCATTAGGCAGGATAATATAGGTCCCCCCTCAGTTAGGCAGGTATATAGATATAATGTCTCCTCAAAGCAGGCTGGTATATAGATTTTGTACCCTTAGACAAGCAGATATATAAATATAGGGTCACTCAGGCAGGTATATAGATATAGGGGCACACAGGCATGTATATAGGGGCACACAGGCATGTATATAGGGGAATTCAGGCAGGCATATAGGGGCACTGAGGCAGGCATATAGGGGGCACACTGGCAGGCATATAGGGGTCACACTGGCAGGCATATAGGGGGCACACTGGCAGGCATATAGGGGCACTGAGGCAGGCATATAGGGGGCACACAGGCAAGAATATAGGGGCACTGAGGCAGGCATATAGGGGCACTGAGGCAGGCATAAAGGGGCAGTCAGGCAGGCATATAGAGGCACTGAGGCAGACAGGCATATAAGGGGCACTGAGGCAGGCATATAGGGCACTGAGGCAGGCATATAGGAGGCACTGAGGCAGGCATATAGGAGGCACTGAGGCAGGCATATAGGAGGCACTGAGGCAGGCATATAGGGGCACTGAGGCAGGCATATAGGGGCACTGAGGCATATAAGGGTCACACTGGCAGGCATATAGGGAGCACACTGGCAGGCATATAGGGGGCACACAGGCATATAGGGGGCACACTGGCAGGCATATAGGGGCACACTGGCAGGCATATAGGGGCACACAGGCATATAGGGGGGCACACTGAAGGCATATAGGGAGCACACAGGCAGGCATATAGGGGGCACACAGGCAGGCATATAAGGGTCACACTGGCAGGCATATAGGGGGCACACTGCCAGGCATATAGGGAGCACCCTGGCAGGCATATAGGCATAGTTGCCAACTTTTGAAAGTGGAAAAGCAGGAGATTAAAGAGGGCGGCGCGCGTATGTTACATGAGACCTGAATATGGTGGTATCTAACCACCTTGCAAAATTACATACAAAAGAAAATATGCAGAAAACATGAAGAATAAAAACTAAAAGAGATGGCTGTTGAGATAAACGTAGCTGATATTCTTTGACGCTAACCCCGTTCCATATGCGGCAGGCAGCAGCTGTTAATTACAGCCAGGAACTGCCGATAATAGCATGGAACAGAGCCAGCACCGATCCCTGCAGTTAACACTTTAGATGCCGCGGCATCTAAATGAATGAGGAACAGTACCACAAAGAGGGTAATAGGTAATGAATGAAAAGTCTATATAAGGCAGTACTATACTACTGGTGTATATAGAAGAAACTATTGTGCCCCCTAGTGGTCAAGTACCCCAGGAGGACTAATTGTTAAAGTAAAACAAAGAATATTAAGAAAAAATATATAAAAAAAATTTAAAACACAACCCTTTTGCCAGAAAATGAAAAAGTTAACAAAATAACTGCATTTGAAAAAAGTCCGATCTATTAAATTATAACTTGTATCCGTACACTAAACACCGTAGGAAAATAAATTCCAAATGCCAAAGTTGTGGGGGTTTTTGATCATTTCATGTCCTCAAAAAATTGGAGTAAAAAGTGATTGAAAAGCCACATACAGTATATCTCAGAATGGTAGCAATAAAAACTTCACTTCAGCCCTCAAAAAAATAAGGTCTTGCTCAGGTCCATAGTCTAAAAAACGAAAAAGTTATTGGTCAGAATTGTTTTTATCATAGTACCGAAACCTAATGAAACTTCATCAAATTTATGGATTCCATTAGCAGATAAAGCAGAAGAAATCTGCAAGGGATATGTTTGATTTGTAATAAGAAACAAGTGTACGACTGAAGCGGATGGAAACCACAGGGAAATACCCCACTGTCCATTTTAAAGTAAAAAACACAGCATTACAAAAACAAGAGACGTCACAAAGATTATGAAAGCTTTAGTTCCTCAGAACTAGATTCCTCTAACATATCAGATATTTCAGAGGAAGAACAGCATGCCTCTACATATACCAGTAGATATATCTATATATACAACTCTACAAAAATACTAAATTGCCCAGAACACCAAAAGAGAACATAGGAGGGGACACAGAAAACAAAGGAAGAGCATCTGGAATGAGAATCTGACATAACAAATAAAAAGAATTTCTGTCCCTGGGCTTCATTCTGGAACGTCAATTCAGTTTATTCTCCACACTCAATAGTATAAATAAATCTGTACGCGGATTTACAATACAAAGACACTTTTGGGACATATGACAATGGATAGGATGGATACATTTTAATGTTTAGTTGAATGTTATTTAAGATAACTTAATGAAAAAACTTCTCAAGAACATTTTAGCCCCAATCTTTCTGCATTGACTGAATTAAAAAAAAGCATATGACTAAGGGTATGTTCACATGGCGTCTTGGGTCCGTGTGAACAAACGCTTTTGTGGTGCATGTCTGGGTCTATCTGAACGGACCCAGACACGCACCTAACAATTAGCAGTGTGTTTAACACTTCCGGCAATGGGAAACATGCATCGGCGTTCACATGAGTGATCATTGCTGCGTGTTTGCATCACGTCTGTCCGATTCGTCTTGGATGCGCTAAGAATTGACTGTCATTTCTGGAGCAAACCGAAAGACGATCGGACCAAAACGCGATTGCAACATGCAGAGGCGATCATCATGTGATCATGTGGAACTGCTAATTGTTAGATGCGTGTCTGGGTCCGTTCAGACGGACACAGACATGCATCAGAAAAGCGTATGTTCACACGGATCCAATAGTGAACATACCCTAATAGTATCATATAGATGGCCAACATTTAATTTACTTTGCACTTATTAGACATTAGAGAATAACCCTACGCTTAGTTTTGTATCTGAAATACAACTAGGGTATCCTTACTTCCAAAATGGCAGATTTTCTTGATGTGAAGGAACCTTTGATTCCCATAATATATGGTTTGCCCAAGGTGTACAGGAGTATTCGGACTCCTCCTGTGAGATTGGCATGGGTCTGGCATGGGTTCCTTGTTGGAGGCAATGGGTGATTGGTTGGATTCTAACTTACAGTCTCTTGTCCAAAGAGTGGCAGGTTGTCTTTAGGATATTCAGGATATACTACAGTATGCAGCCTATGGAGAATGATTTGCTGTGGCCGTTTTTATGGTTAAAAGGGTGTTCAGACCATCTGGGAAATGGGTTCCTGGAAGTTTTGGTTGAAAATGGAGAGCCAGTGACTACTCTCCATTCTGTTGGGAGTTAAAATTACAGGCAAGTGCCATGTTCACTTCATATTACTATCCCAAGACACTAGCAAGCCCCTGGGGTGGGACAGAAGCTTCTAGCCCCATCCACACCATGCAGGACACTGTTGCTGGATGGAGCTGGATCCTTTGGCAGTTCATAGCTAATTGACCAAAGCCGATAAATTTATAAACTTTAATTGCGTTAAAAATATAACATACAATGAATGCTAAAAAGCATAGAAGTAGGCAGAATACTTATCAAGTCCTTGATATAGAACAAACTTCAACGGCATGAAACTAGGAGAGGAGTAGCTGGACGCTCCGGCCGCCTGCACATCCTTTGACAGTTCTCCATGATGTTGACCATGATGTTGGCTTCCTCTTTCCAAAGACCCACAGCAGGAACTTGGAAGGCTAAGTACTCATGCTGTCCAGATCCCCAGCTTCCACCCAGCCCTCCCTCCTACTGTACAGCGCATCAGCAGCAGGGAAAGATGCCTGGTGGCCGGGGTGATGAATTCCTGGAAACTTTTTCCCATAGCCTTTTGGGGTCTGCTTCCCAGCCCCAAGGGACAGGAAACAACAGTGAGAGGACCTTTTAAAGTGCTTTTTGTTGTTCTGCACCAGGGGCAGAAAAAACCTCTGGTTAATGCTTTATAGAATTTAAAAGGAAAAATAAAGAATTTTTAAGGGGTTGCTCAATTTTTCCCGCCGGACCGCGGCACGGTTTTCCAAAAGAGCACAATTTGCAAATTTTCGGGCGGGTTTTTCAGGCGGTCGAAAAAGGCCCAAAAAACCCAAATAGAAGTTCAATGATTTGTATATAACTATATACTTTAAAAGCAAATTGCTGAAAGGGCCCCCATCGGAATTTGGGAAAAAGCAGAAAGTGGGTTTAAAGAAGATGACCCGGGAGGTATTAAGAAAACTTGCTTTGTGGTATAGTCACAGGATGCTAGATTTGATCTAATACAGTGGGTACGGAAAGTATTTAGGCCCCTTTAAATTTTTCATTCTTTCTTTCATTGCAGCCAGTGCCGTTCCTAGGGGCGGGCGAGGCTCCCATCACCCGAGGGGGGCGCCGCTCGCCTTTCCCGCCCCGCGGTTAGCCTTGACCCCCGCAGCGCAAAACCCTTTGTGCAGCTTCCGCACGGGGGAGGGCAGGACGGTCGTTCCCCCCCGCCTCCTCCCCTGATGTAACAGCGCTCTTAGCGCGTATACTACACACAGCATCGCAGGGGGTGCACGACTTTCACCATGCCCCCTGCTACGCTCAGTCTCGGCTCCCATCCCAGGAGGCCCCGGGAGCTGGGTGTAAGCGGCGTGATAACGTCACACCGCCTACACTGAATCCCGGCTCCCGGGACCTGGACACGCTGCAGGGATCCTGGAAAGGTAAGTGAGTTTTTATTATTTTAAAAATCCTTAGTACAGGGGACACTGGGTACAAAGGGGGGCACGGCTACAAGGGGGCAAATGGCTACAGGGGACACTGGTACAAGGGGGGGCATGGGTACGGGGGAAACTGGCTACAAGGGGGGCATGGGGGGTCAAGGGGGGCATTGGGTAAAGGGGGGCTGGCTAAGGGGGGAACTGGTACAGGGGGGACACCTGGGTGGGACACTGCTACAGGGGACATTGGCTACGGAGGGGCATGGGGTACGGGGGGGAACTGGTAAGGGGGGGGGCATGGTAAGGAGGACACTGCTATAGGGGGACACTGGCTATAGGGGGACATGGCTATAAGGGGGCGCTGGCTAAAGGGGCAGCTTGGTCAAGGGGGGCACTGGCACAAGGGGGGGCATGGCTACAGGGGGCACTGGCTCAGGGGGGCACTGGCAAAAGGGGGGGCCCGGCTCAAGGGGACACTGGGTACAAGGGGGACATTTGGTAAAGGGGGACACGGCGCCGAGGCTCCCCTCACCCAGGGGGGGCGCCCTCGCCTTCCCCCGGGCCCCCCTTTTGCCTCTGGCTGCGGCAGCTGCAAACACTTAGTGCACTTCCCACAAAGGGGGGAGGCGGAGGGTCGTTCCCTCCCCGCCTCCTCCCCTGTATTATCAGCGCTCAGTCAGAGGCCGATACATACACAGCAGCGTCGAGGGGGTGCAAAGGTTTCCCACGCCCCTGCTACAATTTATTGACACCGTCCCCGGAGGCCCCGGGGGGTGGTGAAGGGCGTGATAGTCACGCCGCCCACACTGAATCCCGGCTTCCCGGGACGGACATTGTCGGGGATCCCGGAAGGGTAATGAGTTTTTATTATTTTAAAAACCTTAGCTACAGGGGGGCACTGGCTAAAGGGGGGCATGGGTACAAGGGGGGTTTTTCACTGCTACAGGGGGGGCACTGGCTACAAAGCAACTGGCTACAAGGGGGGAAATGGCTACAGGGGACCCCCTGGGCTCAAGGGGGAAAGTGGTACGGGGACCGGCTACAGGGGGACGCTGGCTACGGGGGAACTTGGGATGGGGGACAGCTTTCTACGGGGGACAGCTGGGTACAGGGGGGACAAGGTACGGGGGGACACGGCTAAGGGGGCATGGGACAGGGGCCGGCTAAAAGGGACACGGCTACAAGGGACACTGGCTACAAGGGGGCACGGACAAGGGGGGGAGCTGGGTACAAGGGGGCAGCTCTTTAAGGGGAACTGGCTACAAGGGGGGCTGGCTACAAGGGGAGCTGGCTACAGGGGGGAGCTGGCTACAAGGGGGATGGGGTACAAGGGAGCTGGTACAAGAGGAACTGGTAAAGGGGGGGAACTGGCTACAAGGGGCAAATGGCTACAAGGGGGGCACTGGGTATAGGGGGAGCTGGGTACAGGGGTAGTGGCTACGGGGGCACTGGCTACGAGACAGGGGTTCAAGGGGGACACGGTAAGGGGGGCAATGGTAAGGGGGAAATGGCTACAGGGGGAATGGCTACAAGGGAAGCTGGCTCAAGGGGACACTGGTAAGGGGGAAAAATATATGGCTACAGGGGCAAACTATCATGGTGCTGGGGCTACATCTCCCACAGGGGCAAACTATCGTGGCACTGGGGCTACTGTCTGGTTACAGGGGGATTTAAACTTTGGTTTCAGGGAAAATATTTTTCCCTGCAGAAAGGGAAAATGTCTGGCAAACGGGGCAACTTATCGTGGACGGGGGACTTTTTTTTGGTTTGAAGCACTGTGTTGCATTTGGCACTTTTTTTTTACAGGAGGGGGGGGGGGGGGCGAAATTTCTTCCCCCTGCCCTGATTTGAAATTTACCCTGGGAAACGGCCCCTTGATTGCACCCTTTGGGTAAGATAAAAAAGGGTTCTTTTTTTTGCGATTAATTGTATACTCTTCCCTCCCATCTTGAAAGAAAAAAAACGGGAAATGTAGAATTTTTTTCCCAAATTTTTTTAAAAAGGAAAAAACTGAAAATCACATGGCCTTACTTTATTCAGCCCCTTTGGGCTCAGTATTGATTTAGAAGCCCCCTTTTGAGGGGTACAGAATGGTTTTCCAGGGAATGATGCAAAAAATTTTTTTTCACCCCTGGTTTTGCGGATCCTCCATTCTTCCTTGCAGATCCTCTCCAGTTCCCTCGGCTGGAGGGTTTTGAATGTGGTGGACAGCCATTTTCAAGCCCTTCCCCAGAGTTGAAAAATTTTAGGTTTTAGGTCAGGGCTCTGGCTGGGCATTCAAAAATTTGGCACAGAGTTTTTCGAACCCAAATGGTTAGTTTTTTTAAGTTGGGGCCCTAGGGTAATTTTTTTCTTGTTGGAAGAAAAACCCTTCGGCCCAGCCCCTGAGGTAAGGCCCCTTGGGAAAGGGGTTTTTTTCCATCCAGGTTTCCCTTTAAAATACTTGGCCGCATTCATCTTTCCGTAATTGCAACCCAATTTCACCCCTGTCCCAGCAGCTAAAAAAACCACCCCCACGGGGCCAGATGAAAACCACCACCCTGTTTCCCCCCTTGAGATTTTTATTGGGCAGGGTTTGGTAGTGTCTGTTTTTCCCCACATTTCCCACTTAAAATTAACCCCAAAAAAGTTAATTTCTTCTTCTATCAGCCCAGAGAATCTTATTTCTCATTTTTGGGGAGCCCTTCATGTTTTTTTTTTGCAAAAATGTAAGCGGGGTTTCATATGTTTTTGCCCCTGAGGAGAGGCTTCCGTCGGCCCACTCTGCCATAAAGCCCCAACTGGAGGCTGCAGTGATAGTTGACTTTGTGGAACTTTCTCCCATCTCCGTACTGCATCTCTGGGGCTCAGCCACAGTTTCTTGGGGTTCTTCTTTACCTCACTCACCAAGGCTCTTCTCCAACGATTGCTTAGTTTAGCTGGACGGCCAGTCGAGGAAGAGTTGTGGTCATCCCAAACTTCTTCCATTTAAGGATTATGGAGGCCACATGTGCTCTTAGGAAACTTGAGTGCTGCAGAAATTCTTTTGTAACCTTGGCCAGATCTGTGTCTTGCCACAATTCTGTCTCTGAGCTCTTTGGGCAGTTCCTTACATCTCATGATTCTCATGTGCTCTGACATGCACTGTGAGCTGTGAGGTCTTAAATAGACAGGTGTGTGCCTTTCCAAATCAAGTCCAATCAGTTTAATTAAACACAGCTGGACTCCAATGAAGGAGTGGAACCATTTCAAGGAGGATCAGAAGGAAATGGACAGCATGTGAGTTAAATATGAGTGTCACAGCAAAGGGTCTGAATACATATGACTGTGTGATACTTCAGTTTTTCTTGTTTAATACAGTTGCAAAAATATCTACATTTCTGTTTTTTTTCTTTGAAGATGGGGTGCAGAGTGTACATTAATGAGCCAAAAAATTAACTTTTTGGATCTTACCAAATGCCTGCAATGAAAGAAAGAGTGAAAATTTTAAAGGGATCTGAATACTTTCCGTACCCACTGTATCTCTGCTGTTGGCAACTTATTACAAGGCAGAAAGAAGCTAAGAATGAATACATTGTCTTGGCCACCATTTGCATCAACATCTTTCCCTTTGACCCCTAATAAGACCAGTACAACAGTGAGTCCAAGGAGGGGCATCAACAATAAAAGAACAATTGTCTCTTAATTTCTATGCTCTAAAATAACACATGAAGCTGCTTTAGATTTACCACGCTTACCTATTCAAATTTTTAAGCATCTTCTTCAGAGCCAGGGAGTGTAATAAGGCTAGAAATCCTCTATTCAGAGCACCTGTAATGTACATAAAATATTGTTTTGTCAAAAATACATCCACTTCTCAGTTTGCAGTTAAACATTTTCTCCACACTCATATGCCCGGGACAACAGTAATGAAGGATTGCAGCATGCACAGAATTTGTAGATTTTTTTTACACTGGTTGTGAATGAGGCTTGTAACCCCCATCTCCAGCGTTATATTAGCACAATGTAGATTTTACGTTTAAAGTGTGAACATATCCCTAAAGATTTCTGGATCTATTTTGTTTGGGAAATACACTGAAAATTATTAACATTTTGAAAATTGTGATGGGGTTATTGGTAGGTATTACAGTTGCCACCCCGCTGGTGATCATGTGGGTATAGTGGCAGAACCCACAGGGTCACTTTGACAGAATACTATGCCATTCTGTGTCTGAACAACCACAGACCAATATCAACATGCAGGAAAGGGTTAGTCGATGAACTCCGATTAATCCCCCCATTATAAATATTGAGTACATGTCTTATGAACTTGTTCACACTGATACAACGTGGCTTTATGTCATATATAATATACATTTACAAGCACCAATCCTTAGCTCTCAGGCTCTTACCAGACAGTCCCCTAGCTGTGTGAGCAGTGATCACTTATAAATGCTTTTAACTGTACTCCACATATAGTCATCTCTAATGAAACTACTGATGAATCCAGCAGTTTCTTCAGACATGTAATTACCACCCTGTGCTAAAGCCAGAGTCACATACACAGTTTTTGGAATGAGAGTTTCAGATTTTAAGGATATGTTCACATCTAGCAGGATTGATGTAGAAAGTCCAGAGCAGTTCTGCTGTTCCCCACAACAGCAAATCCACACCAAGTCATGTGGAAATTAAGAGTGTGGAAAAGTAAAAAAAAAAAAAAAAAACCTCTATACTGACCCCCACTGGTGTTACCATGACAACATGTATTCAGTTAAGAGGTGGAGCTTTTGTCCAGTGTTGTTGTCACATCCAGTTTGGCCAATCACAGAGCTGCATCAGTCACATGGCCCGTGATTTTATTGTTGAAGGCCGGTTGAGCAGAGAAAACTGGAGGACTAGGGACACGTTGCCAGGGGAACACTGGGGAAAGTGAGCATAGCCAGTCTCTGAGTTACAGACATCTGATACATACTAAAAGGGGGTGTCTCACTTCACGGATTGCTTTTTATGTTAAAGATCTTGCAAAAACAAGTCACTTTGCAATATGTGTCCATTAACAGTGTCCTACCTACTCTGAGATATCCCCTCTTGTATGAGCTGTATGAGGTGAGATGAATCAATGTAGTGAGACAACCCCTTTAAGAATGGAGGTTAACGTAGGGCGTGGGTTAGAGCAGGATGTGAAAGCATGAATCCCACCCCATTTACTTTAGCCCCAAACGCCTTAGCTCTGCTATGCTCCTCTAGCGGGGTTGCATGCTATATACGCTGCAGTCGCTTGTCCATGTGCCACCAGACTCTCTTCCTCCAGATGTGACCAGAAAAAGACCAACCCAGGCTGAAGTATTGCACGTGTCTCAGCTTACAACATTTGCAATGCCTCACATGCACCATGGAGAGTTAGGCAATGTTCACCCGGCTTATTGCCGACGTAATTGCGGCAGGGGCACGGGGGCGGCAGCTGCCGGCCCCATAGACACTATTATTCACGGCGGGTACACGCCGTAAAAAATGTGATTTCACTTTCCCCCCCGCGGGGATCCCCGAGCGGATGAGGGAGACGGAAATCCATATTCCTATGAGAAGGGATTCCGTAATGACGGGGATGTTTCACCCTTTTTGGGCCCAAAAATAGGCGCCAGTACGGCTGAAATCAGTCCCAAAATAAGCCGTTTGTGAAGAGGCCTTACTATACCTGTTAATCTACATGGTTGCTGTAAATAAATGATATACCTCTATATTTCTTGAATTCAAGACAAGGGGTGAAATGTATATGTTTTGGCACCCAGACAACATTTTTTTTGTGCACATTTGTAGCATAGAATGTGTCTGAATCTATGAACCTTTTCACGGGGTCTAGATTTTGTGCTTTTAGCTACAAAACGACAAATTAGGCCGGTCGACCCCTTTTAACTTGGTCTACTGTTCCAGCAGAAGGGGGGGCCCAATTTTTCCATCCCCTGTCAAAATGTGTAGAATCATTGGTTTGGTGCGCACACTTCCCCGAAGCTCCCACATCTTGGGGCACATACAAAGGCTGCGGGGACTTTTTAAAAAAGGCCTAATTTTGGAGGTTTCCTCAAATATGCGAACAGGGCTCACAGTTTTCAGGCGGAAGTGCCAGACTTCTAGCGCGCCCGAATACATTTTCATAGTTTCATAGTTTGTAAGGTAAAAAAAAGACAGTCTCCATCTAGTTCGCCTGTTGTGCTAAGGTGTTGACCGGAAGGCAAAAAACCCCCCTGAGGTAGAAGCCAATTGGGCCTCATTTTAGGGAAAATTTTTTTCTGACTCCAATTGGCAATCGAAAAATCCCTGGATCAATGACCCCCCTCTGAATCCTAGTCCTTAAATTTTTATATTATTACGCTCCAGAAAATGATCCAAACCCTTTTTTTGAACGGGGTTTTTTAAAATTACCTGATGCCCCTTGGCAGGAAATTCCCATAGTCTCATGCTCTTACAGTAAAAGAATCCCTTTCATGTTTATGTAGAAACTTTCTTTCCCAAACGTAAAGGAGCCCTTTTTGTTCTAGAACACCCTGTGTATAAAAAAATCTTGGGAGAGATCTTTATTGACCTTTGATGTATTTAAAATATTTATTATGTCCCCCCCGAACCCTTCTTTTTCAAACTAAATAACAATCTTTCCAAATCTTTCTGTGTACTGTAGTCCCCCAGTCCCTTTTTTTATTTTTGTTGCCGCCTTTGTACCCGTTCAAGTTACAATTCTTTCCCGTGCATGGGGCCAAAATGTAACAATATTCCATTTTTGGTCTAACCATGACTTTTATAAGGGAGAATATTTTCATATGTGACTATGCCCCCTTTTTAAAGCACCCCATGATCCTATTTGCTTGGGCTGCTGCCGGGCCTGGCTGCTACAATTAAGTTTATGTCCACCAGGATTCCCAAGTCCTTCTCCATGTCAATTTTTCCCAGTGTTTTTCCATTTAAAAAAAGAATATGTAATGGATTTTTTCCCCCATTGCAAAACCCTTGCATTTATCAGTGTTAAACCATTGCCATTCCCCGCCCAGGCCCTCCACTTACCCAGATCCCTTTGAAAACTATTATCCTTTTGTGGATATTTACAGAGCTTAGAAATGGTCTGCAAAGATCGATATTTACTGTGTATTCCCTGTGTAAGACTTAATGAAAATTTTAAAAGGGTGGGGCCCCAATCCCTACCTTGTGGTACCCCCACTAGTACAGCAATCCTTCTGAGTATTTTTAAACGTTTTTATCCCCCTTTGTTTTCTATAGTGAGCAGTTACTTACCCCCTTGCACACATTTTCCCCAGCCAAGCTTCTCATTTTATTTAAAAATTTTATGTGGCCCGTTCAAATGCTTAGAAAAATCTGTATATGAATCCAGTGCCCCCCGACCAGCTAGCACGATTTCCTCTGAATGTGAGTTTAGTCTGGGGAAAACCGATTTTCATAAACCCCATGGGACGGGTTATACATTTATTTTAGTGAGATACCCCGGGGATAGAATTTGAAAAAAATTTTAAAAACATTTTACATTTTACCATTGTTGCCCAAGGTGTGTGGAGGATTTACTCAAGCCTGTGCAGGAACTAAAATCCTCCCACTGAGCACCCTGCAGACTCATATACCAAGGTGTGCGGTGCCAAAATTATTTCAATGAGGGACAGAAAGTGAGGTGAAATCTTCTGAACAGGGGCTCAGACAGCAAAACAGACGTTAAAGGGGTGTTACTATAATATCTATATACTATCCAAAGCTAAAAAAATTTTTTTGCTCAAGTTACAAAAAATGCCCTTTTCCCAAACTTACATAAAAAATTCCATTTAAAGGAATCGTCGGTGGTTTATGCTTCCCTCTTTGAGAGCCGGATAGGAGAGCGGGAGAGAAGCTGAGCTGCGTGATATGTAGGTTTATGTGATTTGGAACAGGATTTCTGAATAAATGGCAGACCCGACTCCTTAAGAGACAATAGGAGCCCTGCTTACTCCACCCACATGAAGTGATTGACAGCTTTCCCTTTCCCAAAACGTGAAAAACCGGCGGCAGTCACAAATGGGGCAAGGTAAAACAGTATTTTCAGTTTCATTTTCCCGTTTTTCTCTGTATTTACTCACAAATCCAGCTCAAATCCCAATATTTTTTTAAATGTAAGGAGCTTCCCTTTTCTGTCTTTCACATCAAGTTTTAAAAAAAATATAATCCTATATCTTCAGACCCCAGCTTCTTCCTTATCATAAAACCCCTTATATCACAGTACTCAGCTTTCCCTCTATTATAAAATCCTATATACACAGAGCTCAGTTCTCTCTCTTTCATATAACCCCATATTTTTCAGAGCTCAGCTTCTCACCCTAAATAAACTTATATATACAGGTCGCTTCTCTCTCAAAATTTATAACCCTTAACCCATCCAGCTTCTCCCCTTATATATATTCCTATATATCAAGAGCCAGCTTTTTCCCCCTTATCATAAAACCCTATATATCCAAAGAAAATCATTTCCTTCCTTTTTATTTTTTCCTATATATCCAGAGCTCGTTTCCTCCTCTATCATTAACCTTATATAACAGAGCTCATTCTCCCCCTCTTTCAATAACCCTAATATCAAGAGTAGCTTCTCTCCCTCTATCATATAACCCTATTATACAGAGCTCAGCTTCTCTTCTCTATAATATAACCCTAAATATATTCTTAAAAACCATTTGAAACTGTTGATTTATTGCCTCCAAGACAAAAAAGGAACAGCGGGGGGGGAGGACAATGCGACCCCCCAATTAGTGTAGAATTTTTAAAAATGGATTTGTTAAAACAATATCAAATTTGTGGTGCTCACCGTGTATGGTTGTACTAAACAATGGTACAACTAATTTTTTGGTGTATAATCCTTGAACCAGCTGCTGAGATCTCAATAGTGCCCGCTCTGCACCATTGAGATCAGAGGGATGAATACAGTGAAGACTTGTGGTTACTTAAACGTAAACCATGTTGGAGGTTCTCAAACGCTCGGAAGGGTGTCACCCTTCCAAGAAACAAAAAATACCCCCTTAGCCCAATAATTGACAAAATGGGATCCTGCCATAAGATGGAAAGATTGTCCCTCACGATTTTTGCCATGTCGTGTCTGCTATTTTAATGCTTTGATAAATAAAAAAAAAGTTTTATTGACATTGTGGGGCTGGTCCATTTTTTTTGTTGCGGTTCTACTGATTCCAGTTTTGGGCTGTTGCCTTCCAGCCAAGTGCACCTGCCTGCTGTCCTTCTAATTACTTCAAGAGGTGAGCTGGTCGTTTTGTTGAGTTGTCCTAAATGATGAGATGTTTAAATTAATCCCCCGGTGTGTAAACAATCTCCGATAAAGCACCTGCTCTGTGATAGTTCAGAGTTTGTTTACACGCAGAGAAACATCTGAGACCAAGGAAAACACCAGGCAGGCCGGGTTTTATGTTGTGGGGAATTTTAAAACCAGATTTGGAACAAAAAAAGATTTCCCAATCTTTAAACATCCCAAGGTGCACTGTGCAAGCGATCATATTGAAATGGAAGGAGTATCAGACCACTGCAAATCTGACAAGACCCGGCCGTCCCTCTAAACTTTCATCTCAAACAAGGAGAAGACTGATCAGAGATGCAGCCAAGAGGCCCATGATCATTCTGGATGAACTTCAGAGATCTACAGCTGAGGTGGGAGAGTCTGTCCATAGGACAACAATTAGTCGTACACTGCACAAATCTGGCCTTTATGCAAGATTGGCAAGAAGAAAGCCATTTCTCAAAGATATCCATAAAAAGTCTTGTTTACAGCTTGCCACAAGCCACCTGGGAGACACCAAACATGTGGAAGAAGGGGCTCTGCTCAGATGAAACCAAAATCCAACATTTTGGCCACAATGCAAAACAATATGTTTGGTGTAAAAGCAACACAGCTCATCACCCTGAACACACCATCCCCACTGTCACACATGGTGGTGGCAGCATCATGGTTTGGGCTTTTCTTCAGCTGGGACAGGAAAGATGGTTAAAATTGATGGGAAGATGGATGGAGCCAAATACAGGACCATTCTGGAAGAAAACCTGTTGGAGTCTGCAAAAGACCTGAGAACTGGGACGGAAAATTTAATCTTCCAACAAGACAATGATCCCAAACATAAAGCAAAATCTACAATGGAAGGTTCCCAAATAAACATATCCAGGTGTTAGAATGGCCACCTCACAGTCCAGAGCTGAATCCAATCGAGAATCTGTGGAAAGAGCTGGAAACTGCTGTTCACAAACACTCTCCATCCAACCTCACTGAGCTCTAGCTGTTTTCCAAGAAGAATGTGCAAGAATTTCAGTATCTCGATGTGTAAAACTGATAGAGACATCCCCAAGCAGTTGCAGCTGTAATCGCAGCAAAGGTGGCGCTACAAAGTATTAACTTAAGGGGCCCCGCCAATAATTTTTCACCCCCCAATTTTTTCAGTTTTTTTTATTTTTTACAAAAGTTTAAAATATCCAATAAATTTCGTTCCACTTCACAATTGTGTCCCACTTGCTGATTATTCACAAAAAAATTAAAAATTTTACATCTTTATGTTTGAAGCATGAAATGTGGCAAAAAGTTGAAAAGTTCAAGGGGGCAGAATACTTTAGCAAGGCACTGTAACCCCATATATCACAGAGCATAGCTTCTCTCATCATATAACCCTATATATCACAGAGCTCAGCTTCTCTCCTCTGTCATATAACATATATATCACAGAGCTCAGCTTCTCTCCTCTATCATATAACCCTATATATCACAGAGCTCAGCCCTTTTCTATTCTCTATTATATAACCCTATATAGGACAGAGCTCAGCTTCTCTCCTCTATCATGTAACCCTATATATCACAGAGCTCAGCTTCTCTCTTCTATCATATAACCCTATATATCACAGAGCTCAGCTTCTCTCCTCTATCATGTAACCCTATATATCACAGAGTTCAGCTTCTTCTCTCGTATCATATAACCCTATATATCACAGAGCTCAACTTCTTTCCTCTATCATGTAACCCTATATATCACAGAGCTCAGCTTCTCTCCTCTATCATATAACCCTATATATCACAGAACTCAGTTCCTCTCCTCTATCATATAATCCTATATATATCAAAGAGTTCAGCTTCTCTCTTCTATCATATAACCCTATATTTCACAGAGTTCAGCTTCTCTCTCTCTATTCCACCCTGCTCTCAGCTAAAGCAACACAAACCACCTGACATGTTCATCTAAAATACACACTTTTTTCTGTGGATAAGCCATATTTCCAAAGCAAAATCTGCCAACACAGAAGAAAAAAAAAGATTCAGCTTGATTAACATAAAAAAATCTGTACTCCTCTTCCCTGGCATTTCCATGGTAATGCCTATCCAGTCTCTCAGTCTTCCTTGCACAACTAACCTACAGTGATGATCCCATGTAACAATTACAGATAATGATGGGGCTGCATTGCTGGAGGCTTGTTACACATGAAAGACCAAGATGGATTGGAGACTAATTGCCATTGGAGCACTTTAATATCTATTAACGCTGGTTCCACAACAAATCCACCTATCTTGATAAACTGTTAGATTGAACAACCTCACTACATACAGTCTGTGTGTAGCCATTGCCTAAAGGTTTATTAAACAGGTTGTCAATAAAAAAAAAAAAATATGCTGCATTGTGGCCAGGGTAGTCCAACCTCCCACCCCCTCTTCAAAAAGAAAAAAAAAAAAACGAATGCTTACCCTGCTCTTGACATTTGAGTTCTTGTCCAACCACAGAGAAGAGGCTCGCGCTCAATTCCCTTCAGTGGAGCACCAGCCACTCCAGCATGTCGAGATGAGAACCCAGAGACAAAGCGGAGTGGATCACCAAGAGCTTCACAGCAGCGGCTATTTTTTGGTTCACCATGGCACCAATGTAACATACTTTTGTTTTCCTGGATAACCCATTTACATTTTTCAAGCAGAGTAACATTACGTTTAGATGGTGGGGTTAATCATACATTCAGAGAGAATGCACTGTTTAAAGATTTTTACACCTTTTATTATATGTTATATTTGCTTGTGATACACCCAAGTTGTGGCAGGTGCCTTATACATATCTTGTTTTACATTGACCTTGATCACACGTACAAGAAGCACAGTAAATATAAATTGAACAAAATTTCAAATATACTTCTAAAATAGAATTTGGTAAGTGGACAGGAGTATCAGCATTAAACGTTAGATTTTTATACAAGTAGAAGAAAGACAAAGTGAATGCCATGGCAGGTGCCATTTTGACAGTAAGGTTAAAACGAGGACCGGTCAGCTCTCTTGAAGTGTCTATTATAATAAATAAATTTTCTATGAGATAATTTTGGAATACCTTTTATTATATTTTCTGTTGTTCCTCTGCAGCTCATCCTGTAACTATATAAATCAATTGACAAATGGCCACTACCATTCTTCCAGTCAGTGGGACATGTCCCTGGTTACTATGGCACTGCACAGTAGTAGTGTCATTAGGGCAGTACGCCTGTCAGAGGCCCTGATCAAATTTTATAAAAAAGGGGCAAGAGGGGGATGAGCAGTTTGGGGCCCTAAAAAATGTTATGGCAGTCCTGCTCTACAGGAACAGACAATACTTTTATAATACATGGTAATGTTTTGTTGTCATTTTATGAATTTAATTGCAGGAATGATAACAGAGGAGCCACATTATGCAGATGTTTAAGAAAAGAAGCTATTTTATGGGAATACATAAAAGTTGAAAGATCCTCAAAGAAAAATTTTGACCATGTTCACATGCGGCATATCTTTTGAACATTTTCATCATGAGTTCCGCACCGACTATCCAGATACAACCTTGCTGCAGAGAAAAATCTATATGGACTCTAGGGCAAACTGATGGTTGTTCAGTAGGGCAAGAATTTCTCCTGAATTCTAGCTGCTGATTTAATGCTTTACAATACAAAGGCTGAAATCTGCAGAAAGGTGTGCATGCAACACCGGGATTTTGCTGCAGTATCCACAGATGTCATTTTCTTGCTACACATAAACATGGCATTTAAGTTCACTTTGCATTTTCCAGAGGTTTGGCCACATTGTCATAGATGCATATATATCAGTCCAAAAATTACTTTCATTAACATTGTAAAAGAAAAGACAAATATATTGTTTCTTTGCTTTTATTTAAGTAAAAAAATAAATTCAACATACAAAAAATGCATACATTGAAAATGGTAGAAGCAGATGATCACAAAATGTATGATAATGTTGTACAGGAAAATTCAATAAGGAATCATTAAAGAATAGAAGTCAAAAGATTTTAAGCCATGTAGATGTGCATGTAATTTTGCATACATCGAAAGTATATATGCTTTTGAAATTACAGTCCCAGTTTGTTAGTCAGAATGAAATAAATTGCCCCACATAGATATACGAAAGTTAGTTTGTGGCTACAAAACATGTTAATTAATATTATTGTTTATATGTATTTTCACTTCAGTGGTTTTTCCCTTATTGGTAGGCCAATTAATGGCATTTATGGAATATTCACCTGTATTAATATGTTATATATAATCTGTTTATGAGATAAGAAAAAGTATTCCTTCTCATTTAATTAAAGATGTAAAAAAATTAGGTTATAAAAAGCTGTGAACCTTAGAAAACTGTACAATTTTATACATTATCTACATTCAAATTGTGTCTTTAATAGTCTTTGCTTAATATAAGCGGATTATTGTAATTTCTATAGAAATATTATACTAAAGGTTAATCTCCATACACTGGATACAAGCAGGTCCAAGAAGCTGGTACAAAGTCACACAAAGCCCTTAAGGCTCTATGTAATAGAGGATTTGCATTTGCATTTCATATACCAGTCTCAAATGGGGGTACCCACCATGGCACATCAATTGGATATAGATTCTATGGGAATTCCATGTACGGCCACAGTGCTCGACTGTACTTGGAACTCGCATAGAACAGAATGGAGAGCCATGCTCAAGCGCAACCAGCTCTCCTTTCTGAACCAACAATTTTAGGGGCCCATTCTTGAGATAAGTGTGCGGCCCACCAATGGGACATGCACCCATCAAACTTTAATTGCATGTTCTACCACTATGCTATCAATGTCTATAGTGGGAACACCCTTTTAATACAAAACAGTACAGAAGTAAGATGTGTCAAGTGCAGAACTGCCATCAGGGTAGTATTGGAGTATGCCCTGTCAGAGGCCGTAATCAAATTTCTGAAAAAAGGGGCCTATTGATGCGATACAAGATAGGAACTGTTAAGGGATGAGGGGTCCAGATTCTTTAGTTGTGCGGGGGCCCTCAAATTACTTATGGTATATGGCCAGTTTTCTTGCCTAACACTGAAATCCGGTGTAAATTACAGTAAATGTGTTAGGTTACAAAGGCCACATTCCTTTTCTGGACCCCACCTGTTTTAAAAAAAAATAAAAATGCAATTCCAGTTTAAGACTGCCAAAAATGCCACAATTTTTTGCACAAACACGGCTTCGGCTTCATCCACATAAGAAGCTATGATTAATTCCCTCCTTTGTGCATATTGCCTCTGTAATGGCACCATATTATGAAGATCTTCTTCCCCAGAGGCAATAAGAAGAGTCTAGCTCTATCAGATAGTATTCCTTGGAACAGAACCCAATTTTTATTCTGTTGGACTTAAACAACTTAAAGGATGTACAGGGCTGAAATAAGCCTCAATTCACAAGTCCTTGATTCGAAAAAAACAATATCTGAGGCTTAGCTCTCATTCATTTCATGTGGCCAGAAGTCAAGTTCTACAGTTACCACATAGTCTATCAATAGTTACATTTGTTGATTTTGTACAACCCCAACTTGTACAATTTCATCCCCATAAAAAGGTGGACCTATTTTACTACCATGGCCACCTCTTTATCATCATTAGAGAACATGCAATTCAGTTCATAAAGAACGGTATCTACAGAGTGCTCTTGATGCTTGTGTCATGGGTCAGCAGGAGTTAAGCCTAATCTGTGCACTCCATGGGAGGAAACAGGCCCATGTCCAGTGCTATCATGGCAATGATGAGCTTGAATTGTCACTTAACAGGTCACATTTAGTAGTTTTTTTTTTGGTGTAGAGAGCCAGGCAACATGGCTGTACAATGACATGAACAATGATACTGTATATGTGTCTCGGTCATGTACGAGACAATCTACAGGTTGAGTTGTTGCTTCAAAAAATACACTATTTTACCCGATTAAGTGATACTGACATGTTCGCTACATTTTAGAAGTCTGCTGTGTCTTCTTAGATGCTACAAATTTGAGATAAAATGCATGAAAATATTGTAGTGTTCCCAGTAGAACCCCAATGTTTTGGATTAAGTCTCTTCTTTTTAGTTACCAAGTAATAAACTTTCAATACGAATTAAGCATATTCATTTAGTATACTAAAAACAAACATGTTTTGAGAATTAATTTGGTACTTGGTGCAGTTCCTAAGCAAATTAAAGGAACATTAATTTTATATATTGTCTATGTTTAAATAATAAAGTATAGGGACTTGCTCATTTTTTAATCCACTCCTATCTCACACCCATATTTTCATATTGAACTAAGAAATATATAAAGAAATCTTTGTGTGTCTCAGGAAATATGCCATATCTCCTCTCCTCCTTCTCATCATCCTAAATCTGACTTTAGGACAACTGGCTGGAACAGGAGCTTTCTCGTACTGCATTAAGAGACCAAAAGAGCTTAGGACGACATGTCCCCCAGCCTTCTGCCAGCCGAAATTGGATAATTTAGGAGGAAAATGACAGCTGTGTTCTCTGCAGGAGATTTCTACATGACTGTTTAAGAACATGAAGAAATCCCACAGACTAACAAACAGCGTGAGCAAGATTATCTCCTGTTCACCACAAACCTTCATTTCTAGGTTCAGTGCTCCTTTAAGGGGGTGAAATGAAGCCGGGATATCTGGTCCACAATGGGATGGGACCCAAATTAAATATGTGTGGGGCAAGTTTGTCAATACCAGTATGGTACAATACACTTACAGGTATTAAAACTGCACAGTTTTGAACTTGATGCTAATTTCTCTTGATACTTTAGCAGAATTAGTCAGTTTCTCCATTATTGTGTTAGAATACTAAGAATGCACCAAAAAAAGTTGCTTTTTCATCCATATCAAGCATATTTTTATGACTTACTGTGACAAATACCCGATCATTTTCATTTAGTTTGAACACCCCGCCTTGATAAATGGAATGAAGTCCATATTCTGCACTTTTTGACCAACAAGTAGTCTTTACATTTTTCATTAGAGCTATGGGATCTCGGTAGCTTGTCATTTTATAAATGTGTTGCACTAGTTGTTTTACTTTCCCTTCAGCATCCTGGTGACGGAAATATGTCTGGGCATAGATATAATAAAACCCACTTTTTGCAATGACCAGTTCTCCATTCTGCACTTTGATGCTGTTCATATCTGACAGGGTATTATTAGACCATTCTGTTATTTTATGCCCATTGTAGTGCCCATTTGATAAAACTGTTGAGGGAAAAGGGATATAGGTGTTAGTTATTGTAATACTTGTAAAACATTGATGCAGAAATGTAAGGAAAATATTGCATTATTACAGACATGCTGTAGGAAGAGTGACAAAGCAGAGTTTTGTATATTGTAAGGGATTGTTTATTGAAAATTAAGTGTATTAGACCTACATATCAGTTTTATGGATTTTCTAAATACCACCCAATACAGTGAATGGGCCAAACATGGTTATATCATATTGGTTGGAAAGCATTCAGGCCTGCAATCAGACTGGGCTTAGAATTACCCAATTTCATGCAAAGGGACAATTAATGACTCAGTGAGACGAGAGTGTGACAGTAAAAACTCATGATCTGCCACTGGAAACTTAGAAATAAATCTGAAACTTGGATTTTTTCCATTTTACAGTGCATAACTAACATGCTTCCCAGAAATGGCCTGGGCTTCATAGTAAAAACCTCATAAAGAAGACAATATAACTTTTGTATTTCTTGGCATACTCATCCCTCTTCATAAAGCATAATGCAACTTATCTACTCTTAGAAGCTTTCTATATGTACCCAATTTACCCATTTAGCTATACAAAGGGAGGACATGTAATGTATTTGTATAGGACAAATTGCCAAAATTAAAAAAAAAATGATTGTGTTAACCTCTTAGTGCTTCCAAAGTAAGGGAATATTTTTCAATCTAAAGTTTACTTCGTTGTTACTAAAGTGATCTTTACTTCATGATTTTTGGAAAATCTTGCTGTCTAATATTATCTTTTAATTAGTCTATATTTATTTTTTATAGTTCAAGCCAACAAACCAGTATCATGCTCCTCCAGACAAAATGGAAAGCCACTAGGAAGCATTGATTCTTACTCTGGCAAACCTAATTCATTCTAAGTACTAAGACTTGGATGTCTGCATTATTACAAAGTTGCTCAGCAAAATGAGTGGTTTGCCAGGGGTCTCAGGAGCTAGATGAGCATTATCTCTCAAATTAAAGTAGTTGTCTGCAAGGACGCAACCCTTTAAACCCAATGATTGTATGGATACAATGGATGTATGGGTACATATTATATGCAGCATGACATTATTAGTAGAAATGTAAGATATAATTATAACTCAAAGAAACCTAAATATTAAACATAAAATCCATAAGACTTTATCAATCGACCAGAATGCATGGCTCTAGGGAATCCAAAGGTGCATAACTAATGTATCCTTAATAGTAAAAGGTTTATAAAGAAGATATAACTTTTCCGTTCATTTGCTTACTCAGCAGACCAACAGCACCAGGTGAAGCAGCCAGCAAACTGAACCTTGATTTAGGGTCAAATGGAGTAGGTAAACAAAGGATTTGGAACTCAAAGCACTCCAGAAAGTTCAAATACAAATGACATTTATTGTGCTGAGATGGAATAAATCACACTTTTGTTGTAACTTTTTGGAGTGCTGAAAGTGGACGTTGCCCTTGAGAGCTTACAATCTAAAATATACTGTGTGTATATACATACACATTATATATATATATATACGCACAGCATATATACATATGCTGTACGATGCAAGGGGATTGCAAATGACAAAGTTGGGGTATTTCTCATTTGTTCCTATAATCCCTGGATCTCCCCCAAATACTTTTTCCTTGTGGGTCTATGACATATCAGATGAGTAATTTGACTGTATTTTATATTTAAGCTTTAAACCTAATAAAAACAGGACATCTGGGTTTATTTATTCTGTTTTAGACAGGTTTCACATCAGCGTCAAAGGTTCCATTTAGAGCCGACATAGATGTGAATTTGGGCCCAAATGCAATGGGTCACTGAAAAAAAAAACAATCGTGGACTGTTTAGGCCAATTAACTGTAGAGTACATGCAGATTAAGCATTTTTTTTTCTTTTAACATAGGTGTTATACTGTATATTGGCTACAGTGCATACATGCTTAAGCTAAACTAGCTTTTAGAGGACATGTGAAATCTCAACATGACTGTTTTAGTTAATCCTTGTGTTCCCTGTGAAATAACAATCCTGGAGCATCTTCTCTTATAACTCTACGTTATGCCATTCCTCAGTTATTTATTCAAGAAATTGAATACTGAATCAGTCAGTTGGGTGTTCCCAATTAGGAGTATGACCCTGCATAGTCTCACATTGTCCAATCAGTGATGACATACTAAGTGTACATCCCTCTGAAAGCTGGAATGGTAACACCCAGCTGACTGATTCAGTAAGACATTTCTAGGAGAAAAAAACCCAGAAAAAGAACACAACACAGAGTCATAAGAGATGTTCTAGACTTGTTGTTTCTATATACAGAAAGGTTAATTCGGAATTTAGGTTGTGAGCACCAATGGGGATCAATGTGAATGATGACAATCTCTGTCGGCGCTGTATAAATTAATAAAATTAAAAATACAAGAGCAGCACAACACAGGGATAAAAGAGAAGATGCTCCAGAATTTTTATTTTATCTGGGAAAAAAGGATTTACTAGAAAAAAACATGCCGGAGATTCACTAGTCCTCTTTAGGCTAAAGAAGCATAGAGAAATCATGTCAAAAACAGATAACTGGTTGGGTAACCTCGCCTTAAAGGACAGGCTTGCTTGTGCAACTATTCTTAATTGCATCTAGAATGAGGCAATCTTGAAAACAACTACAATAAAAATCCCCATCTCCTCCTTGTTAACCTACAGGTAATGTGGGGACAGACAGAAGGGTTGACAACATGACATTTGCAACCAAGGAGGTTGCATACAAACTGTGTACACAAACCTATCGGATATATGTAATCAAAACTATTTAGGGTATGTTCACACGGCGTTATTGAGTCCGTGTGAACATACGTTTTTAGATACAGTTTGGATCCATCTGTCGGACCATAAACGGACCCAAAACACACATCTAATAAATAGCAATGTGATTTTACATTGCTTTCACTGTAAAACACGCATCAGCATTCACACGAGTGATCACCGGTGCGGGTCTCATTGCGTCTTTCGGATCCATCCCAAGAATTGACATGTCAATTCTTGGTCCGAAAGACGCAGCAGGAGCCCTATTTTAAACTATAGGATTCGATCCTGCTGCATGCAACACGTATCCAAACACGCAGCTGCGCATTGGATACGTGTTGGATCTGGTTAGGATCTGATCGCTGCAGCATTTTTGCACCCAATTTTTTTGGTTCCAACACGGATTCAAAATCGGATCCAAACACGCCGTGTGAA
Source organism: Phyllomedusa bahiana (assembly GCA_025379985.1). Taxonomy (NCBI): domain Eukaryota; kingdom Metazoa; phylum Chordata; class Amphibia; order Anura; family Hylidae; genus Phyllomedusa; species Phyllomedusa bahiana. Next base: position 49,953 of record JAODAL010002482.1, read on the forward strand.
CAACCCCTTATAGTATAACACCTGTAAATAATAGTTAAAGAACACTATTTGTATTTACTGCTAGAGGAAAAACCTGTATAAATAAAACTCCATTACATTATACATATTTCAAAGCTCCTTTACCCCAGACCCTATTGGTAATCCATTATTAGAACTTATATAAATTGTGTCATACCTTTTATAGTAGTCGTAGCTTGCTTATTGTTTCCAGTCACATGGGCAGCAATCATGGGGCCAGTATAGACTTGTTTCTCAGCAACAGAGACTGGAAGAACTTCAGAAACCTTTTCTGGATAAAAAAGAACACATTTAAATGATGAGCTATAACTAGATGTGTTATGTATAACACATTTATATTTAGATTGTAATATACTTTCATCCAACAGATGGTGCACTTCTCACTTCTAATCTTTGAGCAATGTGGTCTAATATTGAAAACAATTGAGATAAAATGTCAAAAAGGTTACTCCGACTTTGCACTTAAGATACGTGTGGATGTTGGCAGAAGGCCATCTTTCCTAATTCCCTCATAAACACGCCCACTAGGATAGACTGATTGAACATGTATATTTTCATACAAAGAGGGTAATAAGCCCCCCTGGCAGCAATTTGTCTAACTGGTGAGAAATAGTTCAGGCTTGTTTTTTCCCCCAATGGCAGGAGTTAGGGAACAGTTGAGCTGCTTGTATAGAAGTCAGACTTTTGTCCAATTCTACTATTTTATTACATTGTATCATATATTTGGAAGAGATGAGATCGATATAAAACTGCATTGGTAGATGTACAATGCCTATGTGAGCCTTCTACAGGCATCGTTCACATCTATCACACTAATAACTCTCAAGGGAGCCACAAAAGTAGGACAAATGATCATATGCTTTGCTAGTGTTGAGTGGGAAAAAGAAGTATTTAGTCAGCCACCAATTGTGCAAGTTCTTCCACTTAAAAAGATGAGAGAGACCTGTAATTGACATTATAGGGAGATCTCAACTATGAGAGACAAAATGAGAAAACAAATCCAGAAAATCACATTGTCTGATTTGGAAAGAATTTATTTGCAAGTTATGGTGGAAAATTAGTATTTGGTCAATAACAAAAGTTCATCTCAATACTTTGTTTTATACCCAGTGTTGGCAATGACAGAGATCAAACGGTTTCTGTAAGTCTTCACAACGTTGGCACACAATGTTGCTGGTGTGTTGGCCCATTCCTCCATGCAGATCTCCTCTACAGCAGTGATGTTTTGGGGCTGTCACTGGGAAACACGGAGTTTGAAATGCTTCTTACGAAGCCACTCCTTCATTGCCCTGGTGGTGTGCTTGGGTTCATTGTCATGCTGAAAGACCCAGCCACGTTTCATCTTCAATGCCTTTGCTGATGGAAGGAGGTTTGCACTCAAAATCTCACGATACATGGCCCCATTCATTCTTTCATATAAATGGATCAATCGTCCTGGTGCCTTTGCAGAGAAACAGCTCCAAAGCTTGATGTTGCCATCCCCATGCTTCCCAGTAGGTAAGGTGTTCTTTGGATGCAACTCAGCATTCTCTCTCCTCCAAACACAACGATTTGTGTTTCTACCAAAAAGTTCTACTTTGTTTTCATCTGACCATATGACATTCTCCCAATACTCTTCTGGATCATCCAAATGCTTTCTAGCAAACTTCAGACGTACATGTACTGGCTTAAGCAGGGGGACACGTCTGGCACTGCAGGATCTGAGTCCCTGCTGGCATAGTGTGTTACTGATGGTAGCCTTTGTTACGTTGGTACCAGCTCTCTGCAGGTCATTAACTAGGTCCCCCCAAGTTGTTATAGGATTTTTGCTCACCGTTCGTGTGATCATTTTGACCCCACAGGGTGAGATCTTGCCTGGAGCTGGAGCCCCAGATGGAGGGCGATTATCAGTGGTCGTGTATGTCTTCCATTTTCTAATTATTGCTCCCACAGTTGATTTCTTCACACCAAGCTGCTTGCCTATTGTAGATTCAGTCATCCCAGCCTAGTGCAGGGCTACAATTTTGTTTCTGGTGTCCTTCGACAGCTCTTTGATCTTCACCATAATGGAGTTTGGCGTGTGACTGATTGAGGTTGTGGACAGGTGTCTTTTATACTGATAAGTTCAAACAGGTGCCATTACTACAGGTAAGGAGTGGAGGACAGAGGAGCCTCTTAAAGAAGAAGTTCCAGGACTGTGAGAGCCAGAAATCTGGCTTGTTTGTTGGTGACCAAATACTTATTTTCCACCATAATTTGCAAATAAATTCTTTCCAAATCAGTAATGTGATTTTGTGGATTTGTTTTCTCATTGTGTCTCTCATAGTTGAGGTCTGCCTATGATGTCTATTACAGGCCTCTCTCATCTTTTTAAGTGGGAGAACTTGCACAATTGGTGGCTGACTAAATACTTTTTTCCCCACTGTAGCTGCAATTTATTTGTGTTTTAGAAAAGGTATAACTGATTCAGTGAATACAGCTTATTCATTGTATAATTTTTAAAAAAAAAGGCTACTTTTTTATGTAGTAGCTGCATCAATTCATTAAGGCTTTTAGAATCTTTGCCTGCAGTCATTCTAAAGGAATCTTCATTGTTTACTTTAAGTGAATACAAATCTGTCTCAGTCAGTTGTCAGAGCCAGGTCTGCAGTAGGAATTTGCCCTATGGGGTAGATTCCCGATGGGCTGCCAGGATTTGGACCACTTCATTTGGCTATGACTGGCCCACTGAGAGGGGGGGTAGTGAATCTTCTGGTGGCCCTCAAGCTCCGGCGCATGTTTTAAACTGTATGCACATCCTCAGAACGCACATCAAGTTGAAAACTCCCTATCCCACTGTTTACTCCCTCCAAAGAAGCAGCGCAGGGGACATATGGTAGTGACATCATGACTCCATTTAAATTGCTACTTGTTCTAGGTCACAACCTTAAGGCACTATGCTATAGACTTGCTGCCTATGGGTGTAGTGTCCTGACGCAGGCAGCGTGATGAAGAATGCAGGAAGGTGGTGTTTGGCGGAGGAATGGGAAAAATATTATTTATTTTGTATTATTAATGGAGGCCTAAATACCTACTTATGCGGGAACTTTTATACCTATCTATCTACTGTGGAGTCTACATTCCAACCTACCTAATGGAGGCCCTATTACCTACCTACCGAAGGGGCATATATACCCATCTACCTAATGTAGGCTCTATAAACTGTATCTACTGCGGGGGCCTGTATACCTATCTTCCTACCGGTGTTTTTTTATACTTATAGTACATATCTGCTAGGAGCCTAAATACCTACTGAGCGGGCATATATACCTAACGACTTAATAGGGGGTCTATATACCTAACGGGGGGGTCAACTTACCTAACAACAAACTGAGGGGGCCCAATTGGTGTCTAACTATCTAAAAGTGGTATATCATCTGTCTATCTAATTTGAGGGTGTACCTACCTATTATACTGGGGGTCTGCCTAACTACTATATGGGTAAATAAAAGAAGACTAAAATTGGGTGCACAAACAAGAGCCCATTAGCCATTTGAGGGTACTTTTACTGTTTGTGGCACAAGGGGTCATTACTACCATTTGGGGAGCTGCAGAAAAGGAGTTTGTACAAAGGTGGGGCACAGGTACAGAGGTGCTGGGAGAATAAGGTGTCAAAGATGTTTGTGTCGATGAGCTGTGTCCAAACAAAGTCGTGAAGGTGGTGAGGACTGGACCAGATGGAGACGAAAAGGGGAAGACGTCACCTGAAAGTCATTGGATGTCAGTGGTTATTTTGTTTCTGTGTTGGATCGGTGCTGTATTCACTGTCATGTGATGTTGATCTGAACTGGTATTTGACCACCATATGGTCACTGTATGGTGGTACTGTAGGTTATATTCGCAGCCTACACTTAGCCTGGATTGTAACAGTGAGTGCATCACTGTCTCTGACCTTGTGAGTAGAGGCTTCAATGTGCCACTTTTACTTTTTTGCTTTTTTTTGATGGTGGTGCTTATTCTAGAAAAAAGTAAGATGTGTGACCAATACAAAATTTGGAGGTGTATACTGTATGTGGGCTGGTGTTTTTTTTTTTTTTTTGCCAAGGCTACTCTTTAGTCCTAGTCTAGCCTTGTCAGAGCTGTTTACCCATGTAGTCATCACATAACCGGGACCGATTTTTATTCTTTAAACATAGATAATAAAGGTTACTTTTGAGTAAGTGCAAGCAAAGAAGCTCAGACAGAGAGTATGCAGAAATATTGTATAACTTTTTATCATAAATAGTGATTACTTTCTGAAACTGTAAAATTTCTTTTAGGTGTCTTTTTGAATGATAGCTTTAGTCAGGGCAAGTCACAATTTAATCTGATTTTAGAAGTGCTGATACTAAAAAATAACAGTTTACAGATTTTTATTCCCTACATAAAAAGGTTACTGCAAAGTAACTGCAAGCCGAGAGGCGTATGCAGTGCTACACACTGTAATCTGATATTAGAAGTGCTGATACTTAAAAATAGCAATATTGTTGCAGAACAAGTTTATGAAATGTAATATTTGCATGAAGGGGACTTACTTTAGCAATAAATCTTCAATATACTGCATTCTTTTCTACTATTCTCTATACATATATCACAACGTCCTCCCTATATAAGGGCAGTATATTCTGATGACAGGTTTGAGTTGAGTTTTTATAGCAACATTGTATGTTTTAAACAAAAGGTATACTTAAAACTATACTCTGCATGTGAGGTGGGATTATTTGGTGGAGTGAATAAAAGCTTCATGTCAAGAGCATTGCTTATCTATGAGTAAAAGACAGAGTATACACTACAACCTGGACACTTAAGAGATACCTCTAATAGCAATATCAATAGCATTTCTGTGACACTGCAAGAAAAAATAGTTCTATATAGTAGTATTTAAAAATAACCTAATATTCAGAGCAATAAGTAACAGCTTCACTATTAACATATTGGCCCTGAATGCGATTGTCCTGAATATAGTACACAATACTCTATGTAGCTGAAAGGCTGTAGCAGAAAAAATAATGAAAAAATCTATTTAAAACATTAACAATAAACAACCTGAGAAAACCACAGAACTAATAGAAGAGATCTGTCACAGAATGACATCAAATAAGGATTTAAGTAAGTACATGTTTCTTAACATGTGAAGTGCATAGTTAAATGCATTGTGCACCCAGTGCAAACTTGGACTTTGGTTAAGAAAAGTAAAACAATGTTTAATCTTTTGTCTCAAATTAGTTACATTACTAGCTAAGACTTTTGCACAGAAAAATCCAAGATTGCAGTAAGCACATATATGGGTAACAGTCTGACAATTTATAGGTTTCAATGACTAAATCTCTTTTTCCTGCTTGTAAATGACTAGCCTGCTGTCTCAGACAATAAAAGAGCCATAAAGTGGAGGACATGTCACTGACACCTAAGGCCATGGGAACAACTCCTTAGTGGTGCATAATGGCTTTGACCTTAAAGCAGAATAGTATAAATCTTCCTACATGTGAAGAGCTAACAGTATGTGACCAGTGTCAGACTGGGCTGCCCAACGCCCACCAGTTAAATTGATTCTTTGGATCCACAAGAGGAATATTCTTGGGGCTTACAAGTAAAGTTGGTTATTGGGGCCTGCCAGTGGAGTATTCTTGAGGTCCATCTTACAGCTATTGTACACAACTGCACATGACTCTTACACTCTGCATTTTGCTTTCTGCCTTTCTCCCTAATAAGCAGATCCAGGCCTGCCATGCCTAGAAACCCACCATGCTTAAGGGCCCATCGGGGGTTACATCTTTTTAGTCTGTGTGTGACACTCAGCACTTCTGGTTGAAATACTTAGGGCTACAAATATGAAAGGGGATGTGCCAGTTTTCTGACGTGTTGTAGCCCTGTTCTATAGATGTATGAACAGTTTCATAGTTTCATAGTTTGTAAGGCTAAAAAAAAGACAAGTCGTCCATCTAGTTCAGCCTGTTATGCTAAGGTGTTGTATGCCTAAAATTGGTGCACTGTGCGCCAGACGCGACACTTTTGGATTCGTCAATGATATGGGGGCGTTTCACACCAGAATTGTACGATTAAACACATTTATAAATGTGCAATGTCAAAAACAGGTGCGAAACTGTGGGTACAAACTAGACCAAGTTAAAAGTGGTCTGACTGAGGCCACATTTGTTGTAGATGAACTAGAATTTCCAATAGGGCCAAGAATATCGATTTTTGTCTCAACTAATACCACTAAAGCAATAAAAACTAATTTATGATAATTATCTAAGTATATAAAATTAAATAATAAAAAATATAAAATGATTTCATATAAAATTATATCATATTAATATCAAATTAAATAACATTAAATAAATGAACCAATACAGCATCTACCATAGATCCCATTCTCAATTGAGTCGTTAAAAAAGTTATCTTAGTATTATCAGTGAAAAGAACACATCACAGCAGGCTAGAAATAAAATAAAAGCCGTTATAATAATATGTCAGTGAATAGAAACTATGGTAGTGATCTTGCATGACGCATCTTAAGTCTCAGAGACCTGTCGTGTGCCAGCTATTGTTGTATGTAGAATAAAGGCTGAGAGCAGGAAAATAAAATGTCCACACTTATTAACATCTAATTAAAATTTGTTGCATTTAATGTAGTAAAACCTAAAATTAACATTTGAACAAAAAAAGTTCCTAAAAAGTTTATAGAGCATGCAGAATCCTGATCTACATTTTGATGGACAAAAATTAACGTACAATATAAATATATAAAAACTCAACTCAATAAACTGCCTTAATCTCAATAGAGGAAAACAGAAGCGCCTAAACCTCAATCATACTTTTCAATGTTTCTCTTCCTACTATGTTGCAATGCTCTCCCTCCTACAGAAGTATCTTAATCTTGTGGTTAGAATGTTGAAAGAGATAAATAGCTAGTGCAACTCATGGAGTTGGTTTTCTTACATAAAATTTCATTCTGATTTTTATATGTTTTTTCTAATATATTGCTGTATTGGTTTTCTAATATTAGATTTTAATTGGTAATTTTGTAAAATGTAATCTAATATTAATTTGTATTATTAATTTTATAAAATATAATTTTGTATTATTTAATTTTTGATTAATTCCATATTATCTAATAATCAACATAAATTAGTTTATGTCACTTGTGTGGTGTATTTTTGGAAAGATTGGTTATATTTGCATTAAGAGTCTTTTTAGCATGACCCCCAGTCAGGAATTCTGCCAAGTCTTTAAACACATTTCTGACTCATTGCTTGCGTCACAGACAATGCGCCAAAGTTATGCTGTGCAACACTTTCAATGCCCTACTTTTAGGAACTGCAGTAAGACAGGTTCATACATACTTTTGCATTCTTCACTCTTCTACAGCGATTTAGAACTGGCGAGTCAGCGCCAAGTTCATATATGTCATCCTTAATATCCAATCTATGTGGCACAGTGATCTTGGAGAGTTACCTCTAAAACTTGGCCAGAAAGGGTCCCACAATAAACAGGGTTATATAAAAGGTGTAGTGATCTAATACACTTAGCTACTGAAAGTTAGTGCTTTCCACTTTTTATACATCAGCATATTAATCACTCCTCAAGTGCTAGGTTGAAAAAAAATGGTAGAATAAAATACCTTTGATTAATGATGTTATTTCTTGTCCATACTTTTCCTCCAAAATCTAAAAAAGAAAAATACAAGAAGTCACTAAAGTTCAGTTAATGGTGAAAAAAAACTTCACTGTGACAATGACTACAGCTTAAATTTTTGATTTAAATACATAGTTATTGCAGAGTAATTTACCATTCTGATCACACGTTGGACTTGTCTTCTCACTTCTCTACATGGTTCATTCTTGTCATCTACATTCTGGAAATCTGCTGCTTGAAATACATAACTGAGGTCATCTCCGACCAAACAGGCAATATTGTTTCTTATGTAATTCTCATTCATCTAGAAGAAAATAAAAATGTGTTTATTGGGTGTTTATTTCTCTGGGGATATAAAGCTTAGGGTGCATCCCCACGGCATAGGACAAATACCGGACGGTATCTGTCCTGTTTTGCACCCGTCCCCATGGCCGCGCGCGGGGGGCGTGTGGGGCGGCTTTTCTCCGCGATGAGCGGAGAAGAGCCCTCCCCCCTCCCATTGAGAAGCACATATTCCGTCCGAAAACCGGACGGAAGATGGTGCTTGCTCAATGTTTTGCCGCCGGGCGGAAAACCCGTGTAGTGGGGACTGCTGCATGGGTTTTCCATAGAGCACAATTGTGCTCATTTTTGGGCGGTTTTTCAGGCAGTCTGAAAAACCGCAAACCGGCTAAAAAAACAGCCGAAAACCCGTGCTGTGCGGACATGCCCTTACAGTATAACTTAGAATACAGCCAAAACAAAATGTAATCTTTAGAATAAAAAGCTGTGATTGATCAAACCAATAATCCCTACAAATGCTCCCACCAGCTTGCTATGCGCCGGCCTCAGTAAACAGGAAGACTGTTGTACTTGCGCAGTTCTCCCCATTAATTCCTATAGGAGGTCGGAATAAAGCCAAAAGTGTGTGCTTGGCTATTATCGGAATTTCCACTGAAGATGAATAGGAAGAACTGTTTAAGCACGGCCATCTCCCTGTTATTTAAGGCCGGATCATAGTAAGCTATAAGCAAGCCTCAGACCTAAAGTTACAAGATGAAATAACCCCTATTAACTATTGAACTGACCGCCTTTTCAGCACATCATCAACATATATAGATGGTGAGGGGTAGCTCCCTTCCTTTATCAAGACTGACTATAATTGGAGATGCCAAGACCTGGCGGGGCTTCAAACAGATCAGTGCATGAGTATTATATTAGTAAGTGACACTAAGACCCCATTCACATCAAAATTTCACCTACCATTTGTTGTATCAGAGGTATAGCGTAACAATTAATCCTGATGGACACCATAGTGGGTCAGTGAGGGAGCCGACCCACCACATCATGGTTGACTTGGTCAATCACGTTTTTTGTGTCCGGTGCAGAAGCCGGACACATTCAGTAAATTGGTCAAACGTAGTTCAATTAGGACTATGACTGCCCTATACAAGTCAAAGTCTCCATCGTTGACCTGCTCCGGTATCCGTTGTGGTGAACTTTTACAGTATCCTGAGGGATACCATGAACAGAAGGAAAAATTGTGATGTAAATAGGGCCGAAATAGGATATCATAAACAACAGCGCACATTTTATTTTGCTGGAACCCTTTCCTTTTTGCTGTCTAAAGAATTTCTTGGTTCAATGTATATCTGTATAGTCTGGTATCCAGCAAACAGTTATTTCCCTGTCTAAAATAGACAGACCAGATTCACACTAATTTATAGTCCTATAACAAGTTGAGGCAAGGAATGCAAGGATGTGTCATTCAGTTGTGGTGGGTAAGCAGGAAGTAACTAGTTTTTCCTCCTATTTCTCCAGCAAGGAGCAGATCTGGGACTTGGGATTTTTCACAACTATCTTTTTCACTTAATGTTTAACATGTAGCCGTTTAACTGCACACATGCCATGACCTGACTTGGTTCAGAGTACTGGGAATAAACTTGAAACATAGCACAGAATGAGTAATGTAACAAAGGACCAAGACCAGACATTTTATTAGAACTGTGAATACATTAGGAAGATCCAATAATTTCATCAGCATTTCAACAGCTGCTGACTCATTGTTTTAGAGGTGATACCTCAAATCCCAAAACCTTACACCCTCTCTCTCTTTTAAAAAAAACCACATTTTAGAAATATGTACAGTCATATGAAAAAGTTTGGGCATCCCTATTAATCTAAATCTTTTTTTAGTTTAAATTTTTTGGGGTTTTGAACAGCCTTTTCATTTGATTATCTAATAACTAATATTCATTTTGTGTTAGTACAATAAACCTCATTTCAACCGGAAATATTACTGTGTCCATCATTTATTAGATATTAAAATTAAAAATGGCTTTGAAACAAAAAATTTTTTTAGAACAAAAATGTTTAAGTTTAATGGGGGGTCCCCAAAACTTTTTCAATGATGTATATATGTCTATCACACACAATCTACAACATACTACTATATTTATAATATTAATTAAATTATATATATATATTATATTATATTATTTTACACAAAACATCATAGATTATTTACACAGTTTATGTTGTGCATATCACTTAATATAATTATAAATTTTTTGTCTTTGCACAGAAAACCACAAGATTCTTGACACTCAGTCCTAAAATAATGACTGTCCCTCCAATAAATGCAGTAATAGCTGATTTTGTCAGATGCAAAAGAACAAATTAAATAAAGGCTGACCATTAATTCTATGGGGCCCTGGGGAAAAAGCAAACCCGACAGGCTGGCTGATGCCTAATTTTTGGGTGGTGAGAAAAACCCAATGGTAAGAAACCGGGCGCTGGTTTCTTCCCCTGATCCTATAAACAAGGAAGTCGGAATTAGTCCAGTAATCATATAAAAGAGAAGGGGAAGCCCAGTAGTAAGTTCTCCTATCCTAGGTGGTCAGGAGCATTGTGGAGTCAACTACAACACAGCGAGACCCAATTTTATATCGTGTTGTTGGCCACCTTCACTTCTATGTCCTCCACCTTCATTTCCATGTCCTCCATTGCTGAATTTTTTATCTGGTACTGCCACTTTGTGATATTGTGATGTAGCTTTGTGCATCATTATTGAATATATATGACCAACTATTGTATAAGGAAACTATGACTGACATCTGCTGGAAACTAGTCAACAGATAGACAATCATTTTACTGGAAACCAACCTAACACTCAGTTTCCTGCTGTAACAGATTTAGTACTGAAGCTATTGTTTATTGTTAAAGGCACATGGACATTTCCTTGCGTATAGCTAGAGGTTGTCTCTTAGGGCTTTTTGTTGTACTATATTTAAAAGATAAACGTAGAAAACCTGTTGAAGTTAGGTATTACTTTCCCGGGTAGGAATTTCCAGACTGTTTTAAAGTAATGTGAAAAGATATTTTGCATTTACCTTGGCCAATGTCCTTGTACAGTAGAATGACAGTCATTGAACTGGGCTATTTTACAGCTCTTATACAAAGTTTACTTCCTGGTTCATCAGAAAGCCAATTTACTAATTACAGCGATTTGTGACTTGTGTGGATCTTTATATAGCTGTCTGCACTTTGTGACCTTTTTTAGCACGGTTCTTCCAGTTGACATACTTTATTGAATTGTATACCACTTTGTTCATTCTTTTGCCACCTTTTTAACATGTTTTTTCCAGTCTTTATCCATTGATTTAATATGTAAATACTGGCAAACTCACACATCTATTGTAGTTTGTACATATGGTAGCGAAAAACAGGTTTCCATATTCAGAGTTGTAGGAACATGCTCCTGAAATGGTTTCCTATGCTGCAAGATTGCATCTGTACGCTTGCAGCATAAATGCGAATTACTATGTGAATGTTGGCTCAGGGTTAGTTTTTTGAGGTATGGTAACAGCAGCATTATGGGTAGGGACATTTGGTGCAGCGTCTGTCCCATTGGATGTTTTCCTTTGAGCCTCCATAGTGAAGGTTGTCACCGTGGATCGACATCTAAAAATTTATACGTTAAAAATAGAGTCTGTCAGGTTTTGACGATATAGTGTCCCATCATTTTATGGCTGGAGATTAAATCTATGAACCAACCAAGTACATTCTTGATGCCGGATTTCAAAATTATGTAGAACATTAAGTGTAATCTTCTCACTATAGTATCAGTGCAGATAATACAATGGGTTGGTATATTTTGAATAACAGGGCAAATATAGGAATGATTCATATAGTGAAGGCATGGTAACACCTGCTCAATCGCTGCACAGGCTATATTGTACTCTTAGTCAGCTTTTGACTACATGTGGTCTATTTTACACTATATAGCATTATTTGATTATATTGTAGGGAAAAAGAAAAGTTTTAATAGTCTACAATATTCTATACCCAGAAGATAAAGTAGTTTGAGAAGACATGTGTAAATCAGTAACCAACGAGTTAGCGATATAGGGGTCCGCTATTACACCTAGAGAACTCATATGCCTAATTGTAAAAAGCAGAGAGGTTGGAATCAACGGGTAGTATTTATCTATTTTTTAAATATCCATGTTTCCATCTTGTTCAGAGTAGGGTGTTATTGGAGGTAACTTTAGCGGTAGTTCACTAGGGCTTTATTGTTCCTAGCATAATTTGCGTGCTGTTATTTTGTACTGCCACGGAATAGCGCTTTATACTGCGGTCGAAATGCTCCACGTAATTACCGGTAATTCTTTATTTGATTATGCGTCGGGTGTAGAGAATATGACATGTGAATTGTACCGCTGCCATGTGTCCAAAAGCATGTCTATTAAGGGAGCCGCAACTCGTCCCCCCCCCCATCTCGCGTGCTATTGGAAATACGTCGCTGACAGTATGCTGAATGGATCTCAAAACACTTGTGAATGTGCTGTAAATTTTCTGGCACTTACTGAAACTTGCCTCAATAAGTCCTTGTGAACCCTTACACGTCACGTATAATTTTTTTATATAGAATAGTATGAACAAGGAAGTAATCCTCCCCATGATGTTGAGTAGGTAAAAACACATTCACCTGGGTTCATTATTTTATCTGTACTGTTGAGGTGTTCAGGAATCCAAATTGGTGAAAAATCTGCAACAAATCCATCAAATATGAATATTTCAGTCATTGCTAGGCTTAATACAGATAATATAACAAACCTCTTGTCACAAGGACTCAGAAAGTAAATAAAAAAAAAAGACTTTGCAAAACCCTGGGAGGTTTATTGAAAATCAATACTGAAATTTATTGGCAGTGATTTCCAGGAACTGTTTCAAATAGTTATTAAATGAGTGCGGACAGCCACAGTTTGAAACCCCCATAATAATTTTTATAATCAATCTTACTGGTAGAAGAATCACAGCCTTATGTGGATTGCCTGCAATGTTAAAAATATCATTATTATAACCTTTTCATTGTTGGACTGGGTTCAGTTTCCTTGTTTGAAAAACATGAAACAGGATGAGATCCAGACACTCCCAAAGTTAAGCATTGTGTTTGGTGGAAAAGAATGTGTTCATACTTTCATGTAATCAGGATTTTGACTGGTTGACTGTTTAATAAAAATAATTATTACAGAAATTAATTCTTTGTGCTTCAGATACTTGCAAGGACAACATAACATGATGAAAGTTTTTCCTGCGCGTAAATAACATCGATGAGACGTGGGGTTCAATTAAAGACTGTAGTAGTATTTCTTTTCCTATAAGAAGTTGCATGAATTTCTTATATTTTACATCTTTCGACCGAAGATATAGCGAAGGTAGTTGAAGACATTTATTTTTTTTTAGACAGATGTGTACATTTATAATATCTATATGACATTGTATTTTTTCTATTTAGTTAATTGGAGTTTCATAATCGTGTGAGTGTGAATGTGATTCTGGTGAGTTGTTTGTTGCATTTTCTATTAAGCTAAAAACACAAAAAGTTTACAAAAGGATTTTACAGCTTAATTTTACGTAAATGCGGGTATAAAATACGATTGCTCAAATAGTTATGAATCTGTTTTTTTACTACCTTCATATTTGAAGGGTAATATCCCAAATTCGATGATATTTATTGTAGAATGTGGCCTATCCAACTGGATAATGCCATATCAACCCGATCATATATTTGTTATAAGATGCAGCGTAAATATATAATGGTGAAGAATATAACTCTCGTTAAGAGAATAAAAATGTAAACATCGTGACTACAATCCATAAAACTTTACTCATCCCATGACCCCACGCTAGGACTGTGTAAACCCATTGTGCGATCGATAACTATGATAACAAGAGAGAGCCCCGCAACCCTCTTATTTTTAAAATCCCAATGGCCCATAAATTTTGAAATTTGAATCTGTACAAATGGTTCGATCGACTACCTGGATTGAGCCTTCAATAAGTAGTATTCGTTGAGTCAATAAGTAGTTGTATGTGGGGAAAGTGTTTTATCTTTTCACTTCATGACTTATGCGGGTGTTTAGTAAGAGATCGGTGGCATTATCTACTCTAGCACGTGCAATGCACCCACGGATATGCGCCCCGTACAATTTACGGATATGTAAGAATTGGCTGGGATGATGGATAAGTACATGGGCCATGAAGTCAGATTGGCCTGCCGATTTACTTGATCTAAAACACCGGTGTAACAGAGATATTTTCGGACGATTCACGATATTGCTCTTGCAATATGCCTGTGTTTGAAATCATGTCCCGTTGATGATAGATAGAATTATATAGCACAGCTGTGGCGTCAACGCGTATTGAACCCTATGCCTATACCCTAGTGGGCGACATCCAAAATGCGTCACTACACGTTATCTTTGTTATCTGGGGTTTATAATTGAATATTGTCTGACAAGTATTAAGAGGTTTGAGGTTCATCAATCTAATTGTTCAGGTTTACCCATCCAAGTACAGTTCATAAACTGGCGTTTGATTTCCTGATGTGTGTCACTGAAGGCCTTCGACCATTAACATAGAGCATGACCTATGATAATGTGTGAGACGAAGTAAGATAATGAAGTGAATTATGCCAGTCTATTCATGCACATAAAGAAACTTACCACCAATAGTCCTGTATGACACAAGCTAGAATCTTAAATAGTATAGGTTAGTAGGATAATTACCCATCGTATGCCTAAATACTCCATTGCAGGCACTATTACCAGGGCTCTTCCACCATGCGTTGCTCTCACCACAGCACCTCATAGCTGAGTATAAAATAATGCTTACCAGATGAGGTTAACCGTTCGGTTGCAATTCAAGTCAATTCTGCTTCTTTTTTTTCCCAATGCAATTTTCTCAGACAGAACATGCGATGGAGTTTCTAACTTAAGGTCGCTGTGGATCAACCAAGCCAGTATATAAGGGCAGGTATGTTAAATGAAATGTGCATGTACATTATTTTCAAATGTGACAAACCGTCTACCCAGAACCCCACCAATGTTGACGAATCACGCCTTGGGCCTTACGTTCACTACTGGGGTTAAAACTGCTGGACGAAATGTATTTGTACCCTCGCTATTTAGCGACCGAAGTTTGGCCGTGGTGCGGTGATTGTAGCGGGTGATGGCAAGTTAACGTGGGGCTCAGGCAAATTCGTCCTGGCCCATAAACAATCATTGCTAAAGCGCGTTTGATACTCCGCTAGATAATACACATTTTCACAAATAATAATCTGCCCCACCCTCGGCGTAATCGTCTCTGGCTGGGAGATTAGGAGACGTGTAGATTCCATAAGTTACTCGTAGATGTTTAGACACTGTTGACTTACGGCTTATAGGAAATTGTGCCTGGTTTTTCGGCCCGTAATTTGGTGTTGGATGCGTCACTATAGTGTCATTCGGCGAAATACCGTACCGAAATACTTCCAATTTATAAAGCCGGTTGTGAACTCTGTGCCAATAAAGTGCATAGATCCATGCAAACTGCATGTAACAAGTTGTTTTTATGTTAACATAAATATAAGTTCTATTTGATACTTTGCTCGCATAATCCACTTCGATGTCAAGGTTAACTAGAAGTACTAATTTGTAGTGTCATATGCAAATCTCACAACTAAACAACAAGCTATTGTATTAATTTGTGCCTCTTAGAAATGAATTGGCCAACCAAGCAAAATAACCTTTCTAAAATCTGGCTTTTGTGATGCTTGTGCTCATTAGAACAAGAGTATGGCCATTTTTTAGACATGTCTCCCCGATTCATTGTCTTAAATTTAGGAATGTATCTGTAAAATAGCCAAAGTTAGATTGCATTGTGATAATTCTTGAACTGTCTACTATAGTACATATAGTGAGGGAAGTGTGTCTTGCACAAGTCAGCTTATAACCTATATGATTTATGGAAATTAGAAGAAACCTAACGGGACATTAGATTACGCTAAATTTTTTAAAAAACGGGTTGCACTTACCTAGAATCATGCGCATACACATGCGTGCCACTGACGCGCACTTCAGTAATGTGCTCCCCTAATATTGGGCTGGGGGTATGCAGTTATTTTCTGTTTCGCTATGCTTAATGTCAAATGCTGAAACAAAATGCTTATCACAATTAATAAGCATCAGGACGTGGCAAATCCAGAGTCGCATTTATTCTTGCGGTATTACAGGTAGAAACCACATTTAAAAGTGTCGATTGACCCCTGCGCCCAGAGAAGTAGTCACTAAATGCGCTAAAATGCGCCTTATTTTATGACCCTGATAATACTCGGGGTTTTCAAGATTATTCAGTTGCACGATTCTGGACACAACGTATGAGTGGTTAAAAAAAGTGCCACCTTAGGGCAGCGAAAATATAACATTACATTTGACACATTCTTAGTTTCCAGCATTGTACATCAGGTAGTGTGCCAGTAATAATGTCCAGACTCAACCTCCTATGTACATTACATTTGGTCGTCCTGAAGATTACACTAGAATTATCCACGCCAAAAATCATACCGAATGCCAAACCTATTAGGAAAAAGTTGTAGGAAAATCTTTATAAAATAAAATCTCGCCTTTAGCGGGCCCAGTGTTAATCCAATGGAGTTCCTGACATATTTGGTGAAGGTGAAACACCGATATTTTTTTAATTGTATGTTAACAAGCATAAAGAAACAGATCTGTTTGTTCAAATACAGTACCAAATAAAATAATGGTATATTCTACGATGTATGAAGAGCGTTGACTGTGCGTCTATAATACTAGCGAAATGCTCCCCAGTCCATTATAAATACACATGTTATCATAGAAACAATGGGATTACGCCTCCTCGGTCTGCCCGCTCGTGACAAAATGATCGTTAATTGTACGCGCGGGAGGAGATACTTTACATGTATAATTTATTCGTACAGTGGTCGTCTTTTAGCGCGCAGCGTGTTGAGAAATGACAATGTCTATGGGCAGGTGGGGTGGATGCCAGCCCCCCTATCGGTTGCGTGAGCCTCCTCCGAACCACTGCCAGTGAGGTATTGTAGTGTGGGCGTGCTTGTTATAATCCCCCGCTACTTAAGGCTTATGTGAACATAGCCCTAAAATGTTAATGCTATGGTGGGACTGGCAGGTCACGCGATACAGTGTTTGATTTGAGGATTCTATGAGCTGCATACAATGTAGGTATGGTTTTCTATATATTGTATATTCATGTAACAGTTGTTCATAGCCGCCACGATGTTGAGCATGCGCAGTTAGGCATAACAATTTATATCTCTGCAGGGTGATCTGTATAGGGGGTGAAAGAGAAAACACACTACAGGTATGTTATATTATATTAACTACAAAAATGATACAATAGGAAAAAAGCAATTGACGAGGGGTTTATAGGTACCAACAGTTTGGATTTTATAGACAAGTACTGACATCTGAAAGAATTAAAAGGAAGGTTTGCAGTGCAATCAATTACAATTTTTTTACACCAGCCACTGGCTTTGTCGTAAAAAAGATGTGTTTCAAGCAATATCGGACTTTGTTAAATCTTGCCTTTGAGGACTATGCAATTCTACATATAAGTTTTTGGTTAGAAATTTGATTGGATGTGCTCGTATAAAGTTATTATTTACAACAGATCGGAAACAATTTACCGTTTTAGGTTTCAATACCACACCTGGTACGTTATTTATCTAGGATATATATTCTCTAAAAAATCCCTAAACCATATAGTCTATCTTACCTATTTTGGGCAGAAAGGCATTTGCAATATCGAAAAGACACAGTATTTGGTGCGCTGTTGCTGCCCGAAGATTAGGAGGATACACTATCAAGCAGACATTATGTATGTAGTGTAAAATAGTCATAATTGTACCCCCCCCCCCCCCCCCCCCCCCAGAATGCTATCGAAGTAAACTACTACTGTATGGAACTATTGTCAGATGCTGATCTGTCAGTCTGGCATTTGAAATGGCACTTTTCTTTAAGTACACTATCGGCGTCCAAGAACATTGCCTTGTATACTTTTTGGTTATCCATTTGTGGAGTCCGTATAAACTGGTTGTTTGGGAACTTTTATAGACCTTCCATTAAAAGATACAGTTGTGATATGGATTTCAAGAAGTCAAGAGTTTAAAACTAAACAGATTTAAGTGATTGTTTTCTTCATTTTATCCATTAAAGGGTAAATTGTATAAGTATCTAGTCCCACAAAAGCCAGGTGGGCAATATCAAAAACCAGCAGAAAGTACAAGAAGTATATAATGTTAATTGTGTAATGCATAACATAGCTCAAAAATATTCATGGTCGCATACCGCTGCCTTAAATAATTAGTTTGCTGTATGCAGTGTCCCAGATAGGAAGATGTTTAGTGTTTTGGTGATTTTATAGTCAAACATCAGAAACCTACTATTTTAGCCTCACCTGAGGAGCAGTAGGAGGAAGGTCCACTGAGCCAATAAAAATTAACCAACAGCACATGCAATTGTACCGGGGTGCGTATGTACTTGTTATGTTATATACATTCCATGTGAACTTCCCTGCCCTTGTCCATGACTACTTGCGTTTCGTCGCTAGTAAGTGTATATCTTATTGTATATGCATGCACATATATGGTGGGTAGTAGTCTACCCTAACCGTTGAATCTTAAATCACTGGACACTGACAACCTTAACTTTATTGTGGTAACACTCCCTCAAAAACAACAAATAGAAATAGTTCTTTTCCGTATTATTCAAACTCTCCTTGGTGTGGGATTTGGTCCTGCTATATTCCTTTTGATAGGACAGTGACTTTTGGAAGGTTTGCCTTTTAATCCCTTTTTATAAAATCAGTGAAAACAATTAAGCAGTTTCTAATTTACACAAGTTACCATTGCTTGCATGCACTCTTCCACCCCTACTGTAGCCTATAACAACATGCTGTGTACATTCAACACTCTTGCTTAGTAACTATTGTGGGTTGTGGTGCTTCGGCAAACAATACAATGGTGCAACCATAGATCCCTGAGATCCCAAGACTTGCCCCTGAGTTCACCGATCAGATTATATGGCCATACACATCAGATAAAGGTCTTTTGAGGATGTTGGTTGGACTACACTATTGCCTTGTAATTTCAAAGACGCTAAAAACATCCGCACAACGGAGGAGCATACAACTGGCATCATGTACAGAATATTTGACAGTTATGCATGTAGATCTATAAGTATAGTAGTTACTCAAAGATGTGATTAGATGCTGATGAGTTTTGTGTCCACATGCAGCAGGAGTTTCAGGTTTAGTGCTAGTCTTTTAGCCTTATATTGTTTCAATGACAGAATATACGAGCATATTTATGTTTCATAGAATCAATATATGGGCCATGCACTCAGGTAACAGGGAAGAAAGGGGATAGAAGACTTCTTACCAGGTTTATAGTTAGTAGCACCGTACAGATTAAAGCTTGTTGTCAACATGTAGTTAACATTATTCCAGGAACCGTATAGTTAAAAATACTCTTATTTTTTCCTGGGAAAATAAGGCCTAGCCATCAAAGTAATAGCATACAAGCCTAATAGAACATACTCTGTAAAAGGACTCCTGGCAAGTCACCATAAAATAGAGATATCCACAAATGGATCGTGAAATGTCGACAATGACCGAATAAATGATGAACCAACAGTTGGGAGACCACGTAAATCAACTAAAGTATTATAGTTTTCCCTATTGCCCTCGAAAATCAAAGTACAGATAAACGCGTTAGATAGTAATTGAGATGGAACATTCAGGATATAATAGATACACGAATACATCATATACACATGACGAGCTGTCAATTATATTATAATATTTTAGTAATTCCAGTGGTGTATAGTAAAATAATTAATATAGGATATTAATATATAGATGTGATGGTTTTTGTGAATATGGTATAGTATATATAACACGATTTTTAATATCTATAAATGTTTATATATTATTATTTATAATTACCCACTACAGTTGCATGACACATAAGTATATTTAAGGTTGTATTATATATATATTATTATACCTTACACAGAATAATACATCACTACATTTATGTAGTTTATATATAGTAATATAGTATTAATTATATTGTTGTTTGTATTTATATACATACTATTGACATACATACCATACACAAAAAACCCACATATTAAAGGTTGTGAAATAAAAAGTTACAGACTATATACATACAAACACACATAACTAATAGTTGGATTGATATGGTATTATTAAAAATTGTTGGGACTTGTTGGATAGAAATAATTCACATCTGTTAAAGAAACTTTCATCTGATTGATCGTATCCAGGATGAGTGAAGAAAAAGCGTCATACCGTTATTTTCATTTCAATTTCTGGGAAATGTATATATAAAATGTATCAGTCTAAAAAAACAAACAGTACGTGTATAGCAACACTAGAACAAAAACAAGTCCGGAACAGAGTGGAGAACTGGGGGGAACACATGATGAGTTTGTCAAAATATCATGTTGATTGTAGGAGTATTGTTGCCTGATGGTTGGATGAAGTTAACTTTTCCTCATAATCGGCACTTTTCATGATGAAGCGGAGCGGCATTTCTTGAAAAATACAGGATATCAATGTGTGCTTCATTTTGAGACTCTGTCTGGTGACCAATTATGAACCTTATATCAATACTTTTATTCATGAATATCCAAGGTATCAAGTTTTATAAGCGTTATATTAGTGACATGGGCTAATGTTCGAGGATTGACTGTGAATATCCTGTCTAAGCCATTAGTAACTATTGATGAAATATCATGAAAACATTTTAAGTGTATCAGCATTATTTTTGAAGATCAAAAGAAAGCGTAAAATCCAAAGATTTTGAGACCAGAAGCATAAGTCTAATCGAATAAGATTTTAAACTATCCAAATATATCAGCATTTTGTTGAAAGTAGCGCATAAGTATAGAGTAAATAAAGATTGTCTAGTATAAAGTTCGTAAGTTATTATTAGGAAAAGAGAAAAAACCTTTACCGGGATTGATTTTGATATATTAGTAATATCAATTTGAGAGAGGCAGGTTAACCTAAAAATATTTAACCAAAAACATCTTGTATAACAGAAGGAGAATGTTTCGTTTGTGAATATCACATCGATGTTTTGTAGATATATGCAGGTCCTATATAATCAATTATCGGCCAACCAGTTTAGAACATGTTTTATGTATAGTTAATGATAAGTCCAACGGATTAGAAAGAATCATGTAAAATCACCATGGCAGACTATATGTGATATAACAGGTATTTTCAACTTAGGCATAAGGTATTTTATTTGATCTGTTCCTTCTCCTTTCTGTCAATAAGTCATAGTTTTGCACAGTAGAGCATTTTGTTCCTGCTTCAAAAATGTAAATAATAAGGTTGTCCTGCAGTACAAGGATGCAGTCCACACGGCAATGGTAGCAAATATGAAAGGGTCGAGGGGTTATTCTGAATTAGAATCCCACCAGAAGTGATTTTTACAGGTTTGTGTTTTTATGTTTTTTTAATGCATTTTTTTGTGCAGTCAAATTAGGATATGCTTTATGCAAATTTATCAGCCGTCCCATTGAATAATGAATAGGTGAGTGCAGTATTCCACCATTAATTCCAATAAAGTACAGCGGAATAATTATTGCATTATCAAGTTTTTGTGGAAAAATCCAACCTACATCTGAGTGCAACTCGGAAAAATAAAGAATTCACTACTTGAGTGTCTTAAGCCGGAAAGATGGATTTACTCGTCAGTTTTTTCACCAGTTTCAAAATTCCAACACCTTGATACATTAAACCGACATATAAAATTCAATTGCCCATAATGTTCCAGCCCCCATTGGCGTTAGTTACAGGGGTCGCTATGCGGTCGCAATTGCCACCGGTACCCCTCGAGAACACATCTTGGGCTGTCAATACGACTGGTGTCGACCTAGAGCCAATGTATACATAGAATATTAATAAATCAGCTCGCTATTTGCGACCACACATTACGATGAAAGCTAAAGAACCAGCCGGTTATTAGTCATTGTAGATACCATACGATATGGTGCATTAGAAGGTCGCGATTGCTTAAGAAGCCTATTTGCGCCTGCGGCCATTAACAATAGGACCCAAATGCCGTATGCATTAGGTCATAAGCAAGAGCGTAGCCATAACTGCGTACGCTGTAATTGGCGGGTTGGACCTAGATAGACGTTCTAATGCCACCCGCTTTCTCGGATTCAAAGAGTGAGATCTAGCGGAGGGAACAGCCTATGAGTTCAAGTATATGATGTATAGTAAATATATTTAGTTTTTTATTTAAGAGGTGGGAAAAGGGCCGAATCTCAATTTGGTAAGAATGGTCCCTAAATGAACCATCAACTAAGTCCCTCTACTTACCTACACAAGATGGTTAATTGTCGTTTCACCTAGACTGACCTACACATAGTATGGGCCCTTTAGTTTTACAAACTCTGCACTATCGTTGGCCCAAATTCAAGCCTGCACTACTTGTCCCTACTAGTACTGCCTACCCTAGAGTCGCTACCTCTACTGCTATTCCTAATTTGCCGCTTAACTGCCTGCACTAATAACATCTCTAATAGAGTCGATAGTGGGCTATTGTGCGCATATGTGCTGTTATTATTTTGGTCCAAGGGATCCCCGAACAACACCCCCCTCATTTAGGCACGATTCTGAATTCTCCCAGTGCTCACCTCACTCGCGCTGGCCCATGGAAGTAACCTGACCTTGGCTCTTACAATCTGCAATGTTCGTTCTCTTGGACGCACACACATGCTGTATGTCTTATCTGCGGGCAAGATGCGAGCGTCACCCTGCCCCGCAGACAGGCGGTACCCGGTGCAGTGTCCTACAACCGCGATTGCTGCATCGGTCCCCTCACGAGCGCAGAGGACCACGCCGCGGCCCTAAGTGCGCCTCAGCCTGCAGCATCGCGACGATAGCATCACACATCACGCGACGCAGCCTGGTCCTCGTTGATGGCGAATGGAGTAGGTGGGGCGCGACGGAGCGCGACATAGGCCGTGCTGCCCAGGTAGCTGCCGGAGAGTGGATGTCGCGGGCTGAAGAGGACGGAGTTGCGGCTCGTCCGGGGGATTTTAAGGGCGTGATTATTAAATGTATTATTTTTTATAGCGTTTTACCTGCCTCAGTGCCCTATATACCTGCCGTTGAGCCCCTATATAACTTTGGCCTGTGTGCCCCTATAGGTGAACGCCTTTCCCCTATATTGCCATGCCTTTGTATACCCCGCCCCCATATCCCTGCCTGTGCCCCTATAATGCCTGCCTGTACACCCCCATATGCCTGCCTGGTGGCCCCCATATCCCTGTCTGAGGCCCCCTAGTATAGCTGCCTTGCCCCTATTAATGCCTTCTCTGTGCCCCCATATTGCTTCCTGTGCCCTATTGATGACCTTCCTGTGGGCCCGCCCATATACTCCTGTGTACCCCCAATACTGCCTGTGCCCCCCCGATGTTACTGCCTGTGCCCCATTTAAACTGCCTTTTGTGGCCCCCATATAGCCCTGCCTGAGACCCCCATATGATGCCTGTGCCCCAAAATACCAGCCTGTGCCCCCAAATACCTGCCTGTGCCCCCCATAAAACCTGCCTGTGGCCCCCAAAGTACTTCCACATTGTCCCCCATAAAGCAGCCACGTGCCCTTATATACCTGCTTTGCGTCCCCCATAATCTGCCCTCAGTGCCCCCATAGTACTGCCGTCACTGACCCTTTATAAAAACACAACACACCACACCCCCCATGTCTCGCATGTGATGTGGGTGGGTTGGCACTGCCATAGTCCCAAAACCATTGCCTTGCCCCCTATAATACTGTGCCTTTGTGCCCTAAAAACCTGCCTGTGGCCCCTAATATACTTTTCCTCGAGCCCCCATATCTGCCTGTGGCCCCAAATTACTGCCTTTTCATTGACCCAATATACTGCCTGTGGCCGCCATATACAGTCCTGGTTGCCCCCCTACAACCTTCCTGTGCCCCCCTTCTACCTTGCCTGTGCCCCTATATACCTTGCCCTCAGTGCTACTTATATACCTGCCTGCAGTGTCTCGCTATATACCTGGCCTCAGGCCGCCTATATTTCTGCCTCAGTGCCCCATATATATCCAGCCTGTTGGCCCCCATACACTTGCCTGTGCCCTCCATATAGCTGCTTCAGTGGGCTTCCCTATATACCTAACTGATGACTGCTATACCTAAAATTAAGGAGTTGGCTGGGAAATGTGAGGATTCTAAGATATTTGTGTCCAAAATCCTCAGGGACGAGTCTTGGCCGGGAGCAATCAGCGAGAAGGTGATGGAACCGGGATTGGGAGAAGAAAATGGTAAAGAGAACGACGTCAGAATCAGAAAACCGTCTCCGGTGATTTACTAAATGTAAACATCATGGGTAATCACTTAATTCTGCATAGGTCCCTACATACAACTAGTATCTAGCCACATTATGTCGCCCTGTATAGGCGGTGGTATATTGTCAATCAGAGCCTGTGTGTACAGCTTGTAGGTCACATGTTGGGGTCGCGTTCGTTAGTCAGGGTCTGCAGGAATTATTAGAGCCTTAATAGAGTAATAGTTGTTGGGTCTTGGTGAATTGTAGGAGTGTTTTTAGTCACAATCACTTGTCCTTGTCTATTTTGCTCCATGTATCGGTGGATTATTTGGTGACATTTTTAGGGGTATGTCCATATGAAGGGTTGAGAAGTTCTTAAAAAGTAAATTTGTAATTGGATATTGTTTACTGACATTGACTGCTGAAGGAGATGGACGGGATCGTGTGGATGTGCAGAAAATTTAGTGACAGTGAACAGAAGAGTGTGTTTTTCTCTTTAGCAAAAACATCCGCAGTTCACAAAGATGCGGGAAAAAAACACAAAGTGGCCCGAGTCCCCGGGATGTTTTAGGACCCCTATCAACGCCCCTGCCACTATTGACGACTGGCACTAAGTGGCGCCATCTGCTGTGCCTATATTACTAGAAAGGGGGCCCTATACTGTATGGGACTTTACATACTATAATTATGAAGAGTCTCTGTCCACTTCTCTAATTTTTAGAGGGTCTATACATGTTTGTGTAGGTACATTCTGCAGGGACGTGGTGTTTTTTGATGGCTCAGGAGAAAAACGTCATGGGCACTGTGACTGGGATGTAAGAAAGAGAAAAAATGAATGACTCATCAGAAAAGACGTCGACCATGTGAATCACTAAATGTAACTGGCATTGAAATCCCTAATATTGTCTGCAGAGCTATTACGCAGACTGTTTAACATATCCACTGATAGAGTCACTGTATGGGCGTAATGATCTAACAGTCTGCAGAACCCTGTGTACACTACTTCTACTGCTATATGGTCCCGTGTAATGGTCCTTAGTGTAAATGGTTTTAATTCATCACGGGTCCAGTTAGAGTGGTTTTATTCTGTCTCATTATTGGCGTGGTTGATTATGGTGGGGCATGATTTGGAGGTATTTGTTTTGATGCATGTATATTCTTGTTATTTGGTAAAATGCTGGTCGTTTGGGTACATATTTGATTTGGTTCGAGTGACAGGAATTGATGGCATTAGATCATCTATAATGGTAGTAAATATATGGGGTATCTTTGGTCCTTGTTAAGTGACCTGTTGTTATTGTATTTATTGGTCTTGGTATACTGTTTTTTTCATTTGCTTTGTGGTGATATTAGTGGCTATATATTGGGTGAGAGAATTTTTGGGCTTAGGTTATATCTTACTGACCCGCAGAATACAAGATAAATGTATAAAACTTCATAAAACAAAAGGGCCACAGTTTAAAAATAAAATTAATTTGGGGTGAGGAGGTCAAGAGGTGAACAGGCTTATAACGTGTTGTTTTCTTTTGGCCCCATTTTGAAATGAATTTTTCTTCTAGTTTGACAGTTACCCTTTTAATAAAAATAATTTGTTAATAGCAATGCGCTAGCACCGGCAGACATTCGCCTTGTTTTCAAGATAAGTAACACTGTTTGTTGAAAAGTTAAATGTGGGTCCACGGAAGACTATGTGGTAGTGGAGTGGGGCGCCTCCAAGCTGAAGTTTTGCATCGGGGCCCGGGATGTCCTCTACTGACTCAACCATCCAGGCCTTAATGGGTTGGGATGGAGAAATGAGAGATTGTAGCGAGAGCTGTAGAGAGCAGTGCTGGTGTAGAACCAGTGGGCTGTATTGACAGAGTGGCAAGGCACAATGAAGGGAAAGGGGAGCATGACCGTCTCACTCATCTGAATGCGTTTGTCCTGGCAGTAAGCACATGGATTTCTTCAGTTAATATTTTAATAAATTAAACAATTTAAGAAATGTCTGCAACTAATCAGTCATACTCTCTGAGATATATAAAACAGTTATTTAAAAACAATTACAAGTCTACATGTGAATGGGTGAGGATAAACAAACCAAATTTTTTGATGGCAACGTAGACTAGAGGGTCACACTCTGGTCTAGACGGAGGCTTCCACTCAAGAACAACATCCCAGGAGAGGCCAACCAGATTCCATTTTACAACAGTGCATTGACCCCGATTGTCTACAGTGGGTCCAATTTGTATTATCACGAAAAATAATCCCATTAAAGGACTGCACTAAATTTTTTCCATCAAAGTTTTGACTTGGGAATGTTCTGAACAGAAACATAACTTCTGATGCACGTTTAACTTAGCCTCTAGTTCTGTTCGTACTTCTCTTTTTTCCTTAGAGTTAAACACAAATACAGGTTTGTATGTGTTTCTGGTTCGTGTGATTACGTAGGCTAAGTTGCGAGACGGCAATGGGTTTTTGTCGGATATTTCAGTTGGTTGTACGGATTTGGAGAAAGCCGTCTATAACCGTACAAGGCGAACCATCCCCATAGACCATAAATAGAAAATCTGCCCAGTAGTCTACACTGAACGGATTTTTGGGGCAGAGGTTGTGCTAGTCAAGTGGTTCAAGGTTAATGGGGTTGATAATGCTGCAAGCCGCAGACTAGGAACCATCCCCCAACACCACTGCGAAAATACAATAATAATGGATCCAATCCAGGAAATTCGTTGAACAGAATTTCCTTACCGCCCATGTATTTTGGCACTGCCTTTTGCCGTAAGCCATTAGGGTAATGGTGTCAACTACTACTCGATTTGGATGTCATTGATCTGGGCATGGATTCCAGCACTGTAAACTGGCTACAGAATTCCACATCCAATCGCCTTAGCAATCTGCCTTACATTCTTTGTAATGGTATAACTCTAGCGTTCCGTTGTTCACTGACAACACTGATTTCCCACGCTGGCTGATTTCTTTCAGTGGTTGAAGTAATTTCAGCACTGAAAAAGAATTGACATTTTAACAATTCTTGAGACAGATTGAATCCTTGCCTCACAATATAATATATAGAAGGCTAAAATCCGCAAGGATTTCAGACTAGAATTCAGCGCTGTGATTTAAGCTACTGAGAAAATACGCATTGTTGAAAGTACCTTACAGAAAGAACCAATACATGGCAACACACTTTTACCGTATAGAGTGTTCTACGGTTCACACCGTGCAGTCCCGGGCCCTTTGCAGGCTGCGGACATTACCCTGGTGTCTTCTGGTCTCTTTGCATACACTACCTTTCCTGGAGCTCCTTCCACTCCTGAAACACTCACCATCTATTGGCTTCCTCCTAGCTCCCTGGCTGTCCTGTGCGCATACATGCTCCCTTCTAGGGGGTGCGTGCCTGGCACGCACTCTATTTAAAGAGACAGTCACCTTGAGTCCGTCCTATTGACCTGTGACCTGCTGCAGTCTTTTAAGGTATAGTCTTCCTGCCCTAGCCCTTTTTGTCAGTTTGTATGTTGTTTTATCAAGCCACTAAGCGCGTGACCCCTTGCTGCTGCATTGCTGCAGTGTACTCGGCATACTGTTTTACCTGCATGTATTACTAGTGTACCTGTTTGAAGTACCTGCCACTGCCACCAGCTGGCCAATTCCAGCTGCTTAGGCCTTACATAAACTGCTACCTTACCTGGACTGTTGCCAAACGTTCGTCTTGGCTAAACTTTGGACTTTCACCCCATTTTAACAGCTGTACACCTGCGGTGTCCCTGCCTCCGTTCCTGGCATGTTCATTCCCATACCTGCACTTCGGGCTACCCAGCTGCCTGCATTTTACCATGCTGCCCTCTAGCTTTGTGGACCCTGAGGGATGCCATCAGTGAACCGGATGTTTTTCCAGCCACTCCTTGGATAGGAATTGTTCACAGTACGAACCGACCATACATTTATGGACCTTCGCCAGAGTGGACCAGTCCTGACCTGGCAGTCCATAGTGGAACCGTCATGGCAGTCCACCTGGAGCAATTGTTTTTCAGAAAGTGTGTGTCAGTACTATCACCATGCCGTCTGACCAATTACTGACTGCACGGCATCTACACCTGCTCCGCCACCTCTGTGCTCTCCCTCCTGCCGTGCGCATGTCGCCAGTTCCCATCCTCAACTCGTTGCCACTTGGCTGCCTGCATTAATTCTGGAGATCCCTCATACTTGTCACTTCTTCCTTATATCATGCAACCATCACATATAGAAGGTCTTGTGGCTCACCAGTTTCCGATCTTATACCGTCTCAGCCAAAGGTTTCCTTCATCATTAGCCCTTGCTGTCTGGTGATAGCCCTTTGGCCTTGGGTCTCAACTCTTTTGGATAAAGGTATCACGCTGACAAGGTGACCATCCAGGAGTTTTTCCTGAGCCGCCTATCGAAGTAAAACCTTTGAGCTACCCTGGCGCAACACATCAGGGCTGCTTTCATTCGCTGTCTACCGGTTTCCGACATTGCGATTCCTATCTGTAGCCAGTATGCCATTCTCCGTCTGTAAGCCCTGGCCACCGAGCATGCCTAGGAACTACGAGGCCCTCGTTGTCTGCCTTATCTTGGGGGCCTCGAATGGACGCATTCGGAGAGGATTTGGCTGGTTTGTGATACTAGCTACACCCTGGACGACCTTCATCGCTTTGGCTACCCGGATCTGACATACCGTTTTGCAGATAGGGAGTTAGAGCTTGTTTCCTACAGCCTGTGTCCCGTCCCGTCCTCGGCAATGCCTTCCATGCCGTTGTACATTGTGAGACCCCGATCTCGAACCATCGCCTGTTCGACCAGCTGATCACCAAATGAATGAGCCTATTGGAGTTCGAACCTCTACTCCTCTCTTATCACATAAGAACGCACCCTGTCCGACGGCAGCCTAAATCTATGCCTACTTCTGTGGTGTTGTGCCCCCCGCCTCGACATTATCTAAATGACTGCCCATATGACCAGGCTGCGCCCCTGTGAATTCCAAGTGCTTAAGGTATTAGTATGTGAGGATGACCGCTTAGTTGATGGTTGCACTCATGTCCTCATACTTACCCCATTCCTGGTCACCCTATGTTATATAATCTGGTAACTGTCCCATTCAGTTCCTACTTTGTCTGGATTCTGGCTACCTCAGAGACTTTCATCCATCGCGAGTCTCACTTGAGAAGTTCAGCCTGCCTGTCTCCAATCTAGAAATCCCCTAAATTTTTTCATCTAATCAATGGGAGATCCTGAAGGAGCCAGTCCGAGTTTTTCCTACCTTGCCTTGTTCTTCTCAAATTGAAGTTACGCGACCAGGAAGATTATTTCCTTGCAATGGTCCTCCCCAAGTTCCGTCTGCTTCCAGTGCCTCTGCTCGGGGCTTCTCTGGTTCCAGCATCACAACCCATCCCTGGATTAGGAAAACTGAAGTCGTCCACTGCGGCCAGCATTGCCACGTTTTGCTGCCTCAATGCTCTGCCCATCCTGTACAATCCTGTCCCACCCGTTTCTTTCTGACCGTTTCTGCGTGTTCCTGCCTCTGGAGGAAACTCAATGTACAGAAGTAGCCTCTGGTCTTTCCATGACATCCTCTGTAACTCTCCTCCAACCCACCTCCCTGGCCTAGCGTTTCCTACTCCTCTGCCCATGTCCAAGAAGTTTTCTTGTGGGTACCTGCTCGAGATCCTCCTCGAAGAGCAGTTTCCTGTGATACCGAGGTATGAGGTGTTGTTTCCCCTGGCTGTATTTGTGGGTTACCTGGCTAGCCTGTGATGGGAGGGGCTTTAAGGAGCGTGGGGAACTGTACCCACTGTTCACGCCGAGGTCCCTGCTATGGACTGTCCGTCGAGCCCGTTTCCTCTCGTGACCCGGCCGGAGGTCTGCTGCGACATTCACTGTGGTTCTCCTGGTCTGCTTTGCAGCAATCACCTTCCTGGCTCCTGCCGACTCTTGAAGGCCTCACCATCTCTGCTTTCTCCAGCTCCCTGGTGTCCTGTGTGCAAACTTGCTCCTCTAAGTGTGCGTTGCCAGCATTGCAAACGTCTATTGTAAAGAACTGTATTCTCCTTGTCACCAGCCCATTGACCTGTTGACATCTGCTGTCTTAAGGAGCTTCCTGGCGCTAGCCTGGTTGGTCAGTTTCGTTGTGTATCCAGGCCAAGAGCTTGACTGGCCTTGGCTGCGTTCATTGCTGCTGGTTCATTCTTATGTTTTACTCTGCACGTTTACTAGTTTATCCTGTTTTGAACATCCTGTCCGGCAGAACCCATTGGCCAATTCCTGCTTCTTCCTTACCTTTGTCTGATGGCTACTTACCTGGACAGTGCCAATACGTTCTTCCGCTGTTACCTGTAATGTGCACCCTTTTTTAACTTATACAAAACCTGCGGGTGCCCATCCTCCGTAGCTTGCACTGTTCACCCATAAAACCTGAACATTGGACTAGCCCGACCGCCTGCAATTTAACCCAATCTGTTCCCTCGTGTGGGTCCCCTGAGGATCCAATCTATACCTCGGACGTTTCCAGCCTCCCTGGTTGGAATCATCACAAGGAGTCTCTTTGGAAAAACATGCTGAAGTATTTAGCTGGCGCTAATACTTCAATGTCCAACATGAAGTCTGATGTTCAATTTCCTGGATAATATCTAGTGGTAAAATAAGAATACAAGGGAAAAGTTTAAAAGGATAATTGCTGGGCCAATGCTGAAGAAAGTTGTATGCAGAAATATACTGCAAAGAGGATTGGAGAAGCTTATGTTAAGCAGACATATAAAGGGGAAAAACTCTCCTTGAGGAGAGGAACCAATAAATTGGTTGGTGTGAGGGTTTACTTGCCATTCAGACCTCACTGACTTTGTTGCATAAAACAAAGGCTTATGGGAAAAGAGCTGAGGAGCTCCACAGCGCACTCTTTTGGATGTAGTTATCCTCAGTTCACATGTAACGCGCAGGAGCCTAGAAATGTGAAAGGGATTTGAGCTAAACCAGTTAAGTTGAAAAGTTAAAACATCCAGCTCACCGATAGCGAGATAAAGCCAGCACGGACCGCACGGCTCATGCGAAAATCCAGTAGCAAAGGAAGAATGTCCAGCTGTGCTTGATACGATATAATCCACAATTTATTCGGAGGGAAGTAAAATAAACAGGAAAAACAGGTACATCTAACGCGTTTCAGGCCTTGTGCATATCGGTCCTTAGTCGTAGACAACTAAGGGCCGATATGCACAAGGCCTGAAACGCGTTAGATATACCTGTTTTTTCCTGTTTATTTTACTTCCCTCCGAATAAATTGTGGATTATATCGTATTAAGCACAGCTGGACATTCTTCCTTTGAAACCAGGTAAGTTCAACTACAGACAGCTGTTTCAGGGTATTTGCCCCTCGTCAGTGCAGAGTAGAACTTACTGGTTGGCTGGGTGAGTGCCTTTAAAAGGGTAAAAAACTCTCCTTGCATATAGTCAGAGTAGTCGAAGTTGGTAATATATAGGTCAGGCAGATTTAGGATGCACTACAGTGGAGTCATCAGAAGTGATACAAGCTATAGTCAAGTAACAGAGGTCATGCAGAATGAGGATACAGAACTGTGAAGTAATGGACTAATCAGAAATATAGTCAGAAACTATGGCTGTGTTATACTATGGAGTACTCATTGGTCAGGCAAGTCAAAGGGGTCAAAGCAGGTTAAGTCAACAAAACTCAGACAGAAAAACACTAAAACACAACTCGCAGGGCAATAACTAATATAACTAGTACAGAGGAGAGTAAGAAATACCATTAACCCCTTAGCACCACAACATTTTTTTTTATCATGTTCCTTCATTTCTTCTCGCCTATCTCACCTACCAGGGCTTTTTTTTTTTATAGAACATGATGTATTTTTTAATGGTGCCATTCACTGTAAACTATAATGTACTGGGAAACAGAAAAAAAATGTCTTTGTGGCGTGGAATGTAAAAAAAAAATAGGCAATATTTTTTTGATAGAAATGACATGTTACGGCTATGCTGCAAGTCGATACAATTCTGATGATACCAAATTTGTAGAGTTTTCATTATGTTTTAACATTTAAATTTAGGCTATATCTACACTGCATTGGGCAAAAAACGACCAGAAAACCAAATACTAAAAATGTTCATAAAATTTAGTTTTTTGGCCAGTGCCTGTCAAAATGGCCATTTTTTGGCACGTTTTGCATCTTTTGGCTTGTTTTTTGGAGCGCATTTTTGAAGACATGCACAGCATTGAAAAAAAAACAAAACCGCTGAAAAAATAGACTATTTCTGTGCAGTGGAGACACAGCCATAGACTCCAATAGTCCATTTTCTGCCCTGCTCAGTCATTTTTTGCAACATGTTTCAAAAAACAACCAGCAGAAAAAAGACGCTCTGTGGAGACAGCAGGACATTCTTACTATAGAAGTCTATACGAGCTGTTTTAAGTCGTTTTTTCAGCGTTTTTAGAAAATGAAAAACGCTGAAAAAACTGACGTTTTTCTGTGCAGTGTAGACATAGCCTTTTACACTTCAATATCATTTTCTGCAACCAATAACTTTTTTGTTTCTCAGTCTATGGACCTGAGTGAGGGCTTGTTTTTTGCGGAATGAAGTGTAGTTTTTATGGGTTTAATTATAGGATCCATGCGACTTTTTGATCACTCTTCATTCCAATTCTTTAAGAACCTAAAAAGAAAAAAATAACACAATTTTGGGGATTTTTATTTCTACGGAGTTCATCACATGAGATAATTGATGTAGCTCAAAATGTCAGTACCAATTATGTGTAACTTTTTTATTCTTATTTGCAAACTAAAGGTGTTTTGAACCTTTTTAATATTTTTTTGTTTACAACTTTTTTTTAGATTTGTACTTGTAGTCCCCTAAGGTACTGGACCACTAAGGGCATGTCCCCACGGCACGGGTTTTCGGTCGGTTTTTCAGCCGGTTTGCGGTTTGGGGTGGGGACGGGCGCAGAACAGGACAAATACCGGCCAGCAAACCGGCCAGTATTTGTCCTATGCCGTGGGGATGCGCCCTAAGGAGTGCAATCACTTGCACGCTGTTTTTCAACATAAATTTATGGCAGAAAAGTGAACAAAGGCTCTACTATTACACCCTATGAGTAATATGGTAGTAACATGGCAGCTATGGAGGCTTTCATTAGGCTGCCATGATAATCGCTCAGCACCCCAAGATCTCATCATGGGTGTTGGATAATCTGTATTTGGTTAGCCATATAGCTGCATGTATAGTGTTCCATCAACATACAATATCAATTGGTTCCGGGATGACCATTCTATGTGGAAACCATAGCTCTATGGAAAACTGTTAAATGGTTCTGAGCCCTCAAAATGTCACCCAAAATAATGCAAAATGGAGATTAAAGAAGATAACAAGTACATATAAAGCAAGTCCTTACATATAACTGTCATAAAGAGCTTCTGGAGGCTGGAAATCACCTCCTATAGTGAGGACAGGAACTTCTTTGTATCATGTATTTATATAAAATGTAGTAGAAAAAATAAAACGTGGCCTTCACCTGGGGCAACAAGTATGAACAGGGCAGTATTCTGGCATGCTTTGAGCCAAAAAAAATTATCATAGCCTTGTTCGTTAGAGGTATGAACAGTCGTATGCCAAAACTTGGCACTTTATGCACCAAACACAGCACTTTTAAATGTGCCAAAGATATGCACCAAAGATATATGCCAAAGATATGCTATGCAAAGCATACCACACACCAGATTGGTGAAAAAACACACATTCAGGCACATTCTACACTCCTCTACATCATTTTAGAACGGACGTGTCAGCACCAAGTTTAATACATGTTGCCCTTGATGTCCAAAGGAGACACTGATCCTGGCACATGTAACGAACAGTACGGGACATGTAGTGCTGCACTGTACTGTAGAGAGGCACTACTAGACCGCCAGTCACTGTATGCACTTCACTAATATAGATGTTTTCCAAGTAAAATGTTCATGGTAATTGGCTGGATCAGTGTCTGGGATATTGTATTTTGAAACCACACTCAATATACAATGTTACAGGAAAGACCATTGCATGATGAAAATATTGTATCCTGAGGGCATTGTAACTTGAGGGACCAAGTGGGCATGCACTATATAGCATGTACCCACTGTAGGACTAAGTAAATGTGCTGAAGTGGAAACAATTGTTCAGTCTTGCTTCTGTTTCTTCACCAGATAGTTCAGGGATCCATGTTGTGGTGAACCTGCTGCTCCTGAAGTTGCAGCATCTTCTCTTCTTATGCTTGCTTAACATTGCCTGTGAGAAGCAGGGCAGATATTACGGTCATCTCACCACACCAAAGATCTGTTCACACAGCCAATGGAGAAGAAAGAGAAGCAACACTAAACATGCGTGTCCACCCCGGAACATTTATTGTGGTGGACACAGTAAAACTATTATAAAAGAAACAGCAGGTGGCACTATACTAAGGGTATGTTCTGTTATGAAATCTGTGGCAGAAATCCGAGGATATCACTTCTGGTTTCTGTTGTTGATTTCACAACAGATCTTTGCCATTTGTGAAACTTTAACCTTGTAATGTTGGATTTCATCACTGTTTTGGACATGGATTAGCCCCATTTCAATGGATACCTAACTTGGAATCTGGTATCATTTTGCATAATATAAATAACGCCATTTTTTTAAAGCATCTATTTAAAATCCGCAGCAGTAAAAAACTCTGACATATCTCACTGTGTGAATTATGGCACAGACTCACATTAAAACACAATAGAATCCAGGCCTCTAGTATTTGGTTTTCACGTGGATTCCAATGCAAATCTGTGTTAGAATTAATTTGAAAAAAATTCTGCATGAACATACACAAACCGCGATCAGCATAAAATAACTGAAGGTTTCCTGGTCTCAGTAATTTGTGGAACAGCTACAAAATGTGAGTAAGGCTCAGTCTACACAGCACTGGATTCTCGTTGAATTTTCAGTAGATGCAATATTTTAAATCCACCAAAAATCCAACTGTACCCGGCATTGTGTAGACTTCAATAGAAAATGCAAACCATGTGACCCTCATTGATCTCATGGCCTCAGTGAACATTTTGTCATCACTCAATGGGTGTGCTTTAAAGCTAGGCTCAGCTCAGGAACACTCCCCTGTTGTGTGTGTGACCTGAGCAGAGAACAATCTGGTTGCATTCACTCTTGCAAGCCTGTAGTTTGCAAGTGAATTACATTAGAGTAATTACAGGGGAATGGTAACTGTTTGAGTATCTGTGAGACCTGCTGGTAGGATTTACTAGCTGTAATAGGTGCAGAAGACAGCAGTTCAAAGCTGGGGGGTTGTGTATTGTTGTCATGAAAATGATGACTGAAGCTCTGTACAGTTTATACAGTGACTCATGATAATCATGATAGCTAGGACTTATGACAGATAGTACAAAGCTGGGGGAAATTATATACTAATGTCAGCACAATGTCTAGCAGTGATAACTGTGGAGGGAAGTCTTAGATTGCAATGCAGTCCAGGAGTTTAGGAAAAAGCTGCTGGCTAACTACTGACTCTCCAACAAGCAGGAAGTTTCACTGCAAAAAGTGCATCTTATAATAGATGAATAATGAGGCAAAAGGAAAAAAAGAAACACATCAAGGTAGTGGAATATCTTAACTTTTTCATATAAATGCTGTTTTTAGTGTTCTATGAAATCTTTAAACTCCCAGATTACCCCTTTAATAATTGAACTTTGCAGGAAGAAGCTGCACATCAGACTCTTCTCCACCATCCAGAAAACCTGCTTGGTTAAGTTTTACCTTGTGTTTTACTCTGAAATTCCTTAGTTTTCAAAAATAAAAAAAACCTTACTGAGACATGGAAACCTGCTGCTATTTTATGCTGCTTGTGGTTTGGGCAGCATGAATGGGCTGACAGGTACTCTTTAAATAAATGTAAGTGCAAGAAATATGCGGCTATAATTGAAGGGGTGGCCCCAAGACTACACTTCCACGTTACAGTTTGGTTTATAATTAGCTATGCCGCAAACGTTTTAGGGTATGTCAATACGGCACTGGTCTTCAATTGGATTTTCAAACGGTTTTCGGATTTGAAAACAGGATGTAAACCAACTGTCAACCATCCTCACAGACTTTAATAGAAAATCCGAGCTGTAGTCTACACATTTTCTGACAAATTCAACCGTGTTAAAAAACTAAGAACATGTTCATTCTTCTGCCTGGTTTTCGGGAGGAGCATTAACTGTTCAGTGTAAAGGGGGATGGCTGAATTTGCAAACTGCTGCCAGAAACCATCCCTCTTTATCTTCAAAAAATGACTAAATATTGGTTGCATAATCTGATCCGGTATCTGGTATTTTGTCAGTGCGATATGTCTGTTACCTTACAAAATGAGGAAAAAAAGAAAAGTCTCTTTGGGAGTTTTCGGTAAATAATCTATGAATAAGTAATATGTCCAAAAGGGTGCAAAAAATACCTACTTGTTGTCGCCAAATATTTGTGTTTTTTTTTTCTCTTAAGATATAACTTTTATTAATGCCTTCAAAAAATATTATGTGACCTCAAATAAAAGGTTAGTTTAAGGATTTTCCAAACAAACCCACAAAAACCCTTTCAATATCCCTTTTGCTTCTAAATATGCACTGGCCGGGGCCCGAATTCTGAAGGGGGCCCCCAAACTAACATTCACTTTTCTCAATGAGACCAAATAAAATTAAACCATTTTTGGGGGGGCAAAATTCGGGCTTTATTGCAGGCAATTATGCCCTAAATTACGTTCCAAAAGGCTTTTGTGTACAAAAACACAGGTTTTACAGCGGTTTTTTAAGCTGATTCAGTATTTTGAATCCGCAAAAATCCTTCTTTAATTCTGTGCCCATAGACTGCAATAGAAAATCCTTGCTGTGGGTCTACACACAAAAAATTTTTTTCTGCTGTGGGATTTCAAAAAACCCCGGGTTTTCCCCGCCAAAAAGACAAGAACGTGTTCTATCTTTGGGCCCCTTTTTCGAAAACAGTAAATTGCACTGGGCTGGGGGGGAACCCCAAAAAACCCAACCCAAATTTTCCTTTTTGTAAAAACCCTTTCCCAAAAAAACAGGGGGGTCAAACGATTTTTTTAAAAATGCTTTTAGTTTTTTGGACGTCTTTTTAAAACATTTGTTGTTAGAAAACAGCCAAATTTGTGCCTACTGGTATGTCAGCTCCCTCTTTACTGGAGATTAATTCTAGCTGCAAAGAATGACTATCTGTCCAGGTGGCTATAAAAAAATTCCCCGCCGTGTATTTGTAAACCCCCACTATTTTTTAAAAAAGAAATGGGAAAGGCAAACCACTGATCAATTAAGGAAAAGCTACCCTTTTAAAACTTCCCATATTCAGCTTTAAAGGGGCATTGTTGGGGGTATAACCGGAAACATCAATATTTAAAAAAAAAAGGGGAAATCTGTTTTGGGTTTATGCCCCCCTTGCCCTAGGAGGCAGGATGTGAAAAGCAGGAGAAAAAAGAAAGGTCTATTTTTAAAAGGTTTATATGACTTGGTGCAAGATTTTTAAAAAAAAGCAGAGTATAATTCCCCCGGGAACCCTTTTAGAAGCATTGGAAGTCCACCTTTCCCCCCACCCCCCTATATTGATTAACAACTTTCCCTGCATTAGGGGTTTTTGTACGAGCTAAGGGTTTAATCACAAAATGTGAGTGGGGTAACCTCTATTTTTGGGTTTCACAGATTTTCCCCAAAACCTTGCCCAAAATCTTAAAACCCTTATTATCAAAGAGCTCAGTTTCTTCCCCCCCAATCACACCCAGCTTTTGGGAAAATGGGCGGCAAAAACCCAAATTTGGGACAGGTTCCCCTTAATTACACGGGCCTCCCGACATGTTCCCTTTAAATGGCTTTTCAGTTGGTTTGGGGTTTGGGCGGCCATTCCCCAAATTTTCTTTCTATGAGATTTCCCCGAATAAAGTCATTTTGTTGGTATATTTTAAATCAATGGAGAGCATGCAACAAGGGGGCACCCTCCTCATTCTTAAAAACTTTTGGCCTTTATGGCTATGAGCTGACTTTTTTGGGAAATGGTAAAGGGGGAGTACTCCAAAAAAAACAAAAATTCTTTTGTGGGATAACTACTGTAAGGGACAGCTTTTTTTCCTATGCATGATATGGTTGTTGGACAAGTTTGTTTCTTAAACAGTATAGATATTGGAACCCTACTTAGGTTCCTAACCTACTAGTCTCAAATGACTGCATCTTGATATCATGCCCAGTTTAACTAGAACTTAATGGGGCAGATTTATAAAAAAAGTGCCCCCTTAACTTTTAGACGGGGTAAACTTAGACTAGACAATTTAAAATGCCCCAAAATTTTTTTCATATTGTTTTTTTTAAATTTTTTTTTTAAAAAGGGTTTAAACTGTCTAGTTAAATTTTTTACCATTTTTAAATTTTTGGCTTACTTTTACGCCGAATTTGGTCCCCAAATCCTGGGCTTTTCCTTTTCCCATTTAACCATGCCCTTTCCTGGAACCACCCCCCTTTTTTTGGGGAAAAACCCGCCCTTTGTGGGACAGGGGCGCAGAAGGCGCCCTGAAACGGGTTAAAAACACATAGAAAAATGGCCCAAAAAGCTTTTTTTTTGGCGCAAATTAGCCAGAATTCTGGCGAAAATTGCCTTAAAAACCCGCCCAATTTATTTACCAGTCAAAAACAGTAAAATCACATCCAATCTAGAATAGTTACATAGCCATTTAGGGCAAAGCAACATTTTAGGGCAGAAAGATGTTAGAAAAGAAAATAAAATTAGTGTAAAATAGTGTGGTCTTTTTTTACCCCAATTGTTGCAAAAAACAAAACCTCTCAGAAAAATTCTCTTTTGTTATATATCTAGCAATTCAGATGGAAAATCGGACTGACCACCCACCCTTAACATAATCATGTATTTATGAAGATTCAGGACAAGATCGAGAAAGTCCTTCTTTTTAATGCCGATCTCAACATGGTTCATGACTAGTGTTGACCCGATTATTATCGACAAAGTTAAAACGGCCCCGAAAATTTACTTTGGGACCCGGATTTTTTTTAGATCCCCGCGGTTAATTTGGGTTTAAAAAATCTGTGCTTTTAATCAAATTTAAAAAATCGGCGCCATTTTCGGGCTTCCTGTTTTTGGGGGGCCCAGCAAATCATTTTTACAGAAGAAAAGGGGTTTGGAGATGTGTTTTCCCGTTGCCCCATGGACGGGGTTGGGGAAGGGGGGATTTGGCCCGGGAAAAATCACGGGACCTTTTTTACATAGAAAAAGCCCTTCCTTTCATAAACATTTCTGCAAGCATCTCATAGAAAATTTGGGGGCTTTGGCGCTCTGCCTCTGCCCAAAAACAGCTAAAGCAAAATTTTTTTAATTTTTTCCCACAAAAGACAGCTTTTACTTTTAGTTTGTGTTTCCTTAAAGGGTTAGTTGGGTTTGGAGTTTGCAAATTTTGGGTAGTTAGGCAGGGGGGAATTTTAAAGGAGCATCTACCCTGTAAAGTCATGGGGGGGGGGGGGATTTGGGTTTGGGCCATTGCATTGCCTTATATTAGGATACGATCTTTTTAGAAATGCAGGTCTATTTGTTAGGGCAAAACCCCAAATTTTTTTCCCCCAGTAAACATTTCAGATGGTGTTCTTTTTAAATTTTTCCCCCAGTCCACCTTTTTTTTGTTTACCACCTTTGCCCTTAAATTTAAAATACAGCAATTTTGTAGTCACCCACATTTTTGATGGGTCCCAAAAAAACCTTTTTTTAAATCAGTTTACATTTCAGTTTAACGTTTTTTTTTCATTTTTAAAGGGCAGGCGCCGTGTTATAGACCCCACCTTGCATTTAAATTTGAACCCAAAAACTTTGTGTAAACCACGGTGAAATAAAGGGGTCCCAAAAAATTTCCCTTTAAAAATATCCTTATCCCAATTAAGACAGGTTTTTTTTTTTTTTCACCTTTGGCCCAGCCCAAGCTTTTTTGGATAGATCTACTTTGCATTTTAAATTTTTAAATTACAGAAATTTTTAATAGTCACCCCCGGTGAATTGATAGGTGCCAAAAAAAACCTTTTTTTAAACCCGATATCTTTTAAGACGGGTGTTTTTTTCACTTTTTTGGTCTTTAACCCCCTTTTTTTGATAAAATCAAACTTTGCTTTTAAATTTGAAAAACGAAATTTTTTTGTTAACACAGGTTGTAAGATGGTCCCAAAAAAATCCCTTTTTTAATACCGTATACATTTCAGCAGGTTTTTTTTTTTCACTTTTTGGTAAATCAAGCTTTGTTAAATAGATTTTAATTTTTTGCATTTTACATTTGCCCCAAAGCAACTTTTATTTCCCAAAAGGTTGATAGGTGCCAAAAAATACCTTTTTATTTATCAGTATAAAATTCAGATACGTGTTTTTTTTTCATTTTGGGCGCAGGCCAGCTGTGTTGATAGAGCCACCTTGCATTTAAATTTTAAACCCCAGAAAAATTTTTTTTTTTGATTTGGGGGTTTTGAGAATACTGTGATTTGCCGTTTTTTAATAAGAGATTTTCCCAAAACCCTTCCATAACTTCTAAAAAATTTTTAAAATTTCTAAACAGGGGAGAAAAATTTCGGTTTGGTAAGGAGAAAAAGGGGGGGTGGGCCCCAATGGAGGTAGAGGTCAAGAGAAGGTGCTCCTTCCCCCAAGTGCGGGCGACAACACGCATGCCAGGGGAAAATTCATTTCCCGGGACCTTTCAGGCCTGTCTTTGCGGGGTTCAGGGCCCTTTTTAAATCTCAGTAAGGGAACAGGTTGCCAATCTTTTTTTCAGGGGTTTAAGCAACCGGGCACCCCCAGCGGGTCTTCCCTCCTTGCCCTCCCAGTCAGGGCCAAAAATTTTCGTCATCACATCCGCCCAAACATGAAGAAAACCCCAAAAATTTTCAACTCGTTTTAACCCCCACGGGGAAAAATACTTTTTCCCTGAAGCCTTTTTTTGTTTGCCAAAAGGGCGGTTTGGGGGTGAAGGAAATTTTAAAGATCAAAGGCCAAAGAGGATAAATTTTCTCTGCTCTGACGCCCGGGTTAAAGATGCCTACAGAGGGGAAAAGGGGAAGCCGGTCAATCGGCAAAAACCCCGGGGGCGGGGGGGCAAACCTTGCAGTCCCTCTTGCTTGTACCCTGCAGCTCCGGGGAGGCAGAATGTCAGGCGACAAAAAGTCACCTGTGTTGATGATAAAGATGATAAAGACATTGGGTTTTTCCAACGGGGGCTTTTTCAGCAGAATTTGCTTGCGAGCGCCCCATCACTGGACAGGAGGAAGACAGGGGGTTTGTGTCAGTAGGGGTTTCCCCCCCTTTAAAAAAGGGGGAGAGGGGGGTTTTTGCAGAAGTCCCCCTATATGATTCCGAAAAGCCAAAAGGGGTAAAGGGGAAAAACCCAGCTCCTCGTTTTATCGCCGTCAAAAGGTCCAGGACCTCTCAACCCTGGGCCCTTCTTTGACAAGCCTCTCATTCCCCCAGCATGTATATCCCGGGCCTTTTTTGCCTTTTTTTAAAAAAAAAGGCCATAAGTAGAGGCAAAAACCCTTAGGTTTTTAAACCACCACCAAAAAGTTGGCACATGAACAATGCAGGGTTTTGAAAGGGAGGCAACATTTGGGCCAAAAAAAGGCCAGCCCGACCCCGGGTCCCAAAACCACTGTCACCCCCCTCTGTCCCCGCCTCCTCCTCCTCCGCCCCCCAAC
Organism: Phyllomedusa bahiana; assembly: GCA_025379985.1. Taxonomy (NCBI): domain Eukaryota; kingdom Metazoa; phylum Chordata; class Amphibia; order Anura; family Hylidae; genus Phyllomedusa; species Phyllomedusa bahiana. The sequence goes on from JAODAL010002482.1 coordinate 92,023, forward strand.
CAAGCTTTCTCACTCCCATGCCCTTTTCGGGACCCATTTTTCAGGGATCCCCCCTCCCTTAAGCACCCCAGAAACCCCCGGGAAACCCTTCCAAACCCCCTTCCCCTTTCCCCGCCATTTTGACGCCCCTGCACCCGACAGCGGCCGGTCTAGCGGGCCAGCCTTCTGTCTTCCTGGTTTTGGGAGCAGAAGAAAAAATTTTTAACCCCAAAAACCATCCCAAAGCCAAAAGCCTGAATGTCGGCATTGCCAGGTTTTTGGGCCCTTTGGGAAATTTTTTTTTTCCCGTCTGGTGGACCCCGATGGGGTTCCGCCATGTCAGGGGGCCCTTGCCTCCCCCCAATACTAAAATGCCGAGCGGGGCACCCTCTTTCCCAAAAGAAAACCATCCCGGGCCCCTGGCCAAGCCACGTGTAAACCCTTAAAATTTCAACGCTTTTGTCTGCATCTTTGCCCGGGAAAAAATCCTCGACCACCGACACAGGGACTATTTAAGCCGGAAAGGGCCGCATATCTCTGTGACAGTTAAACTGGGTGGGGCGGGGGTGGATGTCTCTGGGGGTGAGGGTTGGCTCTCAGGCTCGGCGCACTCATTAAAAAATGAAAGGGATGGTGCGGGGGTTCCCTTTTCCCCCAAGGCCTCGGGTTGGCTTTCACGTGCCCAGAAAAACCAAAGGCCTTTTAAAATTTAAAATCTGTTTGGAGCCCGGGTCCACACACGGGTTTCAGGAGCTGGGGAGGGCTCCCCCAAAACGAGACCGAGCGCTGGCTGGGTGCAAAAAACCCTTGGCCGGGGCAAGGTGGTGTGGATAAAGGGGGTAAAATTTCTCCCGGGCCCCGCCCTTAAGATCGGTAGGCTGGAACACACCCCTTTCCCCTGGCCCCAAGTCTTGAACCTTGTCGCCAGAAATTTCTAAAGAGCTCCCCGGGGGTCGGGACGCCTCCCGAGGAAGGCTCAAAAGTCTAATTTTCGCATTTCCACCTTTCCCGAAACCCTGCTTGCCTCCCGGGCTGCGTTGCAGCGTCAGCTCGGCCTTCCCCTTTCAACCGTTAAATTGTGGACGTGGCAACACGCGGTTTTTCCCACCCCCACATGCTCCAGCGATTTGGTGGAAACCCAGCGAAATGCCATTTCCGCAGAAATAAAGTGACACTTTGGCCGGAAAAACCCGGGCGGGTGCAAACCCTTTGGGGGGTGTTGGGGCCACCGAGAGGGGGAGGAAATTTTAAAGAGCCCCTTCACCATCCTTCCTTTTTTTTAAAAAGAAGCCCCCAAAATTTTGGTCAGTGGCGGCCCGATGCCCTTGTCACCATGACCCCATTTTTGGGGGATTTTAGTTCGGGAAAACATCTTTGGGACATTTCTGAAAAAAACAGGTCCCGGCCAGCAAACAGAGGGGGGAGACGACACAAAAGCGGACCAGGGGCCTTTCTCTCCCCGGAATCCAAAAGGGCCCCGACAGTTTCCCTAAATTTTTAAATCGGTCTTCTTGGGGCAGTGGTTCGGGGGTTCCGGGGCCCTAGTGAACGGGGCACATCAGCTCCCCAAGGGTGAAATCATCTGAGGCAATTTCAGGGCTGTGTTGAAGCTGTCCCCGAGGAATTTGAGGAGGGGGGAAGAGGGGGGGAGGAGGTATTCCTAGACCCGACTTGACCGAGGGTCCCTGCCCTTGGAAAGAGGTTGGCGCGAATTTGAGGCGGAGGAGGAAGATGAGGAAAAATCTTTTTTGCTTTGCCCCCCCCGACCCAGAGGCTTTTGGAAATCAAGGGTCCATCTCTCACAAGGGGTGCTTGGAAAGCTCCATTTTTCCTTTCCCAAAATTTCCTTCCCCATTAAGGCCATTTAAAATGAAAAACATTTTCTGGGTGGCCACCCCCCCTTTTTAAACCCCGGTCAAAAAAAAACTCAGCACTTTTCCCTTTTACCCACTCAAATAGAGATAAAATGCAGGAAAAGGGAAACCCTTTCTGATTGGGAAACAACTGGGGACAAACCCTTTTTCGTTGCTTCACGTTCCTCAAAAAGTCATTGGGGGAACAACACCCAAAGCGACATTACAGCAGTAGAGTGCCCAAGTACCGTAGCAGGGAGCAGCGGCAGCAGGCAAGGGGGGCAGAAGCCAAAAGGGTGACCTTGCCCCAAACTTTATTTACCCCCCCTCACCAACGGGAAAGCAATGCAGGGGACACATCCAACACCCCAGAGACCCACTTAAATCATGGGCAAAGATTTTCTGCGGGCCCAACACCCATGTTTTTTGTATGTGGTTTTTTTGGGACCCCAAAAGACTTCTGGCTATTTCCCAAAAAGGAAAGAATGGCCCCCAAACTCGTCGCTCGCCACCCATAAAAGGGGTTGTCCTGCCCAGGCCCCCCCCATCCCGGGGCATATCTGAGCGGACCTTCAGCACAGGGTGGAGGAGCATTAAAAAGAAAAAACCATCCGGGTTTTCCACAGAAATTTTGGATGTTTTTACTTTTTAACAAGATTTAATCAGGGATGGTTTTCTGATGATGGTTTTGGCCCCCAATTTTCCGATTTTACCGATTTGGGTTTCTGGTCTACTTCAAAATTCCTCTTTAAACAGAAATTTCCCTTTAAAAAAATTTTTTTTAAAAAATTTTTTCATTTTTTACTGCAATTTTTTTTTTTTTCCCAACAGTTTATTTTGCTGGTTTTTCTGTGAGGAAACTGTAAAAGAAGCAAGGTTTTATGAAAAAACGTATTCCATTTCTCACTTTATCTTTAGAAGTTTTTTGATTGTAGTGGGGTTTTTTAGGTCATGTTTTCTGTTTAAGTACAGCTATAATTTATTTGGGCCTTTGGAACAGAAATTTTGGCTTCTAAAAAGGCAATTCTCCAACACAATTTTTTAAAAGTGGGGTGAGAAGTCATATTTATAATTTTTTTGGGGGCATGTTGCTGTGAGATACAGCTAAAAATCATGGTCCCCTTTTGGGAAAAGAAAAAGTGGGTTCTTCTAAGTGGCCCTTTTTTCCATCACAATTTTTAATATGGCTGAGAAGTCATTTTTTATAAATTTTTTTTTGGGGAATTTCTGCTTTTTAAAAAGCAGCAATACTTACAAGGGGCCTATTCTAAAAAAAAAATTTTTTCTAAAAGACAATTTTTTTCTTCACAATTGTCAAAAGGGTTTATGGGTATTTTTTTGACCTTTTTTTGGGGGTTTTTTCTGTGACATGCAGCTATTTACAGGGCCTATTATAAAAAATAATGTTTTCAACAGGGCATTTGTTTTCACAATTGTCAAGAGTGGCTCAAGGGGGATGGTGGGTTCAGAAACGGGGTAGGTAGGACAATTGGGGGAAAAAAAACATATTGCAAAAAAGACTTTGTTTTTTTCAAAATCTTTAAAATAGCTTCAATCCCTGTTTGGAGAAACCCCTTTAATAAAAATTAAAAAAAAGAAACAAAGACATGGTGGGATTCCATCCCCATTTTTAAAAATGTGTTTTTTAAAATTTAAAAACTAAAAAAAATTGCCTTAAAAATTACTGGGTTTAAAAAAAATTTCCCCTGAAATTTTACAAGGGGGGTACGGAAAACTTGACCAGATGTAGGTTATTCAAGAGGACATGGGGGTATGGAGCACGGGCAGAGAACAAAGTACAGAGACAATTTTTTCCCCCGCCCCGTTGAGTTAAAAAGAGAAAAAAAATTCCAAAAAAAAGGGCACCTGGGTTTGGAAAAAGGGGCGTTTAAACCCCCCCAGTAAATTTCCCAAAGGGGGAAGCTCAATTTTGGGCCGCACTCATACGGAAGGGGGAAGGCCCCCCACCCAGGTTTTTGACGGGGCTGAGGAAGGCTGGTGGGTTTTCCCCAACTTTTACTTCTGCACTCTGCTTCGGTTTCTGCGTCATAAAGGGGGATTTTTGCCGGGGTTTTAAAAGATGACGGGCGCCACCTGGGGTCTCACCGCCCCCCACCCGTTTAAATCCGGCCCTGGCTGCTGAACCTGGTGTTTTTAATGGGCCCGACGCAAACCCGGGCCCCTCACCGGGACCCACTGTAAAATTCCCGGCCCGCTGGGGCCCCCCTTTTAACAGATGGCTTACAGCAGCACTGGCTCCCCAAACCCTTAGGGGGCAATCAGGAAGCTTCAAATTTTTTCTAAAAAATCTATTTTTTTAAAAAAGGTCATTTCTGTGAGGTTAAATAGTGTCAAAAAAGGGGCCCCGGGCCCGTTTCACAAATTGCAAATTTTAAGGGTTTAAAAAATTTTTTGGGGGTGGAGGGCCTATGGGGGTCGCATTTATTTGTTTTTCCGGGGGGTCCCCGTTTCCCCAAACTCATGAAGAAGGATTTGGAGGAAAAATGAAACCAAAGAATTGATTGGCCCGAATCAGTCCCAAAAAAGCCGGAGGGCAAATATCTTTTTCAACTAAGAAGTGTTTTTGGGGATGATTAGGACATTTTTTATTACTTTTGGGGTGTGCAGAAAGAATTAACACTCTACCCCTGTAAAAAAAAACCCTTTTAAAAAAAGCAGGGAGGGGGGTATAAAGTATGTTATACACTTTGAAAAAAAAAACAAAATGGTTTTAAAAAGTAAAAATATAAATAAAAGCTTCCCTAAAGGCCTCGTTCACACGGCTTATTTTGCCGCGGATTGGGGCCGTACCCGCGCGCCGGGTTTGCGCTGCAGACGGCGCCCAAACCCTCGGAGTCATTACCGGGTAATCCAACCGCTCTCATTAAAAAGGAAAAAAGTGGGGGTTCCGTTGCTCCCTCCCTGCCTCCCAATCCGCCGCGGGGGGGGGGAAAAAGTGACATTGGGTCTTAAACCAGGGGCAAAAACGCACCGGGATAAAGAAAATCTATGGGGGCCCGGGGGGGGGCGCCCCCCGGGCCGCGCCCGGCCCCCCCCCCGTTCCCCCTCCTTATTCAAAGGGGATTTTTGAGCCGGATCGCGCTCACAAAAACCGCGGGGAATAAGCCGTGTGAAAAACCGGGCCCAATTTTAAAATTTTTCCGTAAACCCCAAAAGCATTTTCCAAAAAAATTTTACTAAATGAGGGGTCACTGGGCAAAATAGAAAAAGTGCCACTTTTTGATCTGGGGGGTCAAAGGTTTTGGGGGGCAATTTTGTGGCCCCCGGACAGGTTTTATTTAATGTTTCCCGTAAACTAAAAAAGGGGGTTTGAAAGGCCCTAATTTCCGGGAAAATTTTTAAAAACTGTTTGGGGCAGACCCGGTTTAATGGTCATTCTGCGGTACAGGGGAAAAATATAGTTAATTTTCCCCGTTCAAAAATAAAATGGGGGTTCAAAAAACTCCTTTTTCCCGGCAACCTTTTTTAAACTGGGGTCATGCAGGGGTTTTTGGGGCCCCCAAGCTGTGGCCCCGGAAAGGGATAAATCAATGTCCCGTTCAACTAAAATGGTTTGGGTTTAAAGACTCCTTTTCCCAGCCTTTTTTAAACTGTGGGGGCAGACAGGGTTTTTTTGGTCAACTGCGGGGAAAAGACAATAAATTTAAAAGTCCAAATTTTTAACAAAAATGGTGGTTGAAAGACCCTTTTTCCGGCACTTTTTTAAAACTGGGGTCATGCAGGGTTTTGGTATTTGCGTGGCCAGGACAGGGATATTCAAAAGTCCAGTTCAAAATTTAAAAAGAAAGGGTTTCAAATCTTAAATTTCCTTCTGGCACTTTTTAAATTTTTTGGGGGGGAAAGCAGGTTTAAAAGGGGCATGTTTTGGGACAAGAAAGGGGGTAGGGGAATGGTGGTTTTTTTTTTTTCTGTGGCTTTTATAACCCAAGTGTGTTGCCTAAGATGTAGCACTTAAACCAATTTTTAACCCGTTTTTTGGGGGAGGTTAATTCCAGCTTCTCCAGCCCCCCGTTTTGGGTTTTAAAAATGTGAATTTTTGTTCCCCCTCCCTTTGATTTAAAAGGGCATCGGCGATAATTTATTATCGGGCTTTTCGGATATCTTTTTGAAAAATTGCCGATAAACGGGCTATCGACCCCCATGCGAAAAGTCAACGTAATCGCTCAAACACTTTCATGGAAATTTTGGAAAATTTTGCACCAAAATGTAAAGTTTTTTGTGCATTAAAATAAAATTTTTTAAGTGTCTAATCTGGTAAAATGAATATAAAATAAGCATGTATGGTTTGCTGAATTTCCAAAGTTTGGAAGTTTTGGTCTGGGCACTGTTCCAAAGTTTAAAAAGTGAAATTTAAAAAAAACTAGATGAGCAAGGTCTTCTTTTTTCCCTTTTAAAAGCAAACATTTTAAAGGGCACGTGAAAAGGAGATAAATTGTGGTTTTCACAAGTAATGTAACACATTTCTTAAAAACAACTAAACTGTATAACAGGAGTAGAAAACACTTGGTACAGATCTGTTATAATAATACAGTAGGTACTTTAAATCTGTTATGATACAAATGTCTTGGAAATTGAAGAAATTTATGTTTAAATGATAATTTTTCAGATACATAAACATATTAATTGAACATTGTACTAGTGCATCTCAAAAAAAATTAAAAAATCAAAGAAAAAATTTAAAGGGGTTCTCCAGGACTATCTTTTTATTTGTTATAAGGCTCAGCTCACAAATGTACTATATCAAACCTTGTAATTCAAACTGTAATTAAATTGTAAATTATTGATATCAATTAAAATTTTTCCCCAAATTTCCAAATTTTTGGGGGATCAAATAGGTTTAATCTGTAATTATTTTCCCACAAATTTTTGGGACAAAGTTTTTAGCACCAAAAATGAAAATAAGCCTCTTTAAAGAAGAGGTAAATGCAATTTTCAGGACTAGCTCATATTTTAGAGAGGGGAGGAGGGGTATTTTTTGTGTTTTTTTTAATAATAACTATGGGGAGTAAAAAATGCCTTTTTAAAAAATAAAAAAATCTAAAACTCATCTTGTCACTAGCTACAACTAAGGGAGGAAGTTCTCCGGAAAACCCTCAGCGTTTTAGCGTCTCAACTGGGTAATTTCTTTTAAAAAAAATTAAACCCTTTTTTAAAAATGGATAAAAGAGATTTAAGTTTTAAAAATATGTTTACCCGGGGTTTAAATTTTTGCCCCGGCCATTTCGCGTCTTTTTTGGCTCCTTAAAAAACAGCGGATGGGGCACGGGATTTACGAAAAACCATTTGTCCCCCCATAAAAGAACTATGGGTTACGCCTCCTCTTTCCCGGGGAATACAAAAACGATCCCAGAGGAGTCGCATATAGCTGAAGCAATCCCAGCCAGTGGGCCCCCCAAATTGCAGTGCCATAACCTGACAGTGCTCCCCATTTAAGCCCCCCTTGGGTTTTTTTTAACAAAATTTTTTAGCTGAAAAACTCAGCTTATACTCAAGTACATATGGTTAAATTTCCCCCACCACTCCCCTGCTGTTCCAAAGCCATGGTTTAAACGGGTTTTCCCCGGGCTTCGTTTACATCCAGCTGCAGAGGTCATGTACTACTGCCTGATGTCATCACTTGGAGACATTTAATTCCAAATGGTGGCATCAGGCAATGCTATGTGACTTCTGCTGCCGACCACTGGCTGCAGCGGCCACTGGCTGTATAGAGCAGCTGGATGTAAACAGGAGAATGGGAAGACACTGCAGGCAGCATCTAGGCTGGAAAAGCAACATTTGGCAAGTATAGATTATTTTATGTTATTACATTTGCACTTATAATTTGAAAATAAAAAAGACATGGACAAATCATTTGTCTAAATGCAACAATTCTGGCCTGATGTAATCATATTGTGGTAGATAACAGGATTTAGGCAACAATTTAAAAACTATTCAGGCTGTCCAAGGAGAGTAGAGAAAATAAATGCCCAGTTCTGAGTTATAAAGTAATAGGGCTCTGGGGGTTTGTTCTATATTGGACTGAATGATTGAACTTGATTGAATTGAATATTGGACTGAATGATTGAACTGGGTACATTTTGGTAGATGAAATTTTCCATGTGTTATTTTTTTACCTTAAATACAGTATATGAAAATATACATTTACAGGACATACATGTACAATTAATTTTATGATGAACATTTTACTGACATTTTTGTTCTTTGCTTTTTTAAGAATGAAGTACTCACAAGCACCCCCCAGCATGACAGAAAAAGCAATCTTGACACTGGTAATGGGGTAATTGTTGAAATAAAAAGTCATAAGCAGTTCAGTTCTGCTAAGGGCGTGTCCCCACAGCACTGGTTTTCAGTCAGATTTACAGATAGTTTTCAGATTTGAAAACCATCTGTGAACTGACTGAAAACCACCTGCATAGACTTAAATAGAAAATTTGTGCAGTAGTTCACACTGCACGGATTTTCTGCCAGTCTTTTTTTACACTGCCAGCGTGATGAAAAATTTAGAACATGTTCATTCTTCTGCCGAGTTTTCGATGGAACATAAACATGTCAATGTAAAAGGGGTCAGCTTGAATCCACAAACTGCGGACAAAAGCCGTTCCCCCTATGTGCCAAAAACCAGACAAAATACCGGTCAGATTTTCTTTTGTCGGATTGTATTTTGTCAGTGCCATGTGAACACACCCTAAATGTTTAAAGACAAAATAGATAACAGCATGACTGGCTAGGAGATGGGATGCAGTGGAGGTGTGAAAGTAGTCCTTGAATACAAACCTTAAACCAATAGAGATACATACAACTGAGCAAACATTGAATAATAAATATGTAAACATAATAGTATCATTATAGTTATTATAGTAGGATAAACTGTAGATGGAGTAAGTGGATATGAAAAATAAATAATGGAATAGTTGCAAGGAGTAAGAAAAAGCATTCAGGCATTTATTTTCTATGTTTACGTCTAATAAAGGTTAATACTTTGGTATATTTGAGTGGGTGTAATCTGGTTGTTGTTATCAGGGTATGGCTAGTACTGGGGTGTCAAACTCATTTTTACAAAGGGCAACATCAGCATTATGGTTGCCCACAAAGGGCCATTGGAGGGAGGCTAGGGTGCCAGGATAGTGCTGTTAAAGTTGTGTCATCACCCTTGAGTTCCTCAACAGAGCAGTATGGAGCTCCGAATCCAAGATCGTGCCTGCTTCATGTGTTGGCTCTTCCACTTATGCCAGGTGCTGGCTGCATCCTCTATCAACAGTAAAGAGGTGGTCCTTATGCGTATGGACCTTGTCTATTCCTGCTCACTGTTTAAGCTTTTATGAGCCACATAAAATGACATGGCAGGCTGCAATGAACCTGCAACCCTTGAGTTTCACACAGGTGGACTAGTAAAGGATGTACAAGTTAATGACAGTAATAAATAAACTAATTTACATCATAAATAACTTAAATCATTTACTGAAGACTAGTGAAGACAAAGACTAAAGTAATCCCTCTGGAGAGGGGATTAAGCATGTTGCAGTTCAACATATCCGACTCTCGTTTACCCTGATATCTGTCACTTACCATCAATGGAATGCCCAGTAAACACCAGTTTATTGTATTATATTAGGAGCTACTTGTAATGTGTCATTAGATTATAACTTGACTAAATTTAACTTTCTAGAATTTTGTAGAGTGGTGCTTCAGAAACTGTAAGGCTGGCATAACTGGTGAGGTAACCCCCATTTGTTGGCGTGGTATAGCCGGGGAAGCAGTTTTGACAGAAGTGACCATAAGCTACACTAGCCTTTCAGTGGTTGGAGCAATCTCTGGTTTAATAACATAATTGATTTATTTTAAGATAAAATGAGGTCATATTTTAATATTTTGGCTTAGAATGACCCTTATGATCTAGAAATCAGCACATTCTATCTGTTGAGGCTCAAGGAGAAAAAGCCCAGAGAAAAAAAATGAGATCCCCCAAATTATAAAGTAACTTCTATATTCTTGCATTTGTTTTTATCAAACTCTTACATGAAGCAAAGTCAAAGTTTCATTTCCACGTACTTGTGTGTTTTAGGTGTGTATATTTTCTTAGTCTAGAGATAACCTTAGCTTCTTGGAAATGCAGATATACAGGTAAGACGACATAAGGCACAAGCAGAAAAGAAGAAGGCAGGACTAAGAGAAGCCCTTTAACACCTTTTAGCTTTGTACTCGGTGCACCTACTTTACTGCTTTATGGCAAATATCTTATCCTCCCATCATCCCCCATGGCTATCAAACCAGGGAAAGTACAGCCCTATCAGTCATGTACGTTTATTTGAATGCCTCAATGGCTGTTGTTGTTTTCAGGATAAGCTTTCCTCTTTCCTGAGGGTTGTAAAGAATACAATGTTTGTACAGGTAAAGTGAATAAAAAGTAAAGCTAAACTTTTAAGACATTTTTATTCACTTTATCAACAACAAAAAATTCTTGATTAACAAGTAAATACTCTTTAAAACTTCAGACAAATAAAGAAAACCAATCTGTATCTCTTACCTTTCCTACTTGGGATAATATGAAGTGATTGCTCACCAAAGGCATAAATACAAGTCGTTTTAGAGGGTGAAAAAAAGTTTTTTTCTATTGCACAGGGCTGTGGAGTCGGCAAGCCGAAGCCCCGACCCCGACTCTGACTCCTCAATTTCCCAAACCTCCGATTCCTGACTCCCGACTCCCTCATACACGGCGCATGTTTAAGTGATAACTTTACTGTAGTAAAATGGTAACATGAGGCTGTTTATTACCTTATGATGCAATAAACAAGCTATTTAGGTAGAACAGACACTGAGAAGCAAAAGGGTAACAATGTTTTTATCTTTTGAACACTTGTGGGTAGAGTTGAAGAAAAAGCTGTATTTGTATCCAAGTCCAGTCTGCACCAACATTGGGAATGTGTAGAAGAGACCTGGCAACAGATTTCTGTGAATATATGCTTCAATCTCATCCTGAGATCCGAAGGCTACAGGCATTATTGAAAACCAAAGGTGGATTTCCCAAATACTAACAAAATAATAAAAATTTACATTTTGATTTTTAGGAGCCAAACAGTAACAATGCAGTTACAGGAAAGAATCTGCAGAACTAAACAGATGCTAAATACATGCAAGTCAAATTTATGTATAAGATGTAAGATGAATGTATATATAATTACAGTAGCCTCATATACAAAGCTGTAGTGGATGGTGAGATATGGAACCTGAAAGTCACAAGTTCAAACATTGTTACCATTTTGCTTATCAGTGTAAAATATTTTATTGGATATGACTTTAGGACACAAAAAAATTGTAAATATGCAAACACTGCAGGAACATTTGTGAAGTCTCTGAATTTGTTCTGAGAAATAGTATTGCCTCCATCAGATCCTGCATACATGACATCATATCTGATCTCATGATTTCCAGGCTAGAGAATGGCCTCTCTACATTAACTTGGGTTGGGGGCAAAGTGGTGACCACAGGAGCAATATCTCTAACAATGTCAGGGTATGAAGTAATTGCCTCAGCCACAGTCAGGTCTGATGAATGGTTGAACTCTTCTATTTCTTTGAAAGCAGACGAAAAATGTTGCTGAAATCCGTTTGCCCTGGGAGCAGAATCTTTTCCCCTGGGGCAGCGCTTTGCCTACTCCATGTCATCAATTACACTCATGTGATAAGGCTGAAGATATGGGAGCAGTAGCACTGGCCGGACCCAATTCCGCCTGCTCTTTGCACTAAATCGAACTACCTGGACCAACTTATATATTTTGGGAGTCGGAGTCGGTCCATTTTATGACGACTCCGACTCCTGCAAAATAGGCACCAACTGACTCCACGACTCCGACTCCACAGCCCTGCCATTGCATTTATAAGCTTTTTAAAGGTTTTAAATAAGTTTTCCTGTAGATTAGTTAGTGAGGCAAAATTTGACTACAATGAGATCCGTAATTTTGGATGGAATCTGAAATGGAGGCTCCAAACAAAGCTTCCAAAGCAGATGTGAACCGCCTTTAGGGTTCGTTCACACAACAAATTTAAATGAGGATTTAACTAAGGATTCCCCATTAATTCCCTTGTCAAACTTTTCATGTAAATCGACAGCCATTTATTTGAATGGAAAGTTTGTTATAGTTCACACAGCAAACTATATGGCACAGATTTTCCACACCGCAGATTTTAAATCCGTGGTGTGGAAAAATAAAAGAATGAACATGTTCATTGAGTGGATTCTCAACGGATTCTGACGAGGGGGGACAATCATATTGCAGGAGTGAAAACATCTCTTGTTCGCTGACTGTAACTGCACCGTAATCACGTATATATCTGCAGAGCCTGTGTACAATGGTAATTACCATTTTATGGTCACTATCTGGCAGTAATATTGGTCTTTGAATACTGATCTTTATTCAGTAACAGTGTAGGGGTATTATTCAGTCACTTTGTGATGGTAATTTGTGGTCATGCTCTGACGATATAATCGGGTCCTTATATACAGTAGTAACAGTGTGATGGTGATACTTATGGTGAGGTACTGTATGTGCTCCTTGTATTATCTAGTAACTGCATGACTATTGTTAACAGGTACCGGTAAATATTCGTGGTTGGGAAACGGGCTGACAGAGGGGATAGGGCATCCAAAAATTTGTTATGGGGCCTAGGCTTCTCTAGTTACGCTCCTGGTCCCAGTGCTACATGGGAGAAGCTACAAAGATAAATAATACTGTTGAACAATCGCTCACACAACTATCCATGAAGGAAGCAATTACATAACCACACGTAAGATAAGAGCCAGTTCACACCAGAATAGCCACAGTACCATTCTGGGAGTATGGTAAGCCAGCTTGGTGCACCACATATAACTGGCACTTTTTATCAGCCTTATCCATGTGTGATTGTAATATTAGTAATAACCTCCTATTGGATAGCAAGCCTGTGAGTGGTTGTTCATCAGTATTTTGTGCTTTAGCAATCTCCTCAGTATGATACTACAGTGCTCCTGAACGCTGTGAGTGAAAAGCCTCATGGATAGGTGTGTGAACGATTGTTCATCAGTAGTCTGTACCTGTGCCTCTTCTCCATTTTAACACTGGAGCTATTATTACCTTTTATTGCGTCCTCCTGGGAATAGCCTGCCTTTATAGCAGTAAGAATGGCCCTGTTTTATCATACTTACCAACCCTACCGGATTGTGAGAGGGGGTCCTGCAAATGGGGTTCCCGTCTGACCCCTCTCCCCCCACACTTCAGAGTAGCGGTGGCGGTCTCCACAGCTAGACTATAAAAGTCTAACTGGGCAGTGCACAAGGCCTTTTTGGGACATACGCGCTGTCAGGGAGGCTGTCGGCTTGGTAAGTACTGTATTTACCCACTCCCCACTTCTGTCCTGTTCCCAATGTCTTCAGTGGCCCCCAAAGACAGGCTGCAGCAGCTGCAGAGGGTGGAAGACAGGCTGCAAGGGGAAGGAGTTGCTCCCTGTCTTCCTGGGTTTGTCTCTGGCCATCACAGGGGGCAGGAGATATGCTGCAGGGGGCAAAAGTTTCCCTTTGGTCCCTGTCTCTTCCTCCCTGCAGCATGTCTCCAGCAGCCACAGAGGATGGGAAATAGGCTGCACGAGTCGGGGGGGACAGAAGCTGGATAACCTATCCAGCATTCAGGAAAGCTGAGCTGATTGTTACTTCATCCCCCAAAGGTGACACCCAGTTTTGCTATCATGGAAAGCTGGGTGTTACCTGTGGGCATTGGGTGTCACTCAACTTCCCTGGATGTGGAATAGTCTCCCCAGCCCAAATTTTTGCATTTGTGTAATGTTTGTTTATCTACAGATTTCCCTTTTGGACTAATTCCATCTCCTGCATCCCCTGAAGATTATGTATGTGGCTGATATTGTGTGGTTGCAGGTTAAGGAGTTCAACCTTCACAATATGATTCTGGGAGAGGGGGGGGGTACAGGCTACAGCTGAAGCACAATCTCCAAGCAGATTGTCCTCTGTCCCCTCAGCTCCAAAGGAGAAAGCTATGTTCTGTACCCTCCTCTCCCACCATTATGTTATGCATACTAGTGTGAACAAAAAATACAAGCCCCATCATTCACCCCATAGACCTCCCCCCACCCCCCCCGATCACTCAAGAACTCCCTGACTGCCACTTATCACCACCACCACCTCCACCTAACACCCCATAACCTCCCCACTGCCATTTATTGCCTCATAGCCCACTCGTCTCGACCTATCACCAATTCCACCTATCACCCCATAAACTCCTTACCACCTCTACCTATCACCCCATAACCTCCATACGTCCACCTATCACTCCTTGTGAAGTTTGAAGAGAGGGGAGAGCACAGGTAGGGAAGTGCTGGAAAATTCTACCATGTTTGTGTGGTAAATCCTGCAGAGACGCTTTGTGACTAGGAGAAGTCATCATGGAGGTCTGGAGAGGTTGGAAACAAAAATGGAAAGAGAACAATTTTCAGGGCATGGCTTTGTTAAAAAGAGGGTATGGTTAAGCAAATTCTGTGGGGGCACTATATTTTTATGTAATTTTACCCCTTAAATTACTCTATGCTTTCTTTGACTTATATAAATTCCCTTTATATGGAAATGCGTTGTAGATCACATAACCCTATCCTACTATGGGCACGACACATGTTCTATGAGCAAGTAAAGACTCTTTGACATAAATAAATGCCAAGTCATTTGCCATATTGCTCTTAGACCTAGTTAGCAGATATAAAATTACACTGAATTAAAGGGGTTGTCTCATTACATAGATTCATCCTGTTTTCTTGGTTTCATCTTGAATTCAGGGGCGTGTTTACTGGCTTCTACTAGGCTGCAGTAGAAGCCAGGTCTGTAGCTACAGCAACCAGTGCTGGCAGCCTATCAGGAGAGATTAAACAGGTCTGTGGCTATAGCGATCTGATGAGCTGATGCAGCCCATACAAGAGGGGATATCTAGGAATAGGTAGGACACTGTTAATGGACACATATCGCAAAGTGACTTGTTTTTGCAAGATCTTTAACATAAAAAGCAATATTTGTAGTGAGACAACCCCTTTAACTGAAGTAATAACTCCATAAGGTGGTGAATGCATAAAAATGGTGCTTCATTGTCAAGGTCTAATGCTTAGTGTCTATATTACAAAGGGCCAGAAGTCATGCCCCTCCAGCAAAACCAGGAATGGGCCACTCACCTTGTGAATAGTAATTTGCAGTAGTAGTAAATCAAACATCAGCAGAACTATTTTTACTTAGATCTTCTGCACAAAAGAGAACTAAGATGAAACAAACTAAACAGCAGAAAAGCCATCAAGTTTTCCACACAAAAAAGGAACAACACTCTTGCACCTGAGGGGGCTGTATATAAATTGGCACAATTCTGATGTATTTTCTATAAGTTACAAATGCATAAGATGCACAAACAAACTCTCATATACCCTGACATAGATGGACAGATCATGTCTTCCACAACATCAGAACCCACCTATCTAACTGTTAATTTTAACCATCAGCAAACATGGTTGAGCACGTACTGAGCTTGATGAAATGAATACATAATTACTTTGGAAAAAGTTTACCTTCCAAAACGGGTATGTTTAAGGCCCCATCCACATCATGCCCCCCCTATTCATGGTATCCGTTGGGACACCATAAACTCCACCCCAACAAATACCACGGCAGGGCCATGACAGGGCCATTGACTTCTATGGGGCAAATTGTGATGTGAATGGGGCCTAACTCTTTAAATGAGTCTTTATTTTTATTAGTTTGGGATTTTCTGTTGGTATGAGACAATAGCAAGTCATTTTTTACTTGTTCTAGGGAACTCAGATAACATTGTGGAATATAGCTTTATTTTCTTGTCTAAATAGCCTCTCAAATGTTAGTTCAACGCTGAAAGTTATATTTACTTCATCCAAGTTCTCAAAACCCTCCAATTGTATTCCTCCTATTTAGTTGGGTTTGCAGCATATGAGATAAAAGTTCATTATTGTAGTTATAGATCTTCATCTATGGGTAACGAATTGTTAGTGGGTTCCTTTATACATTTTGTAAAAGTGATGGTAAAGTTCAGGCAACTCATAACATTGTAGGTGCCCACAATAAAGGTGACTGCAGGGAGATGTAGCAGTAATACATAGAGACAAGTGGGTGGCCATGCCCATTAGGAACCATAAAGGGAACTATGTGGCCCCAGGGACAGGTGTAGAGTTGCTAACATAATAGACCATAGGGAGGAAATTGAGGCAGGATGGATGCCCTGTTGGGAGAGCAATGTCGAAGGATCAAAGGGAAAATGGTAAAGTGGTATTGGAGAAAGAATTAGGATGTGGGAGGTAAAAGAGGATTTAAATCCTACCCTATCAACCCTTTTTGTCAGATATGTTTTGATGTAAAGTGGAGCTGTGGGTCTTAATGCATGGAGTAGATAATAATGTTCTTCAGTGACAGGATTAATTGGAGGACAGCAGAATATGCAGCAGGTCACTGCGAGGCAGACCTGGGCAGCCAAGAAGGTTGGGTGGGACTTATATAATGTGTAATTGTGTAAACAAGAGGCCGACAGGCCCCTGCCCAATGTGAGAGGTTTTATCACTGTCGGACTGGGGTGTCACAGGTGGAGTTGATTCTAGGAGCCCACCAGTTGAGTTTTTCCTGCATCCACTGGTGGGGTTTATTCTGGAGGCATACCTCACAGCTGTTGTAAATGACTGTACATGCTTCTTATACTCGGCCTCCTTCTCTCTGCTTTTCTTTCCCTGTTCCCCTGTGGGCCAGTCCGAGCCTGGGTTATATGATCAGTAGGGTTACCCAGATATATAATTTTTGACCATACATGATGGTATTTGTGATTAGTTATGATGGGGTCAGTATGCTTTTTCTCCCTTCAGAATCCAGTATAGCACTGTCTCTTTCCAATAAGACATGTCATTTTACAGAGTAAAGAGCCGCACAAGGCATAAAGATGAGAATGGGTTTATTAGCACTATATGTTCTAATAGCAAAGCAGCCCATTTAACGGTTATATAATTTACTAGTTCAATTTTGCCTCCAATATTAATACAGTAGATAACAAGTAGGAATGCATTTGGCAGCTTTCCCTGGCGTTGCTGCCTGTTTGCAGGCTTACAAGAAAATGAAGCTTCAAAAAATAGGTGTGCACTCCAATAGTCAAAAATATGAAATGAAAGTTACCAGCTGAAAATCTGCAGGTTGCTGGAAATGGAAAGATAATAGCTCTTACTAAAGGTACTAGCACTAGAGATATTGTTTGTAGCAAAGTCCAACAACTTGAACATGATTTATCAATCCATACTGCACCTAGCTTTTATCAGTTTTAAATGGTTAAGTTTCCTTATTGCAGAAGAAATTCAGCACTGTTGAAAAGTGCAGGAAACACAATTGAGAATTGTGTGGCCACCAGAAATAGAACCATGTTTGCTGAGTACTAATACAGATATTGCAAAATTCTCTCGGGTGACCTGACAAAACAGATGACAGCAAGGCTACAGCTGCAAACGCTTGCTTTAACCAGTGGACGGAGCGAGGCGGAAATCGACAAGATTTAGATCAATATTTATTATGTAACAGGACAGTTTTTTTTATATTTTTCCCATTGTCCTTAGGCATGCCAGTCATGGGACTGCTTGTCAGGAAGAAAGGCAGAGAAATAGAGACAGAAAATGCAGTCATGTGCAGTATGTGCAGTCATGTACAGAAGCTGTAGGCTGGGCTGCAAGAATCAACTCCTCTGGTGGGCCCCAATAATCAACTGGTCGGCCTCAGACACTTCAATCTGACACTGGTGAAATCAACAATGTTGGAATCAACATTAGAATTGAATATAAGAAACTTTGTAGAATATCTCATACAAGAAATTCTTCTTGCTTCACTTATCAGACTCCTGTCGTGATTACTAGGTATAAAGCAAACTGTCCACTGACAGAGAAATCAGGTTACATGCTGCTCAAATAAGTCTATGGAGAGGGGAGGTGGACAAAGGGTTGTGGCTGAAGAAAACCGAGGCAGAGAGACAGGCAGAAATAGCACTAGTGAGTGTTTTAGATCGTTCCAGTGGTTGATTCGTATCTTACAGTTTTCACTGCTGCTCTATGATGTCCTCCAAACTGCTGCTGCTTCTGAGGGTGTGCTATAGGTGAGGTAGGTGTGTGTGTGATTGGGAACATCTGCTAGTCTCCATCCAATAGCTAAGGGACAGCTGAAAATTAGAGATGGAGACTGTTCTTTTAAAGTGTTCGTTTATTCCACTGGCGAATAGGTCTTTTCAACCACCACAGCTAAGAGTCACCTGTAATATTCTAAAACTTGTGTTTTCACTATTACAGGTGAAGGCACATTGCTAGTACTGTATATGCCATCACTTGTTCCTTGGTGGAAATTACATTGCCACCAGTCTTCAAAATAAAGTTGCACAGTGCTGGTTTAGTACTGCAGCTCCTTTTAAGATTTTTTCTGCTATGAACAGATCTGCAGCACAGCCCTACAGTTTTTACCAGAGTTGTTGCTGCAGAGTGAATGGGTTGGAGTGCTAATGTGCAGGGAAAAAAGCAGAGCGGGTCTCTGCCCTTTTGCTCTTGCAGACAGGCGATAACCCAGAAGTCAAGCTCACACCAATCTTATGGTTATAACATCCTAGCAATAGAACCTAATGTTTTAAGAATGGGATTACCCATTAGCAAGAACATATGTTTACTTGGGATTCAGTGCTAGTTTGCATTAAAAAATGCAGATCATAATGCTTTTTGATACTAGAAGCTAAAGTGACCTAGTAATGTCTGACAAGTCTCAGAATTACCGCCATTCTGCTCCACCACATAGTTAGGTTTTGTAGGCCATCAATTTGCACACAACTTTAAAGGAGTTATCCGACTCCCTCTTTTTAGTTTTATATAGGGTGTTGATGCTGGAATAAAGGAAAAAAAAACAAAAAAAAAAACTACACATCTCCAAGTCCGCTTCACAGGTCTACTGTTGTCTTCAGGTTCAAGCTAAACAGAACGACACCACTACAGTCTTTAATTGGCTGCAGGGTAACATGACGCTATTTTGGGATGACCGGGAGACTCATTGCTAGAACTAATGGAAATTCAGAGGTGAGTATGTTTTTAAAGTAAAAAAAAGTGGAGTCAGAAAACCCCTTTAAAAGCTGTGGGCGGAGTGATGGCTTACATAACCTACTTTTGTAGCAAGGCCGAATGGCAGGGATTCTGAGACTAGCGAAACATTACTGGTTACTGAGCATTATAATCTTCATGTTTTAAGGAAAACTAAGTCCCATAAAAAAATGTTTTTGGTAATAACAACTAATCGCCACAAGTCCTCCACCTGAACCCCCTGAAAATCAGCCGTGTGGATCTAGAGATTGTATCTTTAATGTCCATATGGCCTTAGGATGTATGTACAGATGTTGGCTTAATGCAACAACTGCTTAGAAAATTAACTATTTTTTTCCATTTACAATAAAAAAACAACAAAATAATTCAAAGATTACATCTCATAGTAGTCAATTGTGATAAGAATTCCAGTACAGATTCATATCAATATGGAAATAATTTCTACACAGCTGTGGGATTTAAAAGCTTTTGTGGTTATGTGTTTCTATAGAAATGTTGCAGAAAATGCAGCATAGGCAAAGTATATATATGGTATCTTAATCTTTCTTGGGAAGTCTAATGTGTAAATACTTTTTGGGAATACTGTTAAGATGTTTGCATCTAGGTCACAGGTGTCAAACTGCCGGCCCTCCAGGTGTAGGGAAACTACAACTCCCATCATGCATTTGTATAATCTATAACAGTGGGCATGATGGGAGTTGTAGTTTCCCAACAGCTGGAGGGCCGGCAGTTTGACAACCCTGATCTAGGTTTTTCTTGCCAGAAAGAGTTCCTTCTTCTCGCTTTTGTAGGCATTAGTAGGTTTTCTCTTGCACTGTGTATTATGTATTATATTGTGGCTGGTTTACCTTCAAACACAGTTTTGTAGTTGAAATACTGTCTGCATAAAATGTGCATTAACATTGCAGGGGTCTCGAAATACAGCCTGTTTAATAAGCCATAGCTGCATTTGGAATTCTACTATTGGAAACAGTCATCAAAAACCTGTTGATAGACAGATAAGCAGGAGTAACCATTATGCCCCTTATGACGTTCAGGGCAGTTATTCCCTTGTATGTGTCTTTGGCCCCATTACAGTGTTGTCCCAAAGTTTTATCACTGTGGAGTCTGCCTGTCCTCTCTTTCCCCTTTG
Source organism: Phyllomedusa bahiana (assembly GCA_025379985.1). Classification (NCBI taxonomy): domain Eukaryota; kingdom Metazoa; phylum Chordata; class Amphibia; order Anura; family Hylidae; genus Phyllomedusa; species Phyllomedusa bahiana. Next base: position 112,146 of record JAODAL010002482.1, read on the forward strand.
TGTCTCATGGAGCTCTGAAGCCTGCAGCGTCACTGATTGTCAAGACATAGGTTTTCCTGGCTTCCAGCTTGCAACAGGAGGAGTCTGCCATTGTCATGGGCCCAATGAAATCCAGACATTCGTGCAAGGGCAATTCTGTGGTGTTGAGCATGTAGAGGACATAGGGTAATTAGGCACACTAAAGTGAGGCAGAGTGTGGTAGTGACCTCCGGTGAGGCTGTGAGGACCTGCTGCATGTGTCTCTAAGCAGCAGTCCTGGTACAGCTGCTGTAAGGCAAGCTTGTGACAGTAAAAGACTTGACCTGATCAACGTGTGCAGAGAAGATATCCTGAGCTGTGAACAGAAAGGATATCTATCCTGAGCTGTGAACATAACGGATATCTAACATTATGGATATCTGTCCTGGAAATTGCTACAAGCAACTGGAACATGTTTATAAAGAGTTAACATTTTATTCTGTAAGTGTTCACCCCCTTGTTACTAGAGTTACCATTATTTTTGCAACAGCACTTATTTTTAAGTCGTCCTTAAAATAACGGTACCCCATTACTAATGACTTGGATGGGACCTGCATTGTGGCACTGTTTGACCTAGGATGGTCTTCTAGTTGCTGACAACTAAAAAATATGCAATGTATGTGGTGGTAGGATCTGTGAAAGTAGTAGACACTCGGGTGGAAAAGGCTGAGGTGGAGCCCCTTTAAGATCCATAACATCACTGTAGAACAGGCTGTGGTGTGGACATTGAGCCTAAATTTATAGGAACTCCTAAGTAGTCAGGATTCCCTGTATCGATTTACCATACGTTATCTGGACTACACTTGCCATTGATTCAGCAATGAATGCTCAGAATTTGGACTTTTTAGCTACACTTTTCAACCCTCCAGTTTCTTCCTGGAGTCTCCCATATACTGGGGCAAATAAGAGCGGGGTTTATGAAAATTTCAATTAGAAAGTGGGCGTTTATGTCCGGACCAGGGCGTTCCTGGGGAGGAACAAAGATCTCCTGAATTTGTTTCATAGAGAGTTGACCAATCTAGTTACAGCTCTGGGATAGAAGGAATGTACATTGTTTGCATTTTTGGATCTTTTCACGTTATACGTGATTTTTGCAGCTCACTGGAGACAAAACACGGAGGCAGTGATAGTCTAGTGCAGAAAGACCTAGCGATAAATAAAGTCACCCCTGTCACATTAGAAACTTGTTGGACTGGTCCTGTAAGAGCACAAGTTCAATGTTTGTTTGTCTGAATGAATTGTTCTATAAAATCCCTATGAAAAAGCTCTGTCTGATACGCTTCTCACTAAGCCAGCAATGGAAGAATTCATACATGTGCAGAGTTCAGAAGAGTCCAGGTTTCCTGTGGAAGCATGTGGAAAAACAATGTGTTGTAAACATTTCCTGCATACTCAGCACGGCATGTAAACACAGACATTAGCTGTCTAACCTTAAAGGAACACTCCGCGACAAGCTGATGCACCACATTATACCAAATATAGAACCAGAAGGGCCAGTTCTTGAATCTTACCATATCTCCAATGTTGAGTCACTGAGCCACTACCCTGAATGCACTCAATTTAATATAGATCAGTTTTGGCAGTAATGCTCCTTTAATATTATATAGAAGTGTGTTTATGTAGGTGTTGTAGGTTACCACAGCCAGATGTTTTATTGTGTTTTTAGAATTCCCAATGATCAGTGCAGATGAGACACACATTTATTAAGACAGGGTGTGGTTATATTATCAATGAAGGTCATGTTCTGCAGGTCAATGGGGAAAAGCTGCTCTGTTTGTATTTAACGGGAAAAAGTCTTTTTAGAGTTAGCACAGTTTAAAGAACCCTGACTCATAAGACATCTATCACTAAAATGATATGTGGTCTACTGGACACCACCCAGGCATCTGTTCATGTGGGAAGTTTTAGACACGTTAGAAGCTGATGCTTGATTCTGTTGTAGCTGCAGTCAAAGACTTCATAACCACATGTGCTGCTCCATTAAGAAATACACAAATTTTCAATATATTTCCCTTTTCACTTTTACTTCATTTTTTACTTCATATTTTCATACAACATCTCCTTTTAATATGTTCATCAACAGAACAAACAACAACCAACCAACCTGTTCAGTCCATATATCATATACCGACTCTTAACTGATGCATAAATTAAAAATTGTGATATCCATCACCATTTAACATTAGATTTCTCTGGTAGCGATCTTGCAATGTCCAGAGCGGTCATAGCTCTTACATTTTTAAAAATTCCTTTAAACAAACAAAAAATAGGGGTAACCATCCCAGAAACCATCTCCACATCTATTTTCGACTTTATGTAGAGGGTTTTTTTTTTAAAGGGAAAATCGTAAAAAAAGTTTAGAAAAATTTTTAAGTTTTCCCAAAAAAATTTCATTTAAGTTTTTTGGGGCTTTTCCCCTTAGGGGTTTTAATGTAGGGAAAACCACAGGATTACCCCCCGGGAAAAATTTTAAGCATTAATTCACGGTATTATATATGGCCCTAATTTTTCACTACGCTTACGGGACTGTATCATAAAACTTTCATTCTCTGTTTTATCATAAGGTTTAAAAAGGGAATTTCCCCAACTTAGGCCATACATGAAGGAAATAATTATTTACAAAAGAAAATTAAATTTTAAAATTTTGATTTTCTGGATTTTTTTTTGGGATACTCTATTTCTAAAAGGAAAAAAATTTAACCTCCCCTTTAAAAATTTATAGACCTTCATTTTTTTTCCGGGGGTAAAACTTCACAATCACCCAAGGGAATCAAATAATTATTTCCTTCACTGTACTTTGGGGAAATTTTTTTGGGAAATAAAAAGTGAATTAACCACTAATCTTTTTGGGGTAAATTTTTTAAAACCTCCCCCCAATTATCAGGAAAACATTACAGAACGCCCCCACCCCTTTGAATCCCCTGATCTCGGGGGGCATGCGGGGGCGGGGCGCACTAGAACGTACAAACCCTATAGTTTTATATTTTCATTATGGAAATTTCCAGGCCATTATTTATGAAAAATTTTAAACCCAACTTTAAAAGGTTTTACCAGGGCCCAAAATCGCCCCACTTCAGCGCAAAATTTCCCCTGATTTATGCCCCCCAGTAGAGCGGGATCATAAATCGGCGCATTCTACACTTTTCCCATACACCAAAAAGGCGTCTAAACCCCAAAATCTACTTTTCCGCCCTTTTGTGTAGGAAAGCTACTTTGCACATCACCCGAACACACCACTCCACAGGGGACCATGATCCCTTGAAAAGAAACATGCTTTGGAGCCCCTGTTTTCCCCGAGCAAAAGCTATTTTGTAAAAAAAAATTTGGAAAAAATGTCACCTTTTTAAATGTGCAAAGTTGGTAGACACAAAACCCCCCCCAACAACTGCGGCGTCCTACAAAGTATTACTTGGGGGCGGCTAAATACATCCCACCCCGGCCACTTTATTAGTACACCATGCTATAACGGGTGGCCCCCTTTTTTTGGGCCTTCAAACTCCCTAAATTTTTTCGGGGCAAATTCAAAAAAGGGTTGCAACATGCTCAATTGGGTCCCAAGGGGGGGCCAAAGTGCCAAAAAAAATTTTCCCCAAACCATGACCCCAACCCCCAAACCAAAACCCCCACAAAACCCCGTTGAAAACAAGGCGGGAGGGTTTCCTTTTTTTCGTGTTGTTGACCCCCCAAAAATTTCCTGACCTTAAACCATCCGAATGTCGCAGCAGAATCAAAACCACAGCCCAAGGAAAAAACTTTTTTTTCCAATTTTCTACTGCCAATTTCGATAAAGTTTTGGGGAAAATTTGGAGTTTCATTTTTCCTTTCTTAGCTGAAAGAATGGCACCCGGTGTGGTTTTGTGCTGTACCCCATCTCCTAAAATTTCGCCGAAACGTGCGTTCAAGTTTGCCTTCTCCCTACCTTGTTTAACGTGGTTATTTGAGCCCACTTTTTCCTTTTCTATCAGCTCAAACCCGGGTCTGCCCATCTCCTTTGCCCCTTTTTGCTTTCAACAAGGGCATTTCCCCCCCACAGGATTTGGCCGCTCACAAAAAGTTTTTTTTTTTTTGGGACCATTCTCTGAAACCCTAGAGATGGTTGTGCGTGAAAACCCCGGGAGATAAAGCATTTTTTCTAAAATCCCTCAGACCCCCTTTCGGGCACCAACAACCATCCACTTTTCAAAGGCACTAAAATTTCACCTTTTTCCCCCATACGGATCCGGTTTAAACTGCAAGATTGTTTCCCCTGGTCTACTTTCCAAAAAATGCACTATTTCCCCGCCATGTGTTGGGGCTAAATTAAAAAAAAGGTTAACGAGCATTTAAAAGGTTACCTAATAAATGGGGTGATGTATGCACACCCTCCCCTTTTTCATTTTTTTAATTTTGAAAAAACGGGAAACAAATAATTTTTTTCACTTATTTTTTGTTAAATACTTGCTAACTTTGTTGCTCTTTTGACAAAAAATACAAAAAAAATACATCTAAGTTTGTATGAAAAAAAAATGGGGAAAAACCCAAAGGGGGTAAAAATCCTTTTGAAAAACCCCCCTGTAAAATTTTTTTTTTAAAATATCTGAAAAACCCATACACATGCTTTTTCCTTTTTTATAGGGGGTTTTTCCCTCCCGTATCATTTTTTAAAACAAAAAAACCCATCCCATTTAAAAATCTTTTTAAAATTTTAATTTTCCCTCCCCCAAGGGGCCAAAATCCCCAAACAACATTCACTTTTTTGCTGAAACTCATACGGGGGTTTTGTTTGTGAAATTTCCCTAACAATAGCAAAAAGGATTTCCCCGGGCTAACTAAAGGGGAAAAATTTTTTTCCCTGGCCCAAACCCTTTTTTTGCAAGACACTGCATTTTAAAAATTTTTTGGGTAGAATTTTTTAATAAACTTGCCCCCACTAACCAGTTTCAAAAGGGAAATACTAAAACATGAGTCCCCAATAAGGGGGCTTGGTTAAAAACCTGCAATTTAATTGATAAAAATCATGAAAACCCCTCAATCTTTTTGTTAAATTTAAAGAATTTTTTTTACTAGGGGCCCCTTATACATAAAATTTTTTTTTTTCTCAAACCCCTGTAGGGAAAATGGTTTCCGTCCACCCATCGTATTCTCACGTGCACGTAATACATTCAAAAGTTTTTTAAAGAACCCTTTTCCTCAAAAAACCCCTTTTGGGCCATATGCTTTTTTATGCAGGGAAAAGGGGGTTTATCAATAAAGCTTTTTTTAAACATCCCAAAAAAAAAACATTCTATATGTTTTAAAAACAAAAAAAAACCCCGCCATGATTGGGGGTCCGGTATTTGATTTTTCCCCACATTCAAGTGACTAGAACCAAGAAGAAATACCATATACAGCCCATAGACAAAGACATTACGGTTTTGGAAATCTGTCATAAATTTTTTAAACCCAAAACAACTTTTAGGATTTTCCCACAACCGGCTTTTTTGGGCACATTCGCCGTTATAAAGTTTGCATGTAACCCTTTAAAAAGGGTATACAACACTTTTGAAACATTTTTTTTTCCAAAAAATGTGAAATTTTCCCTTGAAATTTTTGCGTTCGTTTTTTGTGGTTATACCATTCCACATATTTAAAAACTTTGGTTCAGTGTTTTTTGTTTTTTAAAAAGGAAAAACCTCCCAAAGACCACAACCCCCGGGGGAGGAAAATCAGTTTGATCCCAACAAAATTTAATACTCGAAAAAGGAAAATTTCGGGGTAAACCCCAAAGGAAAGACCACAAAACCCCCCAAATCCCTAATCCCACAAACCCTGACGGGGTTTTTAAAAAGGCCTGGGGGCCTAAATAACCCACGGGTCCGGGTGGGGCAAGAACCTTCTCTTTCAGTAGTGATTAAATCTTTTTCCTCCATACAATGGGGAAAAGGAAAACCTCTAAAACCCACCACCAAAAAGGGGGGGCGGAAGCCCTGGCGCCATGCCAAGGTAAAATATTTAAAAAAGCCCCCCCTTAAAAATAAGATGTCTAACCAGAGATTTCTATAATATTTGGGGGAAATTTAAAAACATAAAAAAATAGCCCGGGATTTGGGCAAAAGAGACCCGGTCAGTCAGTGATACCCTATTACATACCCCAAAAACCCCCCAAAAATACCACACATCCCCACCATATAGGGAACCATTGTCCCCGGGCCTCCTGATTACAACCCCCGCATTTCCCCCGGGACGAAGGGAACCATTTTGGAGGAGAAACCAAACCCCATACCACCTGAAAAAGGGTTTTATAACCCAGTCCCTGGGGCTTTTCTACAATAACGGGTTGTGGGAGGGAAAACATTTCTTCCATTGATCCATAGTGAAAAAGGGCTTCTGTAGCTCCTTTTCCCAGCAAACAAAAAGAGGAAAGTGACCACAGGGAAAGGAAACCACGATAAATCTGAGAGTCAGTGTCCCCGGTACCAGAAGGAAAAAACAAAATCTTTTCCCTCGGGGGTTTAAAGGGCCCCAACGAAGTTAGGGCTTTTTAATAACAGGGGGTGAAAAAAAGCGCATTTGGGCATAAATCAAATAATTTCCCCAAAGGGGTTCCCGGGGAGCCATCCTGCACTAACTCCAGAGGAGAAAGTTTTCCCGTTAAAAGAAATTGGGGAAAAGGAGAGGGGATTTCCCCCAAAAGCTCCCCAAAAAAAAGAATTCCCGGGGGAAAAACCCCAAAATAGGTATTAAACAGAAACCGGGAAAAAGGGGGTTTTTAAATCAAAAGACCTCAACTTTTTACCCCAAAGATGAACATAAATATGGGGCGTACTAAAGGACTCGCGGGCGTTTGAAAGAACCCCCTCCCGGGGGCCCCCGCGGGCCCGGGGGGAACCCCGAGGATTTGAGCAATTTCGAACCCATAACTTTTCCCCCCGAACTGTGGGTCGGGCCACAACCCCAGCATAAGCCCCCCCCCAAATAATAAAAGCCGGGAGTCGGGAAAACCCACCCCACCCCCGGTTTTTTGGGGTTAGAAAAGGGAAGGTTACGACTAATTCGGGCTGTGGGGAAAAAACCAAAAAAAAATTTACTAAAAGCGCAAATTTAACCTTTAAACCCCAAAGGGAGGGAAAAAAAGAGGGAATCGTCTAAAGGTACCCGGAAATTTTGGGAAAATGGAAATCTTCAAAATTTCAATTTTTCCCAACCATGAAAATCCCCGGGGCCAAAATCTTTTAATAGTTAAAACCCGGGAAAACAAAAGGTGGGAAAATTCATCTCAAATAAATTTAGAGGGTCAGCGGGGGTAAAAATCCCCCCTAGGGGGAAAAACCCGAGGGAGGGCCCGAAAAGAAAATTTTCCCCTTAAGGGGGTCAAAGATGGGGGGTCTATCGTGATGTTTAAAGCCTCGGGCTTTGTATAGTTGATTTTTTTAAAAATTTCACCAGGGCACAAAAATTTTCCCTAAACTCACATCAAGAAGGGGGGAGATATTAGAGGTTTTGGGGATATAAAACAAAAGGGCCGCAAAAAACCGACACTTTTTAAAATTTACGGCCACATTGTGACCCTTGAATCCGGGTTTTGAAAAGATGGGTTTCCCAAAATTGCTCCCTAACTAGGACAAAAAGTAACGGGGCAGCGGGCCCCCCTTCCAATGTGGGCCCCTTTCCAAAGGGGAAGGGGGCAACAAAAATGGGGGGTTACTCCCCACTCAAACGACGGTTTTTTGTATAAGCCATGATTTTGGGCCGAGAAAAGGGACCCAGGGCCCAAAACGGGGGAAAAGTGGATGGGAAGGGGTTCCCAAAGATCCTAACAAAAACTTTTTCACATCAACGACAGGATCATCAAGGGGGCCTTACGAAACCCCGCATACTGAAAATTAAAAATCCAAAACCTTTACGGTTGGGCCCGAGCCTCCCTGCCGGGACAAAACCAAAACCCGGCCGGTTTTATCAAATTTGTAAAAGGGGGTTAAGGGGATTTGCTAAAAATTTAAAGGGAAATCCCTTTAATCCACATGCAAGAGGGGGAAGGGGCCGTAGTTTTTTCCCCCAGCTGAGGGTCCTTGCCCCCTTTTTGGGATCAAAGGTGAAATTTTCCCCAAAGAGGGGCCGAAGGAAAAATCAAAAGGCCGAAAAAAGGGAATTAAAAAATATTTTGCAGAAAAAGGGGGAGAGGGAAAGGCAACAAAGTCTTTAAAATTTGCCCAAAAGCCCTCCCCGGGCCGGGGTCTTTCAAACCCGGGGGGACCCCCATCACCCGTTTTTAAACTCCCGCCCCAAAGAAAAAAGGGGCCCCAATCCTTTAAACCGCGTCAGGGGAATTTTCCTGAAGGGGGTAGGGGTCCGATCGGCAGGGGAGGGAAGGGGGGAGCAAAGGGGCAAAATGAAACAAGCTTTTTAGTATAAAGAATTGAATCCTACTATACGGGTTAAATAAGGCCAATTTACCCGCAAAAGGGTTTTAAAACAAGGGGTAAAGAGGGAAACATCCGGCCCTGGGAAACCCAAACCAAAAGACACCACTCTTGTTTCCAAACTTTTAAAATTTTCGGGGAAAAGACTTTTGCAGCCTACCCACGAGGGCCCCCAAAAGGCCTTCCCCAAACCCCAAAGGGGGGCCAGGGCCCAAATCCTGAAGGGCCCGGGGGGAGGGCCGCTTATGAGGGGGGTTTTCCAGGATGCCACGTTTTTTAGGGGCCCTTTTTACCCCGCGCGGGCCTTCAACCCCTCTTTAAACGACACCCCCCTGCTTAGAAGGACGCCCCTTAACAAGCCCTTTCAGAGCCTTTCCCCTTTTTTTCGAGACAGTTTTTTCCCCGTCATGGTCGAGGAAAAAAAGGTCGATAGTCGACAAAGGGTCCTAAACAACCGTCATCAAAAAAAATTCCTTAAGTCCCCCCCCATTTCCCCGCGCTGAGCAACCGAGGGGCGGGAACTGAATTTACCCCAAAAACAGGGGCGGATTTCCAAACCAAAAACACATGCCAAGGGGTATTCCGCAACCATAGGGGCTCCAGTTTTTGATTAGGGGATATTCAAATACGAAATATATTTTAATTTTGGGGTATGGAAAAAAACTATAATTCCCCATCCGAAGGGGGTGCTGGAAAGGGACCAACTATCACAAAACTTTAAAGCGAAGAAGGCCCCCTTTTACCCCGTTTTGATTTGGGCCGAATTCGGAGGGACCCCCGCCCCAAAAAAGTTTTCCCCGGTTTGGGTCGAGATTTAATTAAAATCCCCCCCCGAAAATGATAGGCCCCCCCCCCGCCCGGGCGCCCCAAAAAAAAAAAACCCTCCAGGACTGCCAAAAAAAAAAAAACAGAACCTGACCCCGTTTAGGGCATAAACATTGGGCTATGGGGAACATGAACCCCCTAATCACCCGACCAGGATTATATATCTAGCTTTAGAATCAAAACACAGTCCCCAAACCTGTGTTTCAAGGGACCCTTGGGGGAGGGCGATTCTACACCCCTACTCTTCGAGAGGGTATTGGCGCAAAACCCTTCCGGGATAAAAACCCGTTTTTTAAAGGGGAAGGGGCCCGGGGGGAAATTTTAAAAGGGGCTCCTGAAAACAGCTACATGGGCCCGTTTTTTGGGGGAAGTGATAAGGATTTGGAGATTTCGGGCCGGGATGTTTAAACCCTTGGTTTTAAAAAGGGAAAATTAAAAACCTCCATTTAAACCCAGAGGGGGAAAAACTGGGGACCTGCCACCCCCCCGGTTCAACAGAAAAAAGGGGGGGGGGGAGAGGGGCAGAGGAAACAAAAACCCAAACGGAAAAAAAAAAACCCCGAAAAAACAGAGAAAAAAGAAAATCTGCATAAAAACCCTATCTGAAACCGGGGGAAACCCCCAACCCCCAAAAAAACGGCCCAGGAGGGGGCCCAACCTACTGAGGGAAAGTGGAAAAACAGGGAGGTTTAGAATAAACTCCAAAACAAGATAAACAAGTTTAGCTGGGAAAAAAAAAACCCAGCCTAAAAATTTTGAATACAAATTCAAATTTAAAAATGTCAAAGATGGTCACCCCAAAATTTGAAAAGGAAAAATTAAGGGCCCAAAAAAGGCCAACATATAATACCAAATAGCCTAAAGGAAAAACCCCGGGGGCCCTATAAACCCACCAAAACCAAAGACCACAAAAAGCTGTAGGATGGGCCAAGGGATTTAAACCCCCAATCCCCCGGGAGGAGGGAGGCCCAAACCAAGTTTGGGTTTTTGGGTGAACGGGCGTTTCCCATTGCGGGAACCTCTGGGGGGGGCCCTCCCCGGGGGAGGAAAACTCTCTCCAGGGGCCCCCCCTTTTCGGGGAATTTCCTTTTTCAAAGGGGGAAAGAGAAAGGGCCAGTCGGGAGGGGCTAAAAGTCCAAATATGAAAGGGCCCAATTAAAAAGGCAGGGCAAAACCCCAAAACGTAAAAAATTAAGGATCGGTCACCCCGGGCTAAGGGGAAAAAGGGGAAACCCCATCGAAAAGAAATTCCGCTCCTTGAGCACAGGGGGGGAGGATAGGGCGCAACATACTCTCTTTGGGGTAGAAGTGGCAGACAATCCGGGTAAATTTGTAAAGACGCCCCTTTAAAACTGGGGGCCCCGGGGGATTCCTCACTTTGGGTCATTTATATCTTTTTTAAGCAGGGAAAAAATTAAAAACGGGAATTTCATCGCGCGGGGCGGACATTTTGGGGCTCCCGAGGGCTAAAGGGGTCAATGGGCTCTATCCAATTCCCCCCAAAGGGCGTTTGGGGGGGGGCCCCAAAATTTCGTTTAAGAAAACCGAAACATGGGTAAAATCCAAAAAGGAAACCGTTTTAGGGGGGACCTCGAATCCAGATTTTTGCTCTCTCCCCATTTTTTACATCGTCCCAAAATGCTTTCAGGGGAACATTTGGAGGGTTTCTTTGGGGGTTTCCCCCTTAAGGCAGACCGGGGTAAAGAGACCTTTTTGAGCTTTCTGGGAGGAGTCTACTTTGCTCCACTTGCAGAGAGTTTTTTACGGAACTTGGGGTACACCTTCCCCTTCTTCAAGCAGTTCTGGGTCATAGAAGCGATATCTTTCCTCAGGGAAATTTTGGGTGAGTTATTGGGAAATCGGGGGAACGGGTTTCAGTTGGTTAGAGGGGTCCGTTTTAAAAAGCATGCGGGGCCTGGGCGCCCCTTTTGGAAAAGGGGGATGGGGAATGACGCCCACAGAACCTCCGGGGAAGAAATAATAGGGTGGGCAATTTTCGGGAAACCGCCAACTTAAAAAAACCCTAAAAAGCCCTTCCCCGAGAGTGCTAACGAAGAGAAAAGGAAGGGACTACCAAGGGTGGATGGAACCATGGAAGGGGAAAGGGGCAAAACCTACTGGGACACAACGGGATGCCGGAAAGCCCGGGACCCAAGGGGAGGAAAACAGTCGGGCCGTTGCCCGCAGGGGGAAATCCCCAAAAGGGCCCCCGGGAATTCCCGTCCGCACATGGAGGGGCTCCAACAGTTCCCGAAGCAGGGGGCAACCCCATTCACCTTGGGAGGGAAGGATTTTGGAGAATCCCCGCTGCACAGGGGGTCCCCACCGAGCAAAGGGGGTTTTTTCCAGAGGGACAGCAGAACAAACCAAATTTTACAGGACACCAGGGCGCTGGGAGCTCTGGAAGCTCAATTTTCCCGGGGGCCCCCCAATCCAGAAAGGGGCGGAAATCCCGGGGTTTTTTAAGGGGGGGAGGGAAACCCAAATTATGGGGGAAAAAACACAGGGTGGGAAAACCCCCTTCATTTTTGGCCAAGGAAGGGGGGGAAAGGGCTTTTTTGAAGAGGGGGCCCCGGGGGCCCCTAATGGGGGAGATCTTAGGGGCATAGTCTTAACCCCTTAGGGCCCTTTCCCCCTGCTTCTGGGGTGTCCCCCACCAGGGGGGTGTAGATGCGGTCCAGCTCTGTCTCCTCCACGGCAGCAAGGGATTCCAGCTGCTGCACAGCGCTGGGATGCGCCGAAGATGCACTGCTGTCCCGGCCAGAAGAGAGTGCCGGGCTCCCGAGGCTGCAGCCGACGTCAGGCGCGTCAGAGCCAGGAAGCACGGGTGAGGAGCGAGTGCCTCCGGACTCCGGCACCGCCGAGTCAGGAGCCGATGAGGGAGGAGAGTCCGCGGCGGCATGCAGGGCAGGAAGAGAGGCTTCTGGTGCAGGAGGTAAGGCGCCGGCCCCCGTAGCACGGCAGCGCCCGGGGAGAGATGTCAGCGCAGCCGAGGCAGCCGGTGTCTCAGCAGGCGGAGAGTTGGCCTGGAACACGGCTTCAAAGGCTCTGCAGCGTCCGGAGCGGGTGGAGCGTAAGTCCCCTGGTGTAGGAGGGCAGCCCACGCGATGTTTAGGCCTAGGCTCCATGCGGCCATCTTGGGAGGAGCCGCCATCCTCCTCGCTCCCTTCAGGGACCATAAGGGCCGAAAACCGCCCGAAATACCAGAAGATATCCCCCTGGGATGCAGCAGGAGAGGTAGGGGAGGCAGTCCAGCGTTTTTTTGAGTTCTTCCCCATCTCTTTACGAGCAGATTAGCCTGGATTCTGTTGATTATGGTAGAAGAGCTGAAAAGCACACGTCCTTACTCGGCCATAGCAGGCCACGCCGCACCTCATTATCTTTTTTATACCCAGGATTATATATGTATTCATGGCATCCTCTACGTCTAGAGGAAAGAAGGTCTCTACATAAACATAGAGTGGAATTATTTACTGTAAGAGCAGTGAGACTGTGGAGCTCTCTGCCAGAGGAACTGGTCATAGTGAACTCAGTGAACTCACTAAGTTCAAAAGAGGCCTGGATACATTTCTGGATTGCAATAATATAAAACGTTGTAATGAATCTAGAGAAGGGTCGTTGATGCAAAGATTTATTCTGAATGCCAAATTGGAGTCGGGAAACAATTTTTTCTTAAAATTAGGACTACTGCCTTCTAGCTCATGGGGTTTTTGCCTCTCTCTGGTTCAACACTGTAAGACAATAGGCCAAATTGGATGGACCTGTCTTTTTTAGTCTAAGGGTGCTTTCACACGGTGTTTTTTTTTTGCAGAAATGCACGGTAATTAATGCTGTGCATATCAGAAAAAAAACACATCCAAAAACGCAATGTGTGAAAGCACCCTTAAAAACCATGTAACTATGTAAGGTGGGAATAAAAAAAATTGCTGTACTATGTAGGCTGAAATATGCCATGTCCTTAAGGGGAAACCATACACATGCTATTTATTCCAAATACAGTTCTTGGATGTTCTTTTGTAGTTCTTCATTATTGGTAGTCTAGGTTAGGACAGTGCAATGTCATATTCCTGTCTTTGGCAGTCAAACACTATTTCTGAGTAAGGAGCAGAGAAAATACTGTTAGGACTCTTATAAGATAATGGAAGTCGTGTATTTAGTAAAAAAAAAAAAGATATGGAAACTGCTCACCCTTGCGTGCTAGGTTTCATGCTGCTCTCTTAGCATCCAATATTTGCAATCCAAAAAAGAAAAGCAAACCTCCACTGCTACTTCTGCATAAAATCCAAGTTTATTTTTAAAAAATTCTGGTAAAAACTTTACATCCACAGAAAAGCAACGATAAAATGCTTATCCATTTCTGACCTAAACAGGTATTAAATCATAGCTAGAGATCATAACACATGTTCCCATTTAACTAGTCTAACCTCCCTAACGCCACCTACACAGAGTCATAAGATATACATATCAAAGAAAACTAAACAAAATACAAAAGTTTAATGCCAAATCTAATCTGTGATTTAGACCAAAAGATACGCTGCTATTCACATTAAAATCCAATATCCTTCTATTCTAATTAGAATATGTTTTCTGTATCTTCCTCTTTTAGGTTTAACAGTTTAAGTGTTGAAACATGCACATGAACATCACTAATGTGTATAGGTGCATAACCCTAGAATTGAAGACTTCGTCCATTTACTTAAACACAATTTATGTACTAATTTTAAACATCCCATAAATAACTAACTGCTCCAGCCACCTTTCAACCCACCTTCTAACCCAAAAAAGACCAAGACACTAAATTTGGATATAATTGGCCAAAGCAGCCATTTTATTAACAAAAAAATATACAAACATGGAAGGAATTCATTGGAACTCCAAAATTTGGCAATATAAATCAAGATAAAATGTCAGTGCTCAGATCACCTTACCCCCAGCTGTTGCCACCAGCTCATGACACTGTAAACCACAATTATGTGGCAAAGTTAACCACCAGCTAGCAGAGACTCCACCCTGCATGAGCCTCATCATAGACAACAATATTTGGTTTTACACATCCGAAAACTTTTTTACAAAATGAGCACAGGTGCACACTGATATAGCAGCAATATACATACACATCCCAATATAAGCAGCACATTATTAACTAAAAAACTATCAAAAGGCACATAGGAATTTTTGAAAAAGCATTTCTGCTACTTAGGATACGTGAAACATTTTTGAGGTTCTTAGTTCACATTTTTTATCAAAAGTGCTTAAGCCCACCTCTCAATCAAAAACAATATTTGGTTTTGCACATCCGAAAAACTTTTTTGAAAAAATGAGCACATTTTTCATGTATCCTAAGTAGCAGAAATACTTTTTCAAAAATTCCTATGTGCCTTTTGATAGTTTTTTAGTTAATAGTGTGCTGCTGATATTGGAATGTGTATGTATATTGCTGCTACATCAGTGTGCACCTGTGCTCATTTTGTAAAAAAGTTTTCGGATGTGTAAAACCAAATATTGTTGTCTAGATTGTCCATATGGGGGAGTGGCTGCCTCCTTGTTAGTTTTTCGCACTCCACCCACAGGTTTTAAATGAATGCAGTCTATCTTATAGCTGGAGCCTTCACTCCCTGAAGTATGGAGGTCTGAACAGGCCCTAAAGAGAGGTATCAATGGAGTAGGTTCCCACCTGCACTTGAAATCCCCTTGATTATTGGGAGGTGGGCTTAATCACTTTTGATCAAAAATGTGTACTAAGAACCTCAAAAAATTTTCATGTATCCTAAGTAGCAGAAATGCTTTTTCAAAAATTCCTATGTGCCTTTTGATAGTGTTTTAGTTAATAGTGTGCTGCTGATATTGGAATGTAAGCCTCATCATATTCACCAGACCAAATCAAATGTAACCATAAACTAGTGGACCTTAATAATACTGAGATTCCCCGCCAACAAAATTTTCACCAACCCCATGGACCCCTAACCAAAGCCACCATGACATCACTATAAAATAAATAACAAAACAGAAAAAAAAAAAAAGAGGAAGGGTGGATGGGTCTTCCTCTTCCTTTTCCCTCCCGACACAGACTGCTCTTATTCTCGCCTGGTTACATTTATCCCTAAGCAAAACTCCTCCATTTCCTGCCGACATCACTCTATCCCTTCAGTGACGGATCATGCGAGCTTTCTGCAAGGTTCTGCTGGCATCCGGCTCTGAGCTTGACCCTAGCATTGAAGACTTCATCTATTTACCTAATATCTTTAAAGAACTACTTCCCATTCAACCATCCCGTAAATAACTAATTGCTCAGCCAACACCCTTTTCAACCCACCTTTTAACCCAAAAAAGACCAAGGCACTAATTTTAGATATAAATTGCCACAGCAGCCATTTTATCAACAAAAATATACAAACATAAAAAATGTACATTCTATTGAATACCAATAACCATAACGCCAACGAAAGTGGAAGGAAGTTCTTGAGTTTTACCATGAGGTAAAATTGATTTGGGAAGCTTGCAAATTAAATAATAAACCATTAAATCATTATTAAAAATTCTGTACCATTTTTGTTTTAGCTGTTACTTTAATGATCCATAGTGAAGGAATGTTCAACCTCAGGAAAAAAGAAACCTCAATCAGGTATGTGCATTGAGAAAAAAATCCATGTCTGGTTCCTGCAGGGATTTGAACCTAGGCCCCCTATATTGAAAGGCAGAAGTGTTAACCACTCAGCTACATTGTAGCTACTCACCCCTCTTTAAATAAACAGATTTTTGTTTGACCAGAGTGACTAGGAAAAATGCATGGTGATGTCAAGCCTGCTGGGTCACATGATATGGAGTTCAAACAAATCATACACGCCTCCTTTTGAGCACACAAAAAGTTGAAGCAGGACAAACCAGGCATTAAAATTGTCTTCATGGTAAAACCCCTTTAACCTTAATCAAGGCTTTATTTAAACGTTCAACAGACCTAGCAGCCTGCCACCTTTATCTGGGAAGTATCTCAGGCCACACCAAGATCACAGCAGTGTAATACTTACACATCGGGTACTCTATCCAAACGCACGCACTAATGAAATTCAAGCAATACCCTCCTTCACACTTAACCCCTGAACCCTAACCAACGCACCACTGCCAACTCTCTGGGAAAGCTGTGCTGTCTCCCTTCCGCCAGCAGATAAGCACGTTCCACACCCCAGCAAACAAAAAAGGAATGGCCCAAAATCCAGACCAGGCAAGGATTACCCAAAAAACAAAAATGTAAAACAACAAAACACCATAACAAAAAAAAAAAAACAGCACGCCCACCCCTTCCCCACGCTCCTCCTAAAAAAAACTACCATCAAACCTCACCCCTTGCCAAGCACAAATGCGGGCAAATATATGTACTGTACCACCTAGATTCGCACCTTCCAATTCCCTGCACCACCTCTATCTGAAGGCCCTACTCAGCCATTCCATAGTTGCAGCAATACAAAAACCAGAAAACAATCAAACCTGAACTTGACAGACAATGCCTGGAAGCTGATGTGAGCTGGTACAGTAGCAAGAAAGACCCTTCCAAATGACACAATAGTAGACCCTTTCTCACTTGCCTGACCTCCAAAAAAGCTGTACAGCATGCAACAGGAGACATACCAGCCCTGGGAATGCTACCAACAACTACCCGCTGTCAGTCTTAGACCGGCAAAAATTCCAAAATTCCAATTTCCAATTCCAGTTTAACCTCATTAACCATAAAATCTTTGATCCTAATACCACCCACATGTCTTGTACTCAGCAAAACCAGTCCCTCCACCCTCACAACTCAAAAAAATACTAAAGCAAAAGCCATACATAATAGAAGTACTTCAACTGGGCGCGGCCCATCTGAACGCTCCACCATTCTACCAAAACCTCTCGGGGCCTGACCAACGAGAAAAGCTACCAAAACTTAAAGCCGAAAACCAAGGTAAGGTCACAAAAACCTTATTAACCCTGAAGATCGACACACCTGCAGCTGTGGTCCCCATAGAAAATACAGAACCTTATCTTCATCTGAACGAACATCCCCCAACTCAGCCAGGCATCCCAATGCCACCACGCTGACTCGTAGGCCACCCAAGTACTACCTGAAGGCGAAGCCTGCATCATCCACTCTGCCTCTCAAATGCAAGATCCCACAAATATGGAGGGCACCCTTCTCTCTTGGACTCAACCTCCGGCAACAAGGATTGATAATGCTCCCACTGCAAGCAAGACGAGGAATCAGTCAGTGAGTTCTAAATCCTGGAGACATGAACCATCGCTACCCATACATTAAGACAAAAACACCTCAACACCAGATGTTGAAGCAGTCAAACCACTGGTGGAGAAGAGGCCAACGTGATGTTGATTGCCATTACAACACCCATGTTGTCACAGTGAAAATTTATTTTCTTGTCTCAGTAGTAGTCATCCCAAATTGTCACCATAAAATTATCGGGGAAAAAAAAGTTCCAACAAAACTAGGTTCCGAACCAATCGAGCATCAACCCACGCTCTAAGTCAAGCTGCATCAGACCAACACCCCTGACAATAACTCCCAAAACCAACTCCACCTGCCACATTGTAAACAACTCTGGATCAAAATTTTCAACCACCTCTTCTATAAACAACGATTGCACATTATACTGACTGAGAAACTCTTCCCAAGTGGCTAAATCCACCTTGTGCTCTCCGGTAAGGCGACCATGTGGTACTGAATGCCTCAAAATAGGCACACAAAATTGAACAAATCAATTCCCAAACAACGATCAACTAAATACTCACCTTCCCAAAAACAACCCAATAAAATCACACTGTCCGGTTGCACCCATAACCGTAAAAACACCGCTTCTACATCAGTTTTTGCCATAAGAGCCCCCCAGCAAGCCGCTCGCACCCACCCCACAACTGCATCAAAAATGTATAATACACTGAACAGATTTCAGTATCAATACCATAATTTAATGACAACCCACATGGAAAGGAAAGATGGTGTCTTCGCCGAAACTTATTTGGCTCTTTCTTGGATACAATGCCCAATGGTGAAACCACTAAATTGGGAAATGGAGGGGTGTCACAAAAGGCCCTGCCGTCCTCCAAAAACAAACCTCCTTTGCCAACTATCTCCGCATGTAAACATACTAACCGCAGATTACTCAAAGAGAATTGAACCTGATAAACAAGGTAAGGCATACAAAAGCCCTGATAAAAACCCACTAACAACAAACTCAGTATCTTCCTATCCAAAAACCTATTTAGATATGCCTCCGTCATGTGAATCTTTACTAAAGTCCGCCCGCTATTGCAAGCTGCAGAGGATTTCCCTTTTCTTTTTCGTTAACAACGTGAGGCTCCATGAGAGAGTTCCGCTGCAATGCAAGTGGATATGCTAAAAGTTGCAGCTGGCTCCAAACTTGCATACAGTCTCTTTTAACTTCCAACAAATTTCATATTTTTTCCCCTTAGCCCGATTAGCCGCCCCAACCAAAACAGGTTGACTGGATGATCCGGTCCCTCTAGGAAAAGATGGTCATTAACGCATCGGAGTCATCATCCTCATCCACGAGCCAATAACTTTATGGTCCCACCTAAAATGCGGTCAAACCGCCATCCACTGCTTACATTACTTGTCATAAGCCAAGCCTGGCCCCCATACACCAGATGCATCTCCCCAATAGCATCCATATAGCAAAAAAGGGCCAAGCAATGGTTTAGCACTTTATCCATGAGAACAGTCCACAAAAAAGAGAACGCCTGCAACCAGTTATTAAAAGTGTGTGGAATTAACATCCTCCTCCTCAACCTTTTTCCAAATAAAATGTTTCCAATGGAAGGAAGGAAAATATTTCCACATATCCTTCCAAATATTTTTTTCACTTCCGATTTTAGGTGGGCCCTCAATGGGCACATGAAGCTCACATAAAACACCCCCTTTGTCCTATCATCCAAGTGCAACCCATCACACTGCTTCTTTTTCCACCTATCAGCAATTTAAGGCCATGTAACCAGCGAGTCATTCGCTGACAACGGCCTCACCCGAGACCCCCTCCTCCTCCTGAAGGAGCCACCCAATACAATTAAATCAGTCACCACATCTGAATCTTGCTACATCTCTTCAGTGGATCCTTTGACATCTGGAATAAAACCATCTTCCCCACAACCCGCCTGTGGCAAACCTAGAGATGGCAACGGCAGCGTTCATCCAGCCTGCATCATTGGACAGGCATCTTGAATCAGTGTTTCCACCTTCCGTGGGAGAAACCCTGCCGCTGCATAGCTCTGCCATTCGAATGAAGAGGGCTGTAGGTTCCATCCCACCCATCTTGCTGAATACTGGTCCCCTGCCCCCCCCGACTGGCACATTGCTAGGGGAGTCAGCTGCTGCACTGTGCATGGATAATGCAGAAGCAGCAGTAGGCCTCAGCCAAACAACAGACCAAGGCCTACCCCCACCCAACCCTCATAGGGGATGACCGCTGGATTCCTCCCAGCCTCTAATTTGTCACCTTGAGCATTGAACCATAAACCACTGTCTGGAGGGTCCCTGTAAGAGCTCCAGAGACTGTGCACTATGGGTGGCATCCACTGCAGCTGCCATGCTCATAATTTCTCCTACATGCTCCCACAGCCAGTCAGAGCCGCAGGACAGTATAAATGTCTATTTCGTCTTCTGTCCTGGCACAGACTGCTCACCTTCCCACCTGGCTAAAAAAAACCCCGGCCAAGCTCCTCACCTTCCTGCCAATGTCACTCCCTCCCTTATGCGCCGGGTGATGCAAACCTCCCATAAGGCTCCGCGAGCGTCCGGCTCAAGGCTTTAGAGATGTTTCTTATATCAGCTTAGTAGCACCATACAAATACTCCCACATCCTTGTTTTCAGCTTGTGGCTAGTAAAACCAACATGTAGAAGATCATACAGTGCAAACAATCCCATACACAACCCACATAGTATCGCAATGAAAAATATTAAAAGTTCAAATTACCCCTCTTTAGCCATCTTACAAAGCAAAAACATAACATTTATCTCGTACGCTGAACACCGTAGAAGAAGTAAAAATCTAAATGACCAAATTGTGGTTTTCTTGGGCATTTCACGTCCCCTAAAAATTACAATAAAAAGTGATCAAAAAGTTGCAACGATCCCAAAATAATACCAATAAAATTTACAAATCAGCCCGCAACAAATGATTACTAAGATCCATAGGTGGAAGAACAAAAAAGTTATTGGTTACACTAAATGGCGCTCAAGTGCAAATTTAAGAAAGAGAAAATGTTTGAAACATAATGAAAACCCTACATTTTTTGTATTGCTGGAATTATATCAACCTGTAGAATACATTGTTTATGCCAAAGAGTGAACGCTGTAAAAACAAAACCCCTGCAAACGAGGCGCAAGTACTGTACTGTTCACATATTCATCACACAGTCTTCTGTCCTTCCCACCTGGCTAAACTAACCCCCGGCCAAGCTCCTCACCTTCCTGCCGACGTCACTCCCTCCATTATGCGCCGGGTGATGCAAACCTCCCATAAGGCTCCGCGAGCGTCCGGCTCAAGGCTTTAGAGGTGTTTCTTATATCAGCTTAGTAGCACCATACAAATACTCCCATATCCTTGTTTTCAGCTTGTGGCTAGTAAAACCAACATGTAGAAGATCATACAGTGCAAACAATCCCATACACAACCCACATAGTATCACAATTTTATGAACCTTTTTATTTTGTATCTTTGAATATCAGATATCAATAATAAAATATTGTTGATGAAAGACATACATGTATTTGCAACAATTGCATCTATTTTTGTTACACCTAAAAAAAAACTTGGTTTCACCACCAAGTTTGTTGTTTTTGGCTACCCACATGACCTAGGGAAAATAGACAATCCAGAGTTGGTGGTTTTCTTGTAGAGCAATCACATTCTTATTCAAGATTTGTAAACCTCTGTTTTGTAATAATAAAGTTAAATATTTTTAACAATAGATTATATTTTACCATATTCATTAAAAGTAGTTACAAAAGGAAATTTATGTTTTCACTCAAAAGAAATCTTTTTCATAATTAAATTGTTTCTAGCTTTTCTACTGCAAATATCCTCAACCCAATGCAAGTTCCATTCAAGATACTCCCCAATTCTCAAATAATTGTTTATTTGACTAACCTGTAGTTTGTGATCACCCTCATTGAAACAATTTTGTTTAGACCTGACAAACTCTCCCACTGGAATCCCCTTGATGACATGTTTGGAATCACATGAATTCGCATGTAAGATCGTATTACCCGATAACCGTTTTCTATATGTTTTTGTGCAGATGCTGCCTGTGCACACATCAACAGATAATGTCAAATTCAAAAAAGATATAGACTTAGATCACTAGAAAATATGAATTTCAATCCAAAAGGGTTATTATTAATCTATTGTACAAAAAGTGGTATGGTTGCCACATCCGACAACCAAATGATGATGATGATGACGACATCTATGTAGTAAAATTGAAGAAACGGATGTCAGCATAAAACTCTTCTTTAATGGTGAATCCAGAGTACAAAAAATGCAACGTTTCGGCTCAAAATTAGGTGATAGAGCCTTTTTCAAGCATGAAAAAGGCTCTATCACCTAACTTTGAGCCGAAACGTTGCATTTTTTGTACTCTGGATTCACCATTAAAGATGAGTTTTATGCTGACATCCGTTTCTTCAATTTTTCTGGATCTGGATGGTGAGAGTTGGGCTCTCTCACCTTAGGATGATCTGATGCATCATTGCTTCTTGTGAGGATATACATTTTTGGGACTTTAGTGCTGGTCTATACACCTTTCTTATTGACATCTATGTAGCGGCCATACCTCTGAATATTATCCACATAAGGGTTCAAATCAGCAAAATTGTAGTTCTCTTCTCAACATGTCACAAATAAGTTTGCTATAGAGGGAGAACATTTTATACCCATAGGACCTCCTATTAATTGTATGTAAAGTCAATAAATATGAGATAATAGTGCAATAATAAATAAAGAATAATCATCAATGAAAAGTTGACTGTCTAAGGGTTTAAGTTTCGCTCCTCCTCATCATTTTGATCTTTACCAGACAATCATGGAGGTTAATAGTTTTGTAGGATTGTTAAAAGTTATAAAACAGTTTTTGGATATAAATAAATCATAACAAGGGCTTATAGCCATGGTTGAAAATGTGGAGGATCATAATGATCGGGAGCAAAATGAAACCGCTTCAAGTACCAACCTATAACCCATGCTAGTTGATAGTGACTTAATTGCTCATCTGACCCAGCATAATTAGTTGCTCCATGAAAATACTCTCAATTATGTTATTTTGTGTCCTTTAATGCTTTACTGGCACAGGATGTATGGATATGCCTTGGTGCTGGTAAGGTTCTATGTAGCAGTATTACTCAGTAATTCCACTACATGGGTGGCTACTAATTGCAGCTGGCACCAGCCGCTAACAGCAGGGATCTGAGCCAGTTCCATTCTCTGCCGTTTAAACCTTTAGATGCCACAGTGATCGTGTGCCGCGCATCGTTTCTTACTCCGATAGCCACCTCCATGGCAAGCTCGTGGGGTGCTGATTTGTTAACATGGTGGCTGGAAGCTTTATAAAGACTTCCATTGCTGCCATGTCTGTCACTCTACCAATTCCTGCCTCAGCAAACAAGTGATGGAACCACCATCTTTGCATACCCTTGTGCATTGTTTATACAATGCAGTAGGGTGTACTAACAATCTCACCCCCTAGTAGTCATGTACCCGAGGGGGATTTACAGTGTAAGTACAGAAGAAAATGTTTTAAAATATTTTTTAAAAATGAAAAATATTAAAAGTTCAAATTTCCCTCTTTAACCATCTTATAAAGAAAAAACATAAGATTTATCTCGTACACTGAACACCGTAGAAGTAGTACAAATCTAAATGCCCAAATTGTGTTTTTTTTGGACATTTCACGTCCCCTAAACATTACAATAAAAAGTGATAAAAAAGTTATATCGATCACAAAATAATACCAATAAAATGTACACATCAGCCCGCAAAAAATTATTACTAAGATCCACAGGTGGAAGAACAAAAAAGTTATTGGTTGCACTAAATGGCGCTGAAGTGCAAATTTAAGAAAGAGAAAATGTTCGGATTTTTTTACAGTACTGAAACATAATGAAAACCCTACATATTTTGTATTGCTGGAATTATATCAACCTGTAGAATACATCGTTTATGCCAAAGAGTGAACGCTGTAAAAACAAATCCCTTGCAAACATGGCGCAAGTACTGTACTGTTCACATATTCATCACACAGAGTTTTTTTTCGGTTTCCCAGTATATTCTATCATAGGTCAATGACACCATTAGAAAGTACATCTTGTCCCGCAAAATAAAAGCTCTCATATGTCTATGCAGATGGAAAAAGTTATGGTGAAGAGGAGCCGAAGAGCCATATTATTATGACCAGCTGTCAGGAATGGGTTAAATTTGGGCACGTCATCTCTATTGGTTGCAGATACGCATCCACTCATTCACATAAGTGTTCATTCAACAATCCCACCCCCCCTACTATAGGAAGCATAGGAGGAGGAATTTTTTCTTATGAACCTTGGTCAAAGAATGGAAAATGGGTGTAAAAGGATTTTGCACCAACAAATATTCATGTTCTTTTTGATTAATTAACCAAGAAATAATCACTTATCTAACAGAGTTGTTAATGCTTGATTAAACTTCAACTGAGGGTCATAGGTCAATTGTCGGTATAAGCTGCTGTCATGTAACATGTTGTCATTCAGCAGCACATACAAACCTCTGTTCATCAAAATGATGGCTTCTCCCTTATCTGCTCCTCGTATTATTAGATTGTGGTTGTTTTTCAATTTTGTAATGACTTTGTGTTCTCTACTTAATAGATTCAATGTTCTTATCAATGACAAGTTTGATAAAGTGTATTGATTTCATCCTGAACTAAATGCTGGAAATTATCTATAATCTCAGATCAGGACTGCAGGGGATAGAAATATTGATTGGGAACCCTGAACTTTGGTTTGGTCTCACATTCCTGGGATATTATCAAATACATTGCTGTCTTGATTTTGCTCTTTTTTTCAGGAGAAGAAGATGGTATCTACTAGTGTATACAGTTTTTCTAGTTTACCGACCCCCTCTCTCTGTCCTCTATTTTATCAGATTGTTCCACAACCATGATGAGTCACTCCCTGCCGAGACTTATCTCTAGCACAGGAGCTTGTTTACCTAAGTTAATGACACGGTTTAAGTCTTAGACCTCTATAGCCTTGTGCACTAGAGATTATAAATCTCTTGCAGTCGTGTCACTCTTATAGGAATAGCTAGGAACAGCAGAGCTGATATGCCAATCACTGCTATAGAACCACCCATAGCCTAACTAAGAAGTATGAGTCTGAAGCTGCTTGTGGCTCTATGAAACGGCATTGTAAGACAACCATTATAAACATCAGGCATCTTGAGCTTTCTCTTATGACTTCAAATACAGTGGCGTGTCTCTCCTCCCAGTAGCCAGGTCTCTTCTCCCAGTAAGCATGTCTTCCCTCACTGAAGACTGGTGACATCATCACCCCCCCTCCCTGCTCCCTTCTGAGTCATCATCATCATTCTGTGTGAGCAGTGGAAAGGAGAGGACTTCAGTCTGCAGACCTCCTGCAATGGTCAGTTCTCATGCCTGGAGAGCTGTCACCTCCCTCCACAAGTTCCATATAACCAGAACACCTGTATTGGTGTAAACAGTTATACATACAGCCCCCTAATATGATAGAAAATGACATTTTGTCATTGTGTCTGGTAGTGTGTGTCAGTTTCACACAGCTCAGGGGGAGTAAGCACAGAGAGCACAGGACAGCCATCACAGCAGAGGGGGCGTGTCCCATCCAATCCGTTGACATACTGACAGATATTTTTGAAAAACGTCCGTTATGTTACGTACTATAAAACAACAATTCTGGGATTTGGAAAAATTACTAATCAAAGTGATAAAAAAAAGAGGAGATGAAAAACATTCTTTGTAGAAGGGAAGGCAATTTGATTTTAATGCTGGATAGCAGAGTACATTTTGGGTTGAATCACAGATTAGACTTCGCATTAAACCACTGAATTTTATTTTCTGTTATATGTGTCTCATGTGACTGTGTAGATGGAGTTAGGGAGGTTAAGCTGGTTAAATGGGAACACGCGGTACTGGCTATGATTAAGGACCTGTTCAGGTCAGAAATGCGTAAGCACGTTCTTTTTCACCTCTTTGCTTCAGCGTTTAATGCTTGCTTTTTTGTGGACTATGTGAAGTTTTTACCAAAATTTTCAGACAATAAACCTGGATTTTATAAAGAAGCAGCAGTACTGGTTTTCTATTAATTTTGAGATTACAATGGAAGTCCTGCCTACTTTGCCCACATACAGGGATTGGGAGTTATATCTTTTACTCAGAAATGAAGCATCCTATCATATAAACCCATATAACACTGAGCTGAGATTCTCTCCCTCTATCACACGCTGGTCTCAAACAGCACAGCATAATCCACCTGACAAGCTCTCTTTAATTTCTAAGGTATGTTTTGCCCACTCCTTTTTTTATATTGCACCAAGTTCTAAATAGCGGTATAAATATTGCCATTGATGAATTGTAATACTGGTATCACGGTCTCCATGGAGGGTTCATAGGTACTCTAGTTTTCTACCAATCTCTAATAATTAAAGGGGATGTATCACTTCCTTACTTCGGCTGATTCACACTGCTCTTAGCTTCTCAGCTCTGTGAATGCAGGGGCGTTTCTTCCCCTCCCAGCTGGATGACATCATCCCCCCTTCACTGCTGGCCTGTGACTCTCCCCCCCCTCCCCTCTGAGTCCACATATCACTGTGTCTCTCTCTATGCAGTCTTTTTTTATAAGAGCTGTATACATACCACAGGCTGCATTCAATCTAATCTGAGCACTGATCTCCTCTCACAGCTGGAGATGTATTACAGCTTTCTAAGAACGGCACAGATCTGCTATGCAGGAGAGTTAGGCACAGGGACAAAACTGTCATGTTTTCTCATTGTACAATCTGATTCAGTCTGTTTCTGCTAGGTGTGGAGACAGAAAATGCTACGGCCCATAACTCAGAGTCAGAGACACAGCTCCGTGAATCGACCCAGGGGCTGTACAAAATGTAAATGAGCTCTCAGCTAGTGAATTGCAAGGAGGAGGGATCAGGAGGGATTCGACCCACACTGGATATCAGTGTAAATAAAAACATAAGATAAGGATCACTGTGAGAACAAGGCAGCTTTGCTAATGACATCCAATTGCAAAGTTGCTTGTTTTCACTGTCCCCTTATTCTGAAGACCATTTAATGAAACGATAACACCCCTTTAATTTTTTTTTTCTTTACTGGTTTCATATAAAAGTGGCCAATCTTACCTTCTGTATGCCAAATCCATGAAAGATGTACCATAGATATATTGCACATACACTTGGAGAGATAAAAAAACTTACATTAATTGAATGTAGGCTTTTAGACTTGTTCACATTAGCTGAACACTATTGATCGGCCTCAGAGAAAAACAATTTCTCCAAATAAATAGATACGTCATAAAAGTGGTGCCAGACTGTTAATGCTTTTTTCCCACAATGAAATGTTCATTAGGTTGTTGCAGACTTTATTTTATGTCTCGAATCACAACAGTCACCATGAGTCAATGTGTGTCTTCTGGAGGGTTCATGGCAGCAAACCAACCCCCAGCTCTTCATTCTACAGTTCATATCAAGGGAATCATTTATGGTGTATTACATTTGTCATTGCCATTAATTTTGTCTCTTTTAACCCTGAGAAGTCTCTCCCTTTATTGATGAAGATATAAACTGATCTGATAAGTATATCATAAAAGTCTTTATGAAATGGATTTTTTTTTCTAAAAATGGACATTATGAATTATTCTACATGTTTCACTGGTGAGACAATGATGTAATGTTGATCTAGATGTAGATTAAACTTCAAATTCTACTGTAACTCCTTGCTAATCGGTCTCCCTCTCAGCAAACTCTCCCCTCTTCAATCTGTCCTGAATGCAGCAGCCAGGCTCATCTTTCTTTCCAGCCGCTATACGGATGCCTCTACCCTGTGTCAGTCACTGCACTGGTTGCCCATTCAGTACAGGATACAGTATAAACTCAGCACTCTCACCCATAAAGCTCTCCACAACGCTGCACCCCCCTACATCACCTCCCTCGTCTCTGTCTACCACCTGACCTGCTCTCTCTGTTCTGCTGCTGATATCAGGTTACACTCATCAATCATCCGAACCTCCCATGCCCGTCTCCAAGATTTCACACATGCGGCACCAATTCTCTGGAATATGCTTCCGCGGGCGATCAGGCACATTCACAACCCTCACAGTTTTAAGAGGGCCCTGAGAACACATCTTCTCGGTCTGGCCAACCAAGATCCCTAACTGCTATCACACACATCTGTCACTCCCTGCACTTGGGCACTCACAGGCACTTATCTGTATATAGATGTACTGTCAGGGTGGCAGGTTCATCCATTTTTCATGTAAACCACCCCCTATTTATGAAACATGCCGGACCATTGTAAACTTGGCACTTCTCACCGTTTTTCACCAAACACCCTAATAGTTTGTAACTCCGCGAGCGGGGGTCCACACCTTTGTCTCATCTGTAATATTTTTAATTTTAAATTCTCTACTTACCCGAATTTGTAAGTGTGGGAATTTGGCGCAAAAAATAAAGATTATTATTATTATAAATACACACAAGCCAAACTAGGGTCAGGTTGAACCGGCAATAAGCAAATCTGAACCGCAATATTAGCCTCAATGCAAGACCCAAACCCTTGCTTCACAATTACAACATTTTGCAGCTTTCACTATGAGGAGATTAGGAGTTTATGGAAGACAGATTTATCATTGAATGTAAGGGCTTATCCCCACGGCATAGGTTTTCAGTCCATTTTACAGACATATTTTGAATTTGAAAACCATCTGTAAAGCGGCTGTCAATCTTTTACATTGATCTAAATAGAAAATCCGTGCAGCAGTTCACACTGCACGGATTTTCTGCTGAACGTTTTTTGACACCGGCAGCGTTCTTAAAAACTTAGAACATGTTCATTCTCCCGCCAGGTTTTCGGACAGTAGATGTACATGTCAGTGGTTGAGAGGGACGGACGAATCTGCAAACTGCGGACAGAACCGTCCGCCAAAACTATGTACAAGATGTCAAAATACCGGCTGGATTCTTCAATCAGAATCCGGACAGTATTTTAAACTGCCTGGTGAACGTACCCTAAGGAAAGCTATAATAATCTGTATTCACCTAGTGATGGTTCAAAGGTAGGTTCACACAGCATATTCTGAAGTGTAAATTTACGCTTCAAAATATGCTTCCAACACCTGATTAATGACATTTTTTAAGTGTATTTCCAGGCGTATTTAGAACAAGTGTGCAGCGTAGTTTGTGGCATTAATGCTCTGAAAATACACTACACCATTGTTTCTATGGGCTTTTACTCACACAAAACGGCTCAAGAATTAACAAGGCACTAAAAAGCGCTTCCGAAAAAAGAATAAGAAACGCACCTGCAAAGCAATTAATACTGTACATTTCTGCAGAAAAAAACACATCCAAAAATGCAGCTGCGTGTGAAAGCGCCCTAAAACATAATCCATTCCAATGAGTTCAGAACAGCAATTGCACCTGCACCACAAATTGTGGCATTTCGAAGGAGCCTCCTTCTTTTTTAAGTATGCTCAGTTTGTAAACTCTCATCCTTATATATACACCGCACTATTAAAGTGCCAGTTAGAAAATTTTTGAAATGGATACATGTAATAAGAAACTAACACTTAATCCAGATAACAACATGCCATCTCTTAACCTAATTATTAAATTGAAACATAATATATAAGTATTTACAGACAAGGTAATACATCACAGAAATTCTCTAAAACTTACACACTCCTGTATACCCGTCAGGGCTAACCTCTCCAATAGAAATATCCAATAGGTTTCGCCAGAGCTGTCCAAAATCATTGTGGGCGTAAGGACCAAAGAGTGAGGTGGGCCCTGCTCAAACAGGACACCACATGCCTCTAACCACCCCCAAGCACACCCATATCATCACTCAACCTGTGTCATAACATCCCACTGACATCTTCAAAGCAACCTGCTCCACCAAAGTTTTTAACTGTTCGCACATCCTAAGAAAACAGAAACAATTAAACAAGCAACTGGGACCTACGGCATATGCCCTGAATTCCTGGGACATATATTCTCTGTGTTTGTGGTGCCCACAGACCACTGATTAAAGTGCCCAATGGATAAGATGGCCATGGGTTTCACAATGTAGTAGCTTTGTGTTGATCTTCGCCACATCCATGCCATGTATCTACCTAACTGTTCTCCATTAAGTTCCCCTACCTTTGTCGATGAGGTCCATCTCACTGTACAGCCGCCACTTACTCTATTCATTGTTGCACACATGTTGGGCGACTTTTTAAAGGGTCATATGCATGTTAGCTGGTTAGTACTTAGCTAGCTATTCAGAAGGTCCATACTTTCCGTGGGTGTCCATACCTTTTGCAGGCTGTTTAGTTACTGTAAATTTGTAAATGTGCTTTATGAATTATTATTTGTGCAAGCTTTAAGTTATTAGAAACAAATCCAGGGACATGGTCCTCTAGAAAAGGATATTATTGAACAATTCTTTAAAGGGGTGTTTCCACCAGACTTTGATAGCATATCACTAGGATATACTTTCAAAGTCTGATAGGTGCAGGTCTCAGAGGTAGGACCTATCTTAGAAAGAAGCCCACGAAAGTTAAGGAGCAAAATAGAGACCCCGGTTACACTTTGTTACGATTCTCCATTCCGTTATATAGGAGTTTCGAAAATGGCTCTCCATTCTGCTCTGGAACTAGAGAGGGCCAGTTCTCGAGGTAGGTGTGGGTTCAAGAGGTAGAAACCGCACCTATCAGATTTTGATGGCATATCCTATCAATATACCATCAAAGTTTATGATGGTTACACCCCTTTAACCTATTACCAACTGCCCTTAGACGTCACTGCAGACATCGGGGTTTGCCGCTCACTGGCACTTAAACCTTTGATTGCCGCTGTTCGTGACTGCAGCATAATCAAAGGGCTTTCCCCTGCTCTGTTGGATGTTCGGGAATCCCAGTGAACCAACAGAGCCTGGGAAAAAGCTACACAGTCAGCCTTGGGGACCTAGAGTGACCCCAGGGCTGTCTGTGTAACAAGCCAGAAACCAGGGCACAATGTGTGCTGCCCATATTGCTGCCTGTGTCAAACTGACACAGATTATAATGTATTAGCATATATGAATATGCTAATTCATTACTAAGTGTAAACAAAATTTAAAACTGCCATTCCTTCATGAGATTTTAAAAAAAAAGTAAAAAACATAAAAATGTGTTGAAAAAAATTAAGATAAATATGTAATAAAAATTTATTTTGCAGACATTACACACACAAAACAACCTACGCATACTGGTTATCCACATAACCCTAATAACGTGTGGAATTACTCTAACAAGTTATTAAGTGTGAAATGTGAATGATGTCAAAAAATTTAAAAATTCGAAAAAAAATTAAAAATTCTGCAATAATTTATAAGTGAACTTAAAACTATTCCCCCAAAAAGTACAACTTCTCCCGCAAAAAATAAAGCCTCATACAATTGCATCATTGAAAAAATAAAAAAGTTACAATTGTTGAAACGCAAGGTGGCAAAAATGTCCATCAATGTCCATGGTTGGAACATCCGTTTAACATCCCACCTCCCAATAAGGTTGTTCTGTTACTTAGCTACGGTAAAAAATACAAAAATGATATATATCTTCAGACAACATGAAATTAATTACACAGGTGCTGCAAACAGAGTAGCAAACGCTAAGACATTGATACAAATTGCTTATAAGAACCATTTTAAACTTCATTAATGTTTTATCTAGTACACAAGAAAATGTGTAGTCTTGCACTCATCCATGACCGGCTGTTTTAAATCGGAACAGAGTATAGCTGGAACCTATATTCCCTGCAGAGTCTGGAAACCTCCTATAATAACAGATAGTAGTTCTGGTGTAGGTTTCCATGTGAAATTAGGTCACTTTGCTGTTGTAAAGGGCCCACACAATTTTCTTGCAATAATGCACGTTCAAATAGTTCATATATTCTGTGTTATACTAGGTCGTTAGCGCTTGCAGAGTGCTGCTGTCTTCTTTTTTTTTATTTTCAATAGTTATGGTAAAGCCATCTCCGCTGCTATGTGGATCTTGACTGAGAATCATAATAGTTTGCCAGAAAAGATGAGGGTGTGCTGCTTATGTGTAAAAAATATGCTACATTTACTATTTACCTGTCACCATGGGTTTAAAAGGAATCTAAACCTTAAATATCTTTAACACTATTTACTTGGCAGTTGCATTTGATCTATTGGGATCAGCAATTTTGGCTCAATATAATGTTCCTCAGTGGAATGCCAACAAGAAGTGCAGAAAAATATTGATCACTAACAGTGTTGAACTGGCCCGACGGAGAATCCTCCGGTGGGCTCCGAGTCTGACACATACACACCTGTGCTACTTGTTACTATGGGCTGTAGGCTTGGGGGCCACTGCTGCGGAGTTTGTAGTCCACTAGGATGCCAGTTATCTCCTGGTGGGCTCTGAACTCCACAGCAGTGGGTCCCAAGGCCTACGGCCCACGATAGTAAGCAGCGCAGGCGGTGTGATGTACTGTACACCACCTGTGCTGCTTGTCCCAGCCCAGGGCGTTGGCGGCGTGATGACGTCACACCCCCACACCGGACGTGAGCTGCTCAGCGGGGGAACGAGGAGAGGAGAGGTAACTTTTTTTTAATTTTATTTTTAATAAACGGGGGCATGTATATACCTACAGGGGCATATATACCTACAATGGGCTGTATACCTTCAACAGTGATATCCAAAGAATGAAGAGGAGTACAGGGTACTATTAAAATTCAAAAACTTTAAATGCAATTCTTAAAATACATCGACTTTTTTGCATGCATAGTACATCAGAAACTAGGTTATAAGTTAATGTATTTCTGGTATGCCTATACCCTTGATCACAGTTACAGAACACCTTTCACAGGTTCCTTATTAAATCTAAAACCAATCAGACTGAACCAATTTACATAAGTAAAAAAGAGGAAAAATATATTATACACGGATGATTTTATAGATAAGCTTTTATACAATTACCATATCCCATTTTTTAGGACTCTTTTTAATAAAAATACATTAAATCATTTTGGTAATTTATCCCTCTATGTCTAAGGGCATCTAATTCCAGTATCCACAATGCCTCTCTGTGGTGAACCATATGTTTTAAATCCCCTCCTCTTTTAGCAATCTTAACCCTTTCTACTCCAAAAAATATATATATTCCAAGTTGCTATTATGTTCATCTATAAAATGCCTGGCAGCACCTGTTTGAGTATGTTTGTTCTTTATGCCATACACAAGTTCTGTGACGTTGTACAACCTATATAATATACAATAGATCGCAGGCAGTACGGTATATGGCATAAACAATGTTACTAGTGTCACAATTAATAAAATTATAGATTTTATATGTTCTCTTGTTGAATTACAACGTGAACTACCACATTTGAAGAAACCTTTTTGAGATAACCAAACTTTTTTAATTGTGGAGGGTATGGAAAAGGTACTTGCTGATAACATATCCCATAGGGTTTTATTCTTATGGGCTACACGTATCGTTTTTGCCTCTGTACTGGCCAAAATTTTGTCATCCTGCCACAGTAGAGGTAGGTTTTTATACAAGATATTTTTTTTACCCTGAAAGTCATCACTATATGGTGTACAGAATACAATATTCTCAGTTTTCATTTTCCCTTTCTTATTTTTATCAAAAAATGTCTGTGTACTATTTTTGACTTTCCCACTAGACCTTTTCAAAACCCATTTGGGATAACCCCCATTCTATGAGTCTTCTGTCTATCACATCTTTCTCTTTTATGAATGCTTCTTGAGTAAAGCAAGATCGTTTTGCTCAACTCAGAAGCCCCAACTCAGCATCTTAATTACAGGTTAGTGTGATGATGTCATCACATCAGTCTGTATAAGTTGAAGCGAGACTGGGCGGGACACCGTGCAGGTATCAGAGGCAGAGAGGCACGGTGGACTCCTAAAATCAACTTCTTTGTTGGTCCCTAGATACCCCAGTCTGACACTGATCACTAAGTTGCCCTAAAAATAATAATAATTAGCACTAAGTTCAGTGTAAAATTATTTTTGTCATTCAGACAAAAGTATAGAAGGCAGAAATCTGCCTCGGGCCATTGAGTATGAGCCACAAATATGTCGTGTGATGTTACCTTAAGTTACCCAAAGAAGAAGTGGTAGAAAAGCATGCCTCTGTAATTAAAGCTTAAAGGGGTGTTCCCACGAAGCAAAGTGTAGTGGCCCGGTCGGCTCGACTGTGCATGAGAATGAGGTGGGCGGTGTGTGTGGTCGTCCTCCCCATTCCCTTTTGTGGGAACTCATGAATATAGCTGAGTGCACACACTAGATTTGGAACTCCCATAGAAGTGGATAGGGAAAACAGCCACAAGCCTCATCCTCATGCACGGTCGTCTTAGCAGCATTATGGGCCCCCGGGCATAACACTGCACATACATGACATCACACTAGGCCATGCCTCCCTCTAGCCACCCCCTAGCACACTCATATTATCACACCCCTTATGTCTGGGCACTGCTAGCCTACAAGACTATTTGGCAGAGCAGGAAGCTTTTGGCTTCCTTGTCCACCATGGTTTTTAACTGTTTGCACATCCTAAAAACACACAAACAGTTAAATAAGCAAAGCCAACCAAGGGATCTAAGGTATATTTTTGTATTCCTGGGACATAAATATACCATCTGGAGCCCCATTCCTGTGGGGCCCCTGGGTAACTGCCTAGTGTGCCCAATGGAAAAGATGGCCATAAGCTGAGAGCTGACCGTGCAACTAGAATTTGTTTTGTTTGTTTAAGAAAATTGTTGACATATTTCATACACATCCTTATTGCTGTAATTTCTCATACAGGTCTAACAGGAAATGATTACATACAAGATAAAATTAGTTCTTGGTTATTGCTATTGATGCTATCAGAGATAAGGAAGAGTGTTATCCAGAACACTTCTCAATGTTTGATTTCTCCATTTGTGAAATGATGCAAAATTCTTCAGATTTATTACTGTAGTTGGAAATATGCTACTATTTTAGACTGTAAAATGATATTCCTAAAATTTACACTGCATGCACATCCTCCAGAATTGGGTTTCTAAACAGCTTTTCTAGATTTGAGCTTTTAAAATTCTGTTTTAAGTGTAACACTTGCTAAAAACAGGTGATGGATCCTTTGAGTCAGCCACGAGCTTTGGTGTAGAACCATGCCAAGGAGCAGAGTCTAAGTGGTCCTCTGGTTTTAACCCTGTAACCCCTTGTACATGGGATCTGGACTTCACTTCAGGTAATTCCCAGGTCGCCATTGATCACAACATGGTTACCTGCAGTGATAGCTGACATACAGACACAGTACTGGAGGAGTAGAAAGAAGGCGTAGTCAGGTCACAAGTAGAAGGTCAGGGCAGTCGAAATACTTTCATCGTCTGGTCACAAGCAGAAGGTCAAGCTAGACAGTGGATAAACGGAGTGGTTAGAAACAAGCTGAGGTTTATAACCAAGAAAGAGACCACTGGATATTGGTCAAAACGCTATGAGTGCTATTACTACTAAATACAATGGATTGTAAAAGTATTCATACTCCTTGAACTGTTCCTCATATTTAAATGTTACAGCCACAAACAAATGTATCTTATTGATATTTTACGTGTTAGAGCAACAGAAAGTAACAAGTATTTGTGAAGTATAAAGAAAATTATGAGGTTTTCCACAATGTTTGCAAATTAAAAAAACTGAAAAGTGTTGCTTGCATATGTATTCAGCCCCCCTGAGTAAATATGTTGTAGGACCACCTTTAGCTACAATGACAGCTGCAGTCTGTCGGAGTATGTCTCTACCAGCTTGGAACATCTAGAGGCTTTAATTTTTGCCCATTCTTCTCTATAAAATGGTTCTAGATCAGTCAGCCCGCCAGGATTGTCCTGTATGGAGCTTCATCCATCTTTCCATCAACTCCGACCAGCTTCCCAGTCTCTGCTGAAGCAAAGCATCCCCACAGCATGATGCTGCCACCAGCAGCATGTGTACTCAGGGTGATTTGCATTGTTGGCTTTCCTCCACATATAGGATTGCATGTATGTATTTTAGCGCCCAGACAACAATTTTTTTTGCATGCATTAATAGTGTACAATTGTGTACAATTTATGAACCTGTTCTACTGCAGGTTATAGATAGGTGCTTTCTAGCTCCAAAATGACAAATCTGGCTCACGTAAACCACTTTTAACTTGGTCTACCTGTTCCAGCAGTACTGGGCCCATTTTTGCGTTCTTCCCGTCATAAATGTGTATTATATTTTTGTTGTGGTGCGACATGCCTCCCTAATACCCCCCCCCCCCCGGATCGCAGGCACATTACAAAGTGCCGCGGGCGCCCGATAATGCGCCTAATTTTGGAGTGCGTCTGATTATAAATCTAGTGAACAGGGCTGCACCAGTTTTTTGGGCTGAAAAGACACCAGACTACTGGCGCAGCCCCATACATACCTGTCACCCATAGTGTTTGGCATTTTGGTCTTATCTGACCAAAGCACCTTCTTCTACATGCTTGCTGTGTCTTCTATATAGCTTTTTGCAAACTGCAAATGGGACTTCATATGGCTTGCTTTCAAAAATGACTTTCTTATTTCAAGTCTTCCATAAAGGACAGATTTATGGAGTACACAACTAATAGTTGTCCCATAGACAGATTCTCCCACCTAATCTGATGATCTCTGCAGCTCCTCCAGAGGAACCATGGGCCTCTTGGCTGCTTCTCTAATTAGTGCTCTCCAGGGCTGGGCTGTCAGTTTAGGTGGACAGACATCTCTTGGTAGGCTAGCAGTTCTGCCATACTTCTTCCATTTACAGATGAAAGAAGTATGGCACCTAATCCTGCAATATACTTCGCCACAGCTTTATGCCTCTGCTGTCTGGTGTGTTCCTTGGCTTTCATGATGATGTTTCTTCACTAATGTCCTCTCACAACCCTCTGAGTTCTTCACAAAACATCTGTAGTTATACTGACAATACATTACAAACAGATGTACTCCATTTACTAATTAGGTGACTTTGAATCGGTTACACTGGATTTTATTTAGAGAAATCGGAGTACAAGGAACTTATACACAACACACTTTTCAGTTTTTTCAGGGTTTTCTTTACATTTCACAAATACTTGCTATTTTATCTATAAAGTACATTTAAGTTTGTGGTTGTAACATTTAAAAATGGGGAATAGTTTAAAGATTATTAATACTTTCACAACTCACTGTACATTTTCCATTGGAATGATTGTAAAGTTTATTTATATGATCATCACATCAACAATGTTTAGCACTGATGCTTTAGCATAAGGGTTCTGGTTTCAATTCTGACCATGGACAACATCTACATTGCATTTGTATGTTTTCACAGTATGTGCATGCGTGTCCTACACTTCCCTCACACATTAAAAACATACTGACAGGTTCATCTGGAAATTAGAATATGAGCTCCAATGGGGATAAGGATTAATGTGAAGAATGGCCCTCTCTGTACATCACTTTGGGAAAGAACAGCGCTTTATAAATAAATAAAATAAATCACAACTGATATCAGTTGTTTCTCTCTTTCTCAACTGACATGTATTCTTTCGTTTAGGACTTGGATGCTTCTATGAAATCTATATTCAAAAAAATACTTGTATTCACCATGAGTAACAAGTATAGATCATCTTGTTTAATACCTAGCTGTCAATTTATTCACATGTTCACGAGGTATAACACATGAATGGCAGAACGCACCATTCCAAGACAAAATTTTTTATTTCATTGGCAATGTAAGTAAAACACAATTCGGAAGAACTGAATCCAAATGCAGTGTGCACTATATAGAACTGAGGGGAGTTTCATACTACCTAATGTAGAACAGGAAGCTTTCCTTTTATCTTCAAAAATACTCCGCAGAAGCTCAGGTGTGTACTCAATAGAATAAATTATCTAAGTTAACACACACTTGTGCTAAAAAATCCTGGCATCATTTTTGCTTTCTTGGCACTTTTTCAGAGAATATGAATGATAACACAACAACTTTTTCTCCACTCATAATTAGTGGTTGGGTGAAGCCATTGATTGTCAAACTACTGTTTTCTCTTTTTAAATCATAATGACAACCAAAAACATCCAAATGACCCTGATCAAAAGTTCACATACCCTGGTGATTTTGGCCTGATAACTTGCACAGAAGTTGACACAAATGGTGTTGACACTAAAGGTAACATCCTCACCTGTCACATGTTTGCTTGTAATCAGTGTGTGTGCATAAAAGCTGAGTGAGTTTCTGGGATCCAGACAGACTCTTGCATCTTTCATCCAGCCACTGACGTT
Source organism: Phyllomedusa bahiana (assembly GCA_025379985.1). NCBI lineage: Eukaryota > Metazoa > Chordata > Amphibia > Anura > Hylidae > Phyllomedusa > Phyllomedusa bahiana. The sequence goes on from JAODAL010002482.1 coordinate 149,965, forward strand.
TCTGGACTGTGAGTCATGGGGAAAGCAAAAGATTTAGCAACCGATCTACGGTAAAAGGTAGTTGAACTGAATAAAAGAGGAAAGGGATACAAAAAGATATCCAAGGAATTGATAATGTAAGTCAGCAGTGTTCAAACTGTGATTAACAGGGGCTCTGTAAAAACCAAATCACGGTCAATTTCGGCCACAACTTCCAGGAAAATTGCTCGGGATGCAAAGAAAAGCCCACAAATAACATCAGCTGAAATACAGGACTCTTTGACAACTAGTGGTGTGGCTGTTTCAAGATGAACCATAAGGAGGCACTTGAAGAAAAATGGGCTGCATGGTCAAGTCACCAGAAGAAAGACATTACTGCGCAAATGCCACAAAGTATCTCGCCTACAATACGCCAAACAGCACAGAACAAAACTTTTGGAACAAGGTCATTTGAAGTGATGAGACCAAAATCTAACTTTTCGGCCACAACCATAAACGTTACATTTGGAGAGGTGTCAACAAGGCCTATAATGAAAGGAACACAAAGGAACTACTGTAAAACATGGAGGTGAATCGCTGATGTTCTGGGGATGTGTGAGCTACAAAGGCACAGGAAACTTGGTCACAGTTGCAGGAAAGATGAATGCAGCACATTATCAGCAAATACTGGAGGCAAATTTGCACTCATCAGCCCGGAAGCTGCGCATGGGACATATGGGACGTACTTGAACGCTCCAACATGACAACAACCCAAAACACAAGGCCTGTAATTGGCTACAGAAGAACAAAGTGAAGCTTCTAGAGTGGCCATCTCAGTCTCCTGACCTCAATATCATTGAGCCACTCTGGGAAGATCTCAAGCACACAGTTCATGAAAGACAGCCCAGGAATTTGCAGGAACTGGAGGCTTTTTGCCTAGAAGAATTGGCAGCTGTACCATCTGAGAAAATAAAGAGCCTCCTCCACAACTACCACACAAGACTTCAAGCTGTCATTGATGTTAGAAGGGGCAATACATGGCTTTTGATCAGAGTCATTTGGATATTTTTAGTTGTCGTTATGATTTAAAAAGAGAAAACACAGTAGATTGACAATAAATGGCTTCACCCAACCACGAACCATGAGTGGAAAAAAAAGTTTTTGTGTTATCATTCATATTCTCTGAAAAAAGGACAAGGAAAGCAAAAATTGTGCCGGGGTATGTAAACTTTTGAGCACAACTGTAATATATTATAAGTCTTTAGACTTGTTACATCCTTGTATTGGCCAGACACCATGAAACAGCAAAAGATACAATGTAAAGCAAATGACTACTATTCTCCAGTATTAGTCTGGTGGATATAAATTTACCTTGTGACAATGGCTAGTGTTCTGATAAGATGTATACTGCACTTTTGCATGCATACCCAAGATCAGCAACTTCTGTCCAATTGTAATGATGCTGGTGGACTCTAAACAACAACAAGCAAAACAGGGAAGTACACCAGCATTCACATGAAACTGCAATATAAAGCGTATCAAAAAATTACCCCTCAATGGCACCTGACGTGCCCCATTATAAAGCAATAGAGTAATTTGAAAGAAGCTGGTGTCCATTGTGCCAAAGACTTAGCAATTGTGTTTTCAGTTTATAAGCAGAGGTCCAGGTACAAAGAAAGATTTAGTTTGTTTGTGCTGTATTATACTTGTTATAGAGTATTATAGAGTTAGTCTGAGGAGAAAAGTCTAATGGGACCCTGGTATTCTCCTTTTAATTGCTGTAGAGTTATGACTTCACTGTAGAAAACCCCTAGGTTATGAACCTCAGAGTAGTTTCTTATAGGAACAGCTGATGTATCCAAACATGGTGACATAGGAAGAAAGCAAAAAAGATGTAGTTGAGGAGCCAGTGGTCAAGACTAGTGGAATACTGTCAATATAAGCAACAGGCCAAAGGTCAGGGAAGGCAGCAGATAAAGAGAGTTATCAGGAAACTAGCTGGGTCGTAAATGGAGAACAAGAATCTGTAATACACTTTTTTGCACAGTATAAGAAGACCACTAAAAGAGGGAATACATGAAAGAAGTACACCTTTTCTGCACAGTGACCAAGACCATGATCCCTTCACCATGCAAACAGGGTGGTCTCATCACACTATACATGAAAACACTTTGAGATTCTCGGTTCACATATTTTGATCAAAAGATGTTTAAGCTGCCCACGACTTTCAACGTGATCTCAGATCGGGCAGTCGTATACTATCTTTTACCTCTCAATAGAGCCAATTCCAGGCCTCTCACTGGGTCAACCGACCTCCATTATACAGAGAGAAAAAAAATAAAACACACCAAACCTGCAAGCTGCACTTCTTATGACAGCCTGTGAGAGTGGGCGGGTGCAGAAAACCAAATTGAAGGCACCCCTTCCTCCCCATATAGGTTAAAATCAATATACACCAAATATAACGTATGGTTCTGCACAAAAAACATTTCGGAAAAACATATGCAAACCTGGGTGCCACTGGCAGGCTGCGGCATACACACCACACCCTCCCCGCACACTATAAACAATACATATATAAATCCCTATAAATTATATTTTCATAATAAAAACTTTAAATTTTACATATATATAATGCTACTGCCACGACCACGTGCCAGCCGTGCAAAACACACTGTAGTTGCAAAAAGGGCAATACATAATACCGTGTGAAATGACTCCTACATAGAAAGAACCATTATAAGTCAAAATAGCATTTCACAATGCCATACACAGTATCCAATCAATTTGCCAAAAATATGCGACAGAGCTGCACATTGTCTCATCACAACCATTGTGACTGACATGATCTGGTGGGAGGAACTCGAAACCTCTCTAAACTTCTTTCCCAAGGCTTACAAGAATCTAGGACTTTCCCACAACAAAATCGGGAAAAACAAGATCCTCTGTCAAGACATCACCAGCAAGATAATGGAACCCCCAGCAATCACCACTGCTGGAGAAACTCTGGAAGTTGCTGAGCACGTAACTATTGAGGAGAAAGATCCGCACCACATCATTTGCGCCAGCTTGTCTTTCATGAAACTTTTGCATCGCATACTTGAGAATCATGGATACCAAAGGGAAACCAAACTAATGGTCTTCAGAGCTGTTTCTCTCTTCTATACACCAGCAAAACAGAGTTACCTATCACTGCAACCTAAAGATTTTTGACAGATTTCATTAACCTTGTCTATAAAAGACTCAGCATATTAATTGGGAGGATCACTGCACCAATTCCAGCATCCTTACTGAGGGAAAGATGCCCAGTATCGAAGCTATGATCTAAATCTAACTCCGGTGAATCAGAATGCCTGACATCCATTTTCCCAGATAAGATCTCTACTCCCAACTTAGCCAAGGCCAGAGAACCCAGGTGGCCAGAGGAAACATTCCAAATACACCATCAAGCCTACCTTAAAAAATGGCAAACTACCATTGGTAACTGGGAAGCCCTTGCCACAGATTGTCTGCTATGGTGCTGTCACGATCTGCAAATTTCTCTGCCTTCTGCCTGCATGCAACTGTGTGTTTGATCCTGGCGGTTGGAATTTGCTAATTCTGTTCAGTGCTGCAACAGTTAACACCTCCAACTGGGCTGGGCCAGGTGCAGCACTTCCTCATCTGCTGACTCCTATAAAAGACGCCTCCTACCAACAGTCTGGGCCTGAGTATTGGTGTTGCAGGGCCAAGGCCCGCTTCCCTGCCTCAAGCCGCTTGCATCCTATCCTTGCTGTGTTTCTGGGAAGTTCCTGTGTTTGTTCCTGTGTGCCTCAGCCGTGTCTCCTGCAAGGTTCCTGTATGCCTGAGCCGTGCCACCTGGAGGGTCCCAGTGTTCCTGAGCCGTGCCGCCTGGAGGGCCCCGGTGTTCCTGAGCCGTGCCGTAACGTTCTTCAACAGATGATGCCAATTTGATAGAAAGAGGTTCAGTCACGAATACTTTAATTTTCTCAGTGAGAGAGAAGGCCTTGAAAAAGAAGCCAGAATTTATTGACTTTCTGTTCTTTTTTGAGAAGACAACCCCTACACGTACAGCGGGGCACTGCAGAATCTGAAGAGCCTAACAAAGTACTCATAACCAAATGGCTGTCTTAAATATTGAGGGCTCTCAACTTGTTTCCTTCTCAAATCCAAAATTAGTTCAACTTGGAGATGACTTTAGCTTTCCAAAATCAGTTTAGTGATCAGGGCTAGCAAGTACTTCTCATTTATCTCTTTGCTAATGAAGTCGATGTTTAAATTTTCGATTATATACAGTAACTATATATTGCCATGAACTCCAGGAGAGACAGGAAATATACTCTGCCATGAGGTGGTAAAGTACCAGGAAGTAAGTCTAAAGGGCGGTTATATGGTCTGAGAGATGGTAAGATGAGCCTACAGCTTGCTGACTACATTAGGATAATTAGAAAAAGGTGCTGAAAGCTCAGGGAGTTTAGGATTCAGAATCTTTGGATAGGGTTTAATTACGGGGATGCAATAAGAGACAGCATTATCAGGGTAACAACTGAATATATGATTTCTTCCAACTCTTGATCAATTAGGCCATGTGCTCATGCAGATTTGCTAAGGATCAGTTGCAGTTCACTACATGAGAATAAGTTATGACCACATTAAATAAAAATACATGTGGATTTGAGAACATTCTGTGGATGGTCAGTTACAGATTTTTTTGCATAGTGAGGAATGACAAGTATTTCCACCTCAGGATTTGGCTTAGGAAGATGTTGTCAAGGGGTAGTAAGGGACATTTTTTTAACGCAGATTAGGAATTAAGATCTAATTAAAGGAGTTCTCCTGGACTATCTTTATACTTTTAGGGCTCACAACTGTATTAAACTTTTTAATTCATACTTATTTTAAATTATTAACTGTCCTGCTGTGCAGAACCAGACACAGAGCCCTGTCTTCCCTTCCGTCCTGCAAACCATGTGACGTTCATTGACCACATGGCCTCAGTAAACATTTTATTATCACTCAGTGGGTGTGCTTTGAAGCCAGACTCAGCTCAGGAATACTCCACTGTACTGGGCATGACCTGAGCAGTGAACGATCTAGATGCATTCACTCTCTCCGGTCTGTAGTTTAAAAGGGAATAGAAGTAATTACATTAGAGTAATAACGGGGGGGGGGAGGGGGGGGACGTGTGGTTTATTTTTGAGCCCTGCTGGCAGAACTTAATAATGGTGGAAAGAGGACCGCAGTTCAAAGCTAGGGGTTGTGTACTGCAGTCATGCTGTTTACACTGTACAGTTTACAGTGACTCATGAGTCCTAGCTATCATCATTATTATGACAGCAAGTACAGAGCTGGGGGGATTACTACTTATGTCCGCACAGTATCTAGCAGTGATAATTGTGGAGGGAAGCTCAAAATTACAATGCAGTCTGGGAATTGTAGGAAAGAGTTGCTTGAGAACTACTGACACTCCCAGAAACAGGAGAAAGTGGATCTTATGATAGATAAATAAGGAGGCAAAAAGACAAGAAACACATGAAGGTAGTGGAATATCTTTACTTTTCAATATCAAATACTTATAGTGTTCTATGAAATCTTTAAACTCCAGAATAACCCTGTAATGTGTAATTACAAAATGATTTATTGTTTCAATCATGATCTATTTTAAATATATTTGTAAGAAATTTTTGGTGAGGTTTTTCTCAATTTTCCCCATCCCTACCTATATTTAAAATAATAATAAATAATAATAATAATAATATCCTGAAATCCTGAAGTTTTCACTTTGGCCACTAAGCCTAATAATTGTCTGACACCTCCTGTTTTGTAGAAAATAATTCTCAGCAGTTGCTTTATTATCATCACAGCCAAGAAAACGCTGGCAGGTAACACCAATGTATGGATAACACAGGTTTTCACTTTTTACAATAGGCGATGATCACCCCTTACAGTCTCCTTTGTTTTCCACAGTCTTTTTCTATACAGGTCACAGAGCATACCTAAAAAACTCTCCCAGAGAAATCCAAAGATCAGCTTCTGTTCAGAGGCTCCTATGTCCATATAGCTGCAGTAAAGCATATTCCTAAATGCTGATAAAAGCAGCTCAGGCAATATGGCTACCTTTTAATCATTTAAAAAAAAAAAAAAAAAAAACTATAATGAGAAATGAAAAACAACTTAGAAGAAAATGTATCAGTATCTGGTTTTAGTGATAAAAAACACTAGTTAAAAAAAATAAATGATTCAATCCCTTTAAATTTGCAAATGTGTTAACTCTGACTAAACCCTCTTTGAACACACTTCCAGCAGATGTTTAAAAGGAAAAAAAAAAATCACTGTCCAGCAGATAGATAAATGCAATTTCCTGGGCAGCAGACTTTAAATATTGCTGGCAGTCAGGATGACCAAGACAAGGGGTAGGAGGAGTAGGTGGCAACATTTCTTTTGCAATTAGTTACACACATAGACAGACATTGACTGTCCGGCAGACAGAGAAGAAGGAAGTGAGCATTGGCCCTTGATAATCTAGATTTTGTGAATGTAGTGAACAAAGACCACTTTCTCCACTTAGAGCACATTCTGCCTGTATTCTGCGGTCGATACTTGTATGACAGCTGTTGGGAATTTCCCATTCCTGACTTGATCTGCAATGTACAATAACATTTTATTAGGAGATTGCGGATAATGCTAGGCAGCTGTATTTCTGAGGAACAGATTTTAACAGTAAACCAGGAAAAACAATGCAAAGCAGCTCTAGTTCTGAGACACCGATTTCTGCAGTGAACCAGGAAGAACTATCCGGAGTTTACACAAGCTTATTAAAGTTTGCACACATTCTTTCTGCTTAATCTTCTGACATTTTCCAGTGGGGTTTACCTATTAACCTTCAACATACTGGTGAATGTCTGGGGGCGTGCTGTGCTGTCTGCGGACTTGTTGAAGCAGAAAGCCTAGACATTGTGTAGGTACGTAGTAGATTTTATTGAAGAGTTTTTAGATTTGGACACAAATAAAAAGAGGGGTTTAAAGGAAAGTGTTAGCCCATTTTACACCTGTATTTAATCCTCGTTAAAGCAAAACACCACATTCCCAATCTTTTTTTTTTTTTGGCAATTGCAGTTTTGAGCCACAACTGTCACATGGAATTCCTAGTTTTTTTGAAACAGAGGAACTTGCGAGGACATACTGACTTGTGTCCTCATGATGCTCCGTGACTCATGTTGTTATTATAACATATAAGACAATGCAACTAACATACCTAATATAGGCCATGTAATGACTAATATCTAATACAATCTCATGTAACTTCAGTGTCTGATAAAGACAAAATGATTTGTTAAAGACCTTTCATAACCTTGACTCATTTAAAGTGTTCAACTATTGTGGCGCCATCTTCTGGCAGACAGCAGTATTATGTTGAGAAAAAGAGAAAAAGGACCTTGATTCTGTAGTGCACGTCTACTGCAGGCATCCTCAAACTTCAGCCCTCCAGCTGTTGGGAAACTACAACTCCCATCATTCCCACTGTTATAGATTATATAAATGCATTACTGTATGCAAAAGTGAAATATTTGTTCCCTTTGAAATATATAAAATGCTAGATAGTGCTTTTAAAGTAAGAAACTAATGCACTGTACAATATTCAAATTATTTATCCAAATTAGGGGTGCACAACATGCGGCCCTGGGACCACATTCAGTCCCAGACATCAGGATACAAATATGCTTGGTCTCTGTCATCACACTTCAGAAAGTTTTATGGTGGGCACTGTATGGTAGGTACAGTCTCGCAGGCAGTATGGGGCTGTATACAGTGTTTTAAGAAACCTAAATGAGCAATAATAAAAAAAAAATGGATAAATAAATCCGTTCGTTTCTCACTGTGGAAACAACTCAAACTCTCATTTTGGCCATTATTATTTCTCGACTTGACTAATGTAACTCCTTCTAATCAGTCTCCCCCATGCAAACCTCCCCTCTCAAAACCTGTCCTGAATGCAGCACCAGGGTCCTTCTTTTCCCGGTATACAATGCCCTACCAGTGTCGGGCTGGGGGTTGGGCCCACAGGGAGTTGATCTGGGGGGGCCCACCCTAAAATGTACATGAAAATATTACCGGCCTCTCGGGCATAAAACCGCCCATTTTACACAATAAAATACAGTGTGCCCAAAAAAGAACTATATTGGTGTAGTCAATAGCAAGTGAGTCGCATATCTGTCTATTGCACATATCTGTCAGTCTAACATATAGAACGGGGCTAAGTAGCTCATCCATATCCCCATCCACCCACATAAAATATCCCCTCCACCCGCATACAATATCCCCCTCCACCTCGCAATACAAAAAAAAAAAAAAAAAAAAAAAAAAAAGAAAAAAAAAAATAAAAAAAAATCATCCCCTCCACCCGGCATACAATAATCCCCTCCCACCCTCTACAATATCCCCTACCTACCTTCATAAGATAATATCCTCCTTACCACCCCACATACAATATCCCCCATCACCCGCATTACATATCCCCCTACACCCGCAATACAATATCCCCTCCATCCACATACAATATCCCCCACCCACACAAATATCCCCCTCCACCCACATACAATATTCCCTTCCACCCGCATACAATATCCCCCTCCACCCACATACAATAATCCCCCTCCACGTTTCCCTGGTCTCACACCTATCCAATATAGAAGTAACAATAACCACTCAAATTAGGGACTCACGGAGACGTCCTATCTGATGAGTCGCTTCGTCTAATCATGAGTCGTTCTTTTTCCCTTCTCTTCTGCATTCAGTTCCGCACCGCCATGAAGACTTGTCCGGCCACCACTCATTCCTGCAGAAGAAATTACACACAAATATCTTAGAATCCTCAATTTTCCCGCATCTCTTTACCCATTTCCACCTCTGTACAAACTTCCCAGGGGTGGGTGAGCGGGTACAACGCCATAACTTATAGAGGCTAGTATACTATGGGTTCGGACGGGGAGAGGGTGGGGAGAGGACTAACCCCCATGGAGATAATGCTACAACTTATGGCTGCTGCCCTCTAATTATCTTACCAGGTAGGTAGACAAGACCCTGGTAGGTAGGAAAATAGGACAAGGCCTGTTGTAGGTAGGTGGTCTTATCCCAGTTTTAGGTAAGCTAAGGTTAGTTGGGTCCCCTTTCTATAAGGCTGCAAGCAGTTAGGAAACACCCTTTAGGTAGGTATCACAGGCAAGTTAGGGCTTCCCCGATGGACTGTTAGTATACAGGCAGTTGTAGGGCCTTCAATGAAGTAGCTATACAGGCAAGTTAGGGCTCCTCTTAGGTAGTTTGCAAGCAGTTAGGGGTCTCTTCAGGTTATAGTATACAGGTAGTTAGGGGATCCTTTAGCTAGTGTGCAGAAGTCTCAGGGCCCCCTTTTAGAGCTACTGTCGTTGGTAGTTCAGGGCACCCACTTTAGTATTTAGGTAGCCAGGGGCCCCCTTTGTAGGCAGGGCCCCCTGTAGGTGTGTCGGGGATCACTTGTAGTCAGGCTCCTTTTAGAGGTGAGTCAGGGCCCCCACAGGGCACCCGCTGAGGTAGCCAGTGGCCACTCTGATTGGTAGCCAGGGCCCCTCTGTAGGTAAGTCACGGGACCCCCGGTAGGTAGCAGGGACCCCTTGTAGCAAGGCCCCCCTATAGTCAGAACCCCTGTAGTCAGAGCCCCCCTTGTAGCCAGGACCCCCCTGCCCAGTCAGAGCTCCTTGTTGTCAGAAGCTCCCTTGTAGCCAGGGGCACCCCTTGTAGTCAGAGCTCCCCTGTAGTCAGAGCTCCCATTGTAGTCAGTGGCTCCTTGTAGCTCAAGAGATTCCCTTGTAGCTATGAGCTCGACTTGTAGTCAGAGCCCCTCCATGTAGTCAGTGAGCCCCCCATGTTCGTACAGAGCAACCCCCTTGTAGCCAGGACCCCCCTGTAGTCAGCAGCCCCACCCCCCTTGTATGTCAGGGCCCCATGTAGTCAGAGCCCCCTTGTAGGCAGAGCAACCCTGTAGTCAGTGCCCCCCCATGTTGTCATGAGGCCCCACCCTCGTAGCCAGGGCCCCATGTAGTCAGGGCTCACCTTGTTGCAGAGCCCCCCTTGTAGCAAGAGACCCCACTTGTTGCAGCGACCCCCTGTAAGTCAGAGCCCCCTTGTAGCCAGACCACCCTGTAGTCAGAGCCCCACTTGTAGCCAGGAACACCCTGTAGCACAGAAGCCCCCCATTGTAGCTGAGCCCCCCTTCGTTAGTCCGGACCCACCTGTAGTATCAGAGCCCCCCATGTAGCCAGAGCCCACCTTGATAGCCAGGTGCCACCTTGTAGCCAAGGGGCCACCCTTGTAAGCAGAGCCCCTCTGTATAGTCAGAGCCCCCTCCTTGTAGTCAGAGCCCCCCTGTAGTCAGAGCCCGCTGTAGTCAGAGCCCCCCTGTAGTCAGAGCCCCCCCCCCGGTAGTCAGAGCCCCCTTGTAGCCAGGGCCCCCCTGGTAGCCAGGGCCCCCTTTGTAGTCAGAGCCCCCCTGTAGGCAGAGCCGAGCCGCTGTAGTCAAGACGCCCCCCCTGTAGGCCGAGCCCCACTTGTAGCACGGACCACCCTGTAGTCTGAGCCCCATTGTAGCCAGGACCACCTGTTGCCCAGTGCCCATTGTTAGCCAGGGCCCCCATGTGTAGCCAGCGCCTCCCAATCGTGTAGCAGGCCCCCCTTGTAGCAGAGCACCCTTGGTAGCCTTGAGACCCCCCCTCCCCCCTCTGTAGCCAGAGCCCCCCTGTAGCCAGAGCGCCCTGTAGTCAGAGCCCCCCTTTGTAGCCAGAGCCCCCTGTAGTCAGAGACCCCTTGTAGTCGACGGTGCCACCCTCTGTATAGTCAAGCCACCTGTGTAGTCACGCAGCCCCCCTTGTTCGTAAGTGGCCCCACACTATTCCCGCGGTAGCCAGAGCACCCCCAATAACCGGTAGCCAGAAGCCCCCCCCTCCAACGGTAGTCAGAGCCCACCCCACACCGCGTTGTCAGAGCCCCCCCCCGGTTGTCAGCGGCCCCCCCCGGTAGTCAGAGCCCCCCCGCGTAGCCAAGAGCACCCCCCGGTAGCCAGGGAGGACCTCCCCTGAGGTTAGTCAAGAGCCCCCTGTATTCAGCGCGCCCCCTTGTAGGTAGTTAAAAAAAAAAAATACAATCTTTACCTGGCTCCAGGCTCAGCACGCTCTTGCTCGCTGCCGCCTGCTCAGTTACTGGGTCCTGCATAGGGCGGCGCGATGGCAGTGACGTTCACCGCGCCCGCTACGTCTAAGCAGTAGGGCCCGCGCGCCCGGCAGGCTGAAGGCTAGTGTCCTTCAGCATGCCGGGGAGATCTAGCGGAGGCGCTGATCCGATAGTTGGCACCGAGTTGTTGCTCCGCTGACACCGCGCAGCCCCGGGAGTCGGGGACATTGGTCCCACCATCCCAGGTCGGTCTCTAGGGCGCACGGGGACGTGGGTTCCGGAGCGTAGGGACGGGATGCGCTGGACGGGCCCCGGGCGGAGAGACGGCACTGCCTCCGGGGCCCCAGTCGGCTCGGGGGCCCCACCCGGGGGAATCCCCCGGATACCGGCGGCCCGTCCGAGCCTCGGCCTCTACCCTGTGTAAGTCACTGTCACTGGTTGCCCATTCTAGTACAAGGACGTACAGTAATAAACTCGCACTCTCACCCATAAAGCTTCCACACGCTGCACCCCTACATCACCTCCCTCGACTCTGTCTACACTGGACCCGCTCTCTCCGACTGCTGCTGATATCAGTTTACACTCATCAAAAAACAAAAAAAAAAACACCCCCCCCCCCCCCCCCCCCCCCCACCCAACAAAAACAACAAAAAAAAAAAAAAAAAAAAAAACCCCCCCCCAAAAAAAAAAAAAAAACCCCCAACAAAAACAAAAAACCACAAAAAAAAAAAAAAAAAAAAAAAAAAAAAAAAAACAAAAAAAAAAAAAATCATCGAACCTCCATGCCCGTCTCCAAGATTTCTCTCGTGTGCCGACACAGTTCTCTGGAATTTGCTACCGCGTGCGATAGCAGGCACATTCACAACCCATCATAGTTTTTAAGAGGGCCCTGAAATACATCTTCTCCTGTTCTGGCCAACAAGATCCCTAACTGCTATCACACAACGCATCTGTCACTCCTCCTACAACTAGGGCACTCACAGCACTTATCAGTATATAGAATGTACTGTCAGGGTGGCCGGCCTTCATCCATTTTTCCATTGTAAACCACACCCTATTATGAAACATGGCTGGACCGTTTGTAAAAAAAAAATCTTGGCACTTCTCACCCTTTGTTTAACCCATACACCCTAAATAGATTTGTTAAGCTCTCAACGAGCAGGGTCCTCACACCTTGTGTCTCATTTGTAAGTAGCTCTCACTGGTATATGTCTCTTACGTTTAACCCTTGAATTTTGTAAAGTGCTGCGGAAATGTTGGGCTATATAAATAAAGATTATTATTAAGTCACGTGTTATGAGCCTGGTGGGTATATAAAGTGTGTGATAGGCTGTCTGCACACATATCCTCTGTGTTTTTATGGGTAAAAGAGGCGGTTTATCAGACTTGTAAAAAAGGATGATTATTGGCTTTCAGGCCAAGGGTGGCAGTATTTCTGAAAGTGCAGCAGTGAAAGTATGTGATGAGTGGACAAACGGCACCACTGCAAATAAGCAATGTGGAAACTGCGAAGCACCTCAAATCTGCCCATAATATAAGGGTAACACTCGGTTGGCTACTCAGTGCTCAAGAAGTGATGGCCCATGCAAACAGTGAAGCAGCTCTCAGGCAATATAAACCACAGGGCTAGCAGATGTATGTCTAAAACAGTTTGGCGAACCCTACTATATCTGTGTCTCCGAGGCACAGACCGATGGGTCACTGCACCTCTGTTAATGAAGTTGCATTGGCAAAAAAGCTTACATTTTCACAGCAGTTTTGGAATTGGACCTCCAGTGATTAGCAATGGGTTGCCTTCTTCAACGAATCACATTTTCGGGTTCATCAACGGGATGGACGTTGATGTGTCAGATAAGAATTAGAGAACAAAGCATCCTGCAACCATCGCTGGAAGAAAACAAACTGGTGACGGTAGCGTTATGATCTGGGGAATGTTTTCGTGGAATTGTTTGTGAAAGGCCCTCTCAGCTGATTTGGTCATGAATCAATCCTTGCAGATGATGTATACCTATGCTGCGGCCTAGCTACAAACGTTGCAGTGGTCACACATGCAACCAGGCTCCTAAGCTAGGGTGCCCATAAGCCCCTCCTTACCAACAGAATGCAGCTGTAGCTTAAAGAGATTCGTAGATAATTACAAAATTCTCAAAGAGCCATTTATACCACATAGTGAACTCCTTAAAATAAATGCAAAGTTGCATTTTATTTCTTATTCCATCTCACAAAGAACAATTTTTTAATTCACACCACTTTCTGCCATAAATTATATTTCTCTGTATGAAGAGAACAGGAGAAAGAAAAGCCCATACGGGAGCACACCCTCATGTATTACAGTGGCACACCAATGTTAATGCGACTGTATCTGCTCACCTTGTGCCGTTGTGCTAATAGAGGAGACACAACTCTCCGTTGGGCGATATATCAGTGGCACCCGGTAAGAAGCTTGCTGCTGGGTCCAATGTCCTGGTCCTTCCAAGTGGAGGGGTGCATGGAAAAAGGAGTGTAAGCCGAGTAAAATTTCGATACTTGACCCACTAAAAGTTAATGCTAATTTTTTCCAAAAGCGCAGACTCCCAAAGTTAAGGGAAAGGGGGAAAGAAATTTGTTTAAAACTAGTTCCTCATAATTTTAGTTAAATTTTGGGTGGGGACGTCCCACTTACCTTCTATTATTACCTGTCCAGTTTTTTTTTTTTTTTTAAACAAAATGTGACAAGAGTCAACTAGGGGCCCAAGCTTAACTTTTGCACCAGTGCCCATGAGCCTTAAGCTACGGCTGTACCCATACATGCCAATAGTCTTCCCTGGGGATGCTGGAATCTTCCAGTTATACAATACAAAATGTCACACCACTAGAAATGTTAAAAATTGGTTGGAAAAGCACTAAGTACTACCCCGACCTCTTATACTCCAGACCTGAACCTAATTAAGCACCTGTGGCACCATCTTGATTGTCATGTTCTCTCTATGAACTCTCTCCCATCCACCCTCCAGCAGCTGTGGGATGCACTGTAGTCTGCATGGCTCCAGATGCAAAATGAAGGAAAACATCCAGCTCACCTTTAATGCAGATACACCTTGCATGGAAGACATACCTTGTAGTAGTGTAGTGTCAAAAATTGGAATAAAACAATCCATGTTCATTAAAGGTCCATTAAAAACGTAATGGAACAATCTAACAGTAGTCAAGGTTATGGCTCCAGATGCCTGTAAAAACCTACCAGGACCTTACTGAGTAATTCCCAGCTAACTGCAGCTTTCTGTGCTGCACACAGCAGTTACACTGGATATTATCTAATGGACAAAATAATTGACTTGACTGGGTATTAGAGTTAGAGTATGTTCACACGGCTTATTGCAGCACGTATAGTACGTGCCACAATATGCTGTGTTTTGGAACCACGCACCGGCCCCATAGACATTCCTTGTTCGCAAACAATTGACATGTCATTTCTCCCCCCGCGCTTACAATATTATCGCATTGTACACGCGGGGGGTACAGGGACGGTGTGTGTGTGTGTGTGTGTGGGGGGGGGGGGGTGCGTGTAATCCATACACCTCTATGAGAGCTATGAATTATCGTAATTGCGGCACGCATTTCGCCGCATACAAAGCACAATATGTGGCGAAATAAGTGTGCAATTACGCGTGAAAATAAGCCATGTGAACATACCCTTACAGAAACAGCTGAACACAGCAAGCTTGGCTGTTTCCCTAATCTTACCTAAAATATCCTATGGGTATATAAAAAAATAAAAAGTTTAAAATTGAAATAACCCTAAGTGTAAAGTGAAGCACAATGTTCTAGGATGAGCAAGAAACTGGTGCAGAGCTGTAATATGGCACCTACAGCAGTCAATGGAGCCCTATTGTATAGATGAATGCCTTTGTTTTCATATTGAGGAACAGGGAGGAAAAATGTGGCATGTTTTATCAGATGCCACAATACAGAGATATTCGCTGTAAAATCTGATCCCTAAATGTATGGTGCTGTGTAGAGTTAGTATATAGCAGTGCATCAGGTGCTCCCACCCAAGATTCCAATAAATGCCTCTCTACGGTGCATGAAGCCTTAGGCTAGGTTCACACGGCTTAACTGCGGGGCGTAATTTCACCCCGCAATTACGCCGTGTGGACGGGGGCGGGGCAGGAGTGGGGGAGTGAGCGGGGGGCCGGCACTTTGCCGGCCCATAGACAATCACTGCTAGCGGCGCGTATACGCCGCTAGAAAGTGACATGTCAATTATCTCCCCGCCCGGCGGCTTCGCCGGGCGGGGTGAGGAGACGTAATCCATAGTTCTCTATGAGAACTGTGAATTACCGTAATGAATGGGCCGTTTTCGGCCCGTAATTGGCGCACTTCGGCATGTAATTACGGACCGAAATACGGCCCATTTTAAGCCGTGTGAACCTAGCCTTATACTATAGAAGACCTTATGTTGGGTATTAACATTATAACGAAGGATAATCTAGCAAAATAGCAACCTATAAGCAGACGTCGCTGCTTCCACTGGTATATTTGAGGGATATTAGTGGAAATTTTGAAATTTCTTGGAGCTTTGAAGTCTGTTTCTATAGAAGGGAGAAATTGCAACAAAGCAATATCTATATCAGGAAACTGCTAACTCCGTGACCTGAAATATTGTGTAATTACAGGCTACCAAGCGGTATGGGCATTGGAAAGATTTGTGTAAATAATGTCACTGAACCACATCTGGAACAGGTGCGAATAAACCAGGCAAACAGTAAAGCTGGAGGTGCACAGCATTCATCAGATCAGAGGACATGGATTCCCACATTTCCAACTGGGTCAGTCTGACATGTCCAATTTAAAGAGGACCTGATTTGTCTGTTTTAGTAAATCCTTGTGTTCCCTGTAAAATAATCCTGGAGCATCTTCTCTTATAACTTTGTGTTGTTCCTCTGTTATTTAAATGTACAACTAAATCCGTCAGATGGGTGTTACCATTCCAGCTTTAAAAGGGGTGTGTCCCAGTCAGCACTGATTAGACAACTGTCAAACTGGTCAGAGACACACCCCTATTTGGTAACAAGCAGCTGACAGATTGGTAATGAATTTCCAGGAGGAACAACAGGAGAACCAAACTGAGATTTGAGAAACTATGCTCCAGAATTGGTATTTAACAGGGAATATAAGTAATTACCAAAACAGACAAGTCAGGAACAGCCACAGATCCTCTTTAATACATATACATCATAATAGTATGTTAACAATAATAAAAAAAGGTTCTAATATCTTTTTGCAATTAGATTTATTTAATACAATCTGTATACAATCTGGAAATTCTCATAAAATATATGATGACATTGACAGGAAAATACAATAAGGTTATTTTTCTGAATAAAAACGCCATTGATGGCTAGTATAAGACTAGCAATCAAACAGTGTAACATGACTGGTTAATATACAAATGAATTTATGTTTCATAATGGACTACTTTATGGAGTATTTTATACATAAAGGACAGCAGAAACTTTGTCAATATCCAGGTTATCTAGTAACATAATTTGCTTCGGTGGTACTGCACGCCATTCTTATAGATACTGTTCAGGTTATAGAATACCTTCCATTAGCTTGTGTAGGCGAGTCCAGACATAATATTGTAAACTTTCTGCAATAAAGCCATACACATACTAACGCACATAGCATTTTGTCCAGTAAAATCATCATACCATGTTAAAAAAAATAATCTAAAAAGGTAGATTAGATTTTTAAGTCAATGTTGAAAGTGGTTATTAAAATAAATCATGGCATAAGTGACTTTCCTAAGCTACAGCAAAATCCTGAAAAACCATTAACAAATGGATTGCACCTTTAACAATAGGGATTTCCTATGAATATTTTCACAGACTTTACCCAAGGAACAAGAGATCATGCAGATTTAATTTTTTTGCAGGATGTCCACAAATATAGAGAAAATATTATTCATTTAAATTTAAGAGTGCTTTTACAAACTGATTTTTGGGCAAACTGACACTGAAGGTTTTTAAACCAAAGTCATGAGTGGACTCGAGAATAGGAAACATAAAAAGAAGGACTTCTTCTCCCTCCTGCACAACCTACTTCTGCCTTTGTTTAAAAAAAAAAAAAAAAAAAAAAAAAACGATAGGGGCAGTTTTCATAAAAAATAAACTGTCATAAATCTGCAGCATATGAATATAATTTAATGCTGCTCTAAAACTGCAGTGTGGACATAGCCTGAAGCTACTCTTTGGATCTCGTACACTGTTGCTTAAGGGAAATTAGCACAAAGTTTTTAAAAAAATCTTCCTGCACAAGACATATTCCAGTAACACAGAAGCAGCAAGAAAATCAAAGTCCAAGGGATATGCAAATAAAAGCTTGTGCACGTGGCACTGCTGTGGCATACGGACTTCCCAAGATTTCTTTATGGTCCTTGTATGAGGCCCTGTATTCTGCCATAGAAGCTTTGCCTCTGGAGGAGATTATGTATTGCAGTATGTGATGGACTAAAAATTATATTCGTACCATATTATAGATCAATAGCACACAGATCTTTTAAGTGAATGTCTGCCCTTAAATACATTATGTAAATATGCTGAAAAATATATTGTGTAGTGATTCATTTCTTATTAAATGATTATCAGAAAACAAAACTCCAACTAATATAAAGAACTCCAAATCCCCAGCATCGAAATAGATTTAAGAGACAATATTCTGGCTGAATGCAGAGGAAGTTTACTGCAAGATCCCCTTTCATTGCAGGAAACAATTATGTTTTCCTTTAAAACTATGTCTATTTAAGTGCTCTGTTTCAGCCCTATGCCATTTTTAGATTGTTAAATTAAAGTCACCATTGAACTGTGGACCCAAAAACAGGCTAATGGACATTAAGGTTAAAAAAAAAAAAGCCAAGTCATTGCTACAAGTTAAAGCCAGAGTTCTGCAATGATGTTTTGTGATTTGTCAGTACATTCTTGCTTTTAACCAGTCACTGAAAATCTAAATCGGACTGTAATTTATAGTAGCCCATTACTTGTAAGTATCTTTAATCTAGAAAATCCCCAGCAAGCTAAACAAAGCAGCAGAGATTTATTTTCTGTTCAGTGTTTGCCATATATGAAAGTAGGTCAAACATGTAAGCTAAAGCTGTGTACAGATTATGGAAGATCGCCTGGACTGTACAGAAATCTAACTAACCTCACAGCTTTAGTATTGGATATATGCATGTTTTCAGCCTCTGGATGCGCACAAGAATGTTTTTCATAAACCTCATCTGTAACGAATGCCATCAGTATGTTTTGCAAACAATAAGGTTGCAAAGGTCTCAAGACAGCTCACTGGTTTCACCCATCATGAGATGTTTCTTGTGAGGCACCTTGGTAATGAGACACCTTTTAATAAGCCGTCAGTTGAACCAGCTATTTTTCATTAATTGTCAAAATTGCTTTTTAATTACTAATAGATTTCGGCTGATGTTATGAGTTTCCATGGCTTTTTGCTCATGTGTTCAATACTCTTTCCTAGTGTAATTTCTCACTATTACACATAACTTAATGTAGGGATATCCATGGCTTGGATTCTTCGCCTGTTTGGATTTAATGGGTTGTCGTCGACATCTGGTGAGAATTTAATGTCAATAGCACCTTACAAAAATAGATTTACTTACAAAATTGGTGACATGTTTACTACTTATTTTACATTAAGTCCCTATGCCACAAAGTGGATCAATTGGTATGCAAAGAAGAATTGTATCATTTATTGTGCGTTCAAGTCTACTTTTTCTATTATACTGCAAGTACATAAGGAAATGAAGCCTATAAATTCTACTTGTCATAAGAAAGCATGTCCAATATTTAAATGAAACTGGTCACATTGAGCGTATGATGTGATCTGCAAGTTGCATGTTCTAGAGCACAGGTGTCAAACTGCCGGCCCTCCAGCTGTTGGGAAACTGCAACTACATCATGCATTTGTATAATCTATTACAGTGGGCATGATGGGAATTGTAGTTTCCCAACAGCTGGAGGGCCGGCAGTTTAACACCCCTGTTCTAGAGCATAAAGAGATGAGAATGGATCTATAGTTTTGTTTGGAAAGGTTTATTAGAATTTGTTATTTATTTATATTTCTGGATTAAGGAGTCCAGTATTTGGTGCTATTAGTGATTGACAGAAATTCTTGTTCGAGTATGCACACAGAGATGGCTGTCACTCATTGATAACACCACCTACCAGACTCATAGACCCAGTAATAGCAGGGACTGAAATGAAGAAAATAAATGTTCTACTGAATCTTTCCCCCCTAAAGTTTTATACCCCTTACCAGCAGATCAGATAGCCAGTTTAATGTGACAAGTTCGCTTTAAGAAGACATTGTTCCAGATCCATTTGGACCTGATTTTGATTTAATGCAGCTGTAGAACACACAGATTAAATAAACCAGTACACAGGATACACACATATCTACTGTAACATATTACATAATGTTTCTACTACCACAATAACTAATGAAAAACATAACATACAATTGCATTGATTTTCTTTGCTGGAGGTAACAAAATTTGTATATAGCTTAAAGGTTGCAGAGACTTTCACAAACCCCTGTATAGACTGGTGCTGCTGTGATTTATATAATGATATATTAAAAAAAAAAAAAAACACAAGACAGACAGAAGACACACACACACACACACACACACCACTGTTCCAGCACAGCTTGCCACTAGTTGCAGTGTTCACTGCTGGCCTCAGCAGTCATGTGCAGTACATGCAAACAAAGACCACTAGGGCCAGTGATTCCCTGCAGCCTCACATGAGTGATGTGCAAAATGTCACTGTTGGGGGACTGGCGGGGATAGGAAGAAAAACAGTTGGTCTTTTTTTTGTATCTTACAGCAGATGCAGTTTGTATAGGGGTTTGTGAAACTCTTGGGGCAACTCCTTTAAGTGATGTTAAATACTTTGGTGTCAAAAAAATAGACTAAAGTACTATAGGATTCCTCAATTCTCGATTGCCTAACCAGAAAAAAAAATTGTAAGCAAGGCCTGGTTCACATCTGCATTGTAACTGAAGTTTTTCTACTCTGTCATAGAACTAGAAAACAAACAAAAAAAACCACAATGGTGCCAGATTTGTTTCATGATGGAAACCAACAACCCCTGAAGGACTATCGGCCATAATGGGGTCTGTCCAATTTCCGTCATGATGTCTGTCATTTGAAATTAAAAAAAATAAAGCTGCATGCTGTCGTTTTTCACAGACTCAATGACAGACTCCAAAATGAACTTCTGACGCAGTTATAAACCAGGGCTAAGTTAACACTGGAATAACCACAACATTTAAGCAATATTTAGACGTTATACAATATGGATATACACGTGGGTTAACATATCATTGGACCTGGACACAATATGATATATTTAAAGCCCTAATAGTAAAAGATGATTTGAAATATATGACAGAAGAGAGTCATTATTAAAATTTAAGTCATTGACACAAGGACCCAAAAACCTCACTTTATTGCTTTGGCTAACATTCCTCATGTCCCCATGCTTAATGTTATCGCTCTCCGTTAGAGAAACATAATGGCAATATTACAGATATGAGGACTTCTAATGACTGACAAAACTAGAATAAAAAAGGATGTTAAAACGAGCTTTAAAGACAACTTAGGTTTCTTTAGGAATGGTGTAAAATAGGACGTAAAGAAACGCACACAACTGACTTAAAAATGTTGATGGTAGTGTCCCTTTTAAGAGCTAAAATTTTCTCTTTTCACATAACAGAAATATGCGACTTATGTTTTGTTTTTTAAAGTGGGTGGTTTTTTCATAGAAATATTAGAGGAATGTAATTTATCTTATCTATCCCTGCCCAGAGAACAATAGAGCAATTATCTTATTACGGTACCTACCATTTGTAATAACACTACATAGAGATAACTATAGCAACTATATTAAAATGAGATTAGTCTTCCCTGCCATTCAGGATTTTTCTTCTTTAGTATAGCCGTGTACCCCTGAGGACATGTAATTGACGAAAAATGTCAGGGCAGGAGGAGGCGGTAATCTTATTCTTTTAAAGGGTTCTCTGGGACTATCTTTTTATTTGTTATGGAGCTTACAACTTAATTATATTCAACTTTGTGCTACTCATTAAAAATTTTGCTTTGCAAAACCAAACAGAGCCCTTTACTCCCCTGCTTCCTACATACCATGTGACGTCCATTGATCACATGGCCTCAACGGACTTTTTTGAAGCCAGGCTCAGCTCAGAAACACTGTAATGGATGTGACCTGTATTTCTTGGCATGTAAACGGCGCAAAAAAATTGACATATCAATACACGCTGAACATGCGACCAAAATCGTTGTTGTCTGCACAATGACAGTTTAACACTGCACTCAGTGAGCACAGTCCTTGAATATGGTTTACATTGGCTTGTACTTCAGCGAAAAATTATGTGCTAAAATACGTTGTGTGAACAACAAAAGTGTCGTTTTATACATTAAGTTAGAGAGACACAATGGAAGAGGGTTAAGTCTGCCTATGGCAGAATTGTGTGAGAAGTAGTAAAGTACACTTGACCATTGATTTAGGTGGTATTTATCTCTTTAGTAATCCCAGCTAGAAAAGGACAAGATTTTATATGTAATTTTTAATTGCTTAGGAATGTTAAAGTAAAATACTGCCAACAATTCTAAACAAAAATAAATGGTTTACCAGGAAGATTGGTTTAAAAAAAAAAAAAAAAAAAAAAAAAGCTTTTCTGAGGAAGTGTTCCTTTAAAATCGTTTGCTCTTTTTCTAGTTGGTCAATAAAGGTATCACTCCTGTAATATTTTCTGTACTTTTGACATACAAGTATTGAACATCACAGAGTTTTATAGCGAACACGATACCACACTGTTTTTTTGCTGAACACTGTGATATATAGCTTACAAACACACAACACACACACAAAAACAAACACACACACACACACACACACACACCACACACACACAATGTAAATCCCATGAAGCAAGACAGAGATAACACTCAAGCTCCTGGTGAAAAGCCAGTGATAAAGGCGTTTCCTTTCACTTTTTAAAACAATGAGGGTCAATAGAGGTTAGTGCAAAGCATATGCAATTTTTTTTTGTCCAGAGCAGTCAAAATCTGTTAGGAGCAAACACACCAGAATTTAAACTAAAATTCTGAGTGATTATCTTAAATTCTTTGCATTCCATTTCATGGTGTGTTTACCCAAGAAAGAAGCACTGGAGTGGTGTAACCTCACTTACACTTTTACAGCAAATAAAATATTATAACTGCAATCCTGCAGCCTTCTACTAACCTAAAGCCTCATTCACACTTGTGTGCAGATTTTGCTTTGTAATCCAGTGTGGGATATGAAACAGTGTTTATTGCAGTCAGTACTGTTCCACAGGGATGCTGTTTAATAGTGTATTCCCTCCTCAAATAGAAAAAACAGATTATATTGTGAGTATGGAGAGGTATACTATATGGTGTATAACATGCAGTATATGGGAGAAAAAAAAAAAAGCACCGTGCAAAACACTGGAGGGGTGAACACTTCCATAGTCAACACAACACTAGCTCCATAGTCTGCACACTGCCTCTATGTAACAGTTTGCAAAGTCAACACATGTAATTGTGAGGCCAAAGACTGACATATTTCAAGTGTAATAGTAAGGTTCACCAAGTTCACATGGCTGATTTGGACACTTCTTTTTCAGCGTCCAAATCAGCTACAAATACTTTTCTGAAAACGTCATCATATTTTGCAGTTTTCAGACAAGTTTTTGAGATGCACATTTTTATGTGCATTTTTTTTTACGTGTCTATTATTTGGACATTCAAATTTTGTGCCAGGGCGGGTTTAGGCCTCGGATCCATGTCCGAAAACACGACACATTTTGTGTGAGGCGTTTTGATTTCGGTTGTTTCCGAAAAACTTCAAGGAATGACAAGTTACTATTTTTCCCAAAACAATAAGAAAATAAGTAAAAAAAAAAAAAAAAAAAAAACTGTTGTATGAACGACCATTGAGTTTTACTTTGGAATCGATGGAAATTTACTGGAGGTGTTTTATGGTCATTGTTGACGCTGTTTTGAAGGCTGAATCCGTGCCAAAACAGCGCCAAAAACAGGGTCCAAATCAGCCATGTGAACATACCCTCAGACTAACTACTAAAACGGTTGAGAAGCAACCAGACTACAGTGTTCTAATAAAATTCCAGTTCTGCTGTAGAACATGGAAGTATACGGATATACTTTAAATAAATACAGAGAAGCTTTGTCCCTTTGGTTTTAAAGGAGGAAGAGCCTTCAGAACTAGAAGGGAAAGCTTATAAAATCTTGCATTTTTGAGTTGTCTTAGTAGTCTTCGTAAATTTGGTTTGAATTACCATTAAAGGTTCTCCTTAAGCCATTTGATATAGCCATCTCTTGTTCTAGCACCGGCTGAAAAATAAGTTGGCCAAGTAGCAAAGAGCATGCAGCCATGAAAGCCGTCTTCATAATGATCATGAGTGACGTCAACACCCGCTTCCTCCAGCCGCTTCACATACATAGTCCCATCGTCTCTCAAGACATCATGTTCACAGGTTAACATATAGGTCTTTGGAAGCTTCTGAAGGGTCTCCTTGTGTGCAATCAAAGGAGATGCCCTGCTGTCAAATAAAGCAGGTACCTCTTGAACAATACTGGGGTTACCTATATTCTGTAACAGAGGCTTGTAGTTCTTCTTGAAGGACCAAGGCAACAATGAATTCCAGTTCAAAATTTGCCGAAGTGCAACTGCTTCAGTTACATCTAAGGACGTGTGATTATTAACCAGCATGGCATGGGCAAAAGAGTGGCTCCCATTTAAGTAGTCTAGCCAGAACTTTATCATGACAAAGCGGGAAAGTATTGGCATGTCCATATTTTGCTGGTAGGAGGGAGTGTTAAAATCTAATATCTGGAGTACGGGATAAATCAGAGCTTGCAGTTTCACTTTAGTTGTTACAGTCTCATCTTGTGTAATCTAGATTAAAAGCAAAGAAAGAATAAGTAAAATACATAGCATATTGCAATAATACCCAACTTAAAAACAGAAGCAATGGTGCTAGCTAGAGAACATGTGAAGGCACCATTATGAAGAACAGTTAATATAGTTACTGAGAGGTGGAAAGTCCAGAACCCTGCTAAGAAAGACGGGCAAAGCTCAAAGGGCTGTCTGTTTTTTTCTTTATTTAATTAAGATCATCGTGGCCCAAACAATCTTTATGCACTTTATTCAATCTACTGTATATGTATTTTAGATTCACCGGTCTCACATTATTAGGTTTATGGCCTGAAGTGATGATGTTCCGTTCTAAACGTCATCCCTTACACTACAGACAGTGGACGGCCTCCGGACTCACACACATGATCAGTTGATAATTATCTCCTGGTCATGCGTGCTGGTCAGGATGCTGTAGCTTCTAAAAGTGTATCCGCCCACCACTCTCCCCGAATGCAGTGGGCACCTACAGTTTAAAAGCTCTGGCCAGCCTTCTAATTAGCGTGCACGCGCAGTAGATAATAATAATGCGCATTAATCAGTCAGCAAGCAAGCACTGCAATAGTGTAGCCTCTTGCTGCCCTTACCAAACAAAACGTCACACTATACATTGTAACTGCATTTGGGGCAAGCGGTGGGCAGCTACACTACAGCTCCGGCCTCCTGACTAGCACACGTCCAGCAAATAATTATTGGGTATGTACGCTAGTCAGGATGCCGTCGCTTCTATAGTGTAGTTGCCCCCCGAAAAGGGATAACTTCTCGAACAGAACGTCATCAGGTAATGCCACAGACATAATACTGTAAATATGAATGTAAAAGTGTATACAGATTGTTTTGGCCATAAGGAGTTTAATTTAAAAACAAACAAACACACACTGGACAACCCCTTTAAAGAAGGCCGGTCTGTTTTAGTACATTGTAGCATTCAACATGATTTGACAATGCTGGAGCATACATCTAAATGTGTGACTAAACAGACAATTTGGTGTTACCACTCCCTTAGTCCACATGGCGTGTCCCTACTACACTTTTCAGCATGAGTCACTTTATATGCCAATAACTTTGGAATGCTTTAACTAACCAAAGTGATTTGAGATTTTTTTGGTTGAAAAACATTGGGAGAAGATTTACTAAAAATATTAAATACTTAGTGTACAGTCATGGCCAAAAGTTTTGAGAATGATACAAATGTTACGTTTTCCAAAGTCTACTGCATCAGGTTTTATAATGGCAATTTGCATATACTCCGGAATGTTATAAAGAGTGATCAGCTTAATAGCAATTAATTGCAAAGTCAATAGTTGCCTAGAAAATGAACTTTTTCCCCCAAAACACATTTCAACTTTATTGCAGGCCTGCCTTAAAAGGACCAGCTAACATCGTTTCAGTGATTGCTTCATTAACACAGGTGTGGGTGTTGATGAGGACAGGGCTGGAGATCAATCTGACATGATTAAGTAAGAATCACACCACTGGACACTTTAAAAGGAGGCTGGTGCTTGGCATCATTGTTTCTCTTCTGTTAACCATGGTTATCTCTAAAGAAACACATGCCGTCATCATTGCACTGCACAAAACTGGCCTAACAGGGAAGAGTATCGCAGCTAGAAAAATTGCACCTCAGTCAACAATCTATCGCATCATCAAGGAATTCAAGGAGAGAGGTTCCATTGTTGCCAAAAAGGCTCCAGGGCGCCCAAGAAAGACCAGCAAGCGCCAGGAGTGTCTCTTAAAAGTGTTTCAGCTTCGGAATCGGGCTACCAGCAGTGCAGAGCTTGCTCAGGAATGGCAGCAGGCAGGTGTGAGTGCATCTGCACGCACTGTGAGGCGGAGACTCATGGAGCAAGGCCTGGTGTCAAGGAGGGCAGCAAAGAAGCCACTTCTCTCCAGAAAAACATCAGGGACAGACTGATATTCTGCCAAAGGTACAGGGAGTGAACTGCTGAGGACTGGGGTAAAGTCATTTTCTCTGATGAATCCCCTTTCCGAAAGATTGGAACATCTGGAAAACAGCTTGTTCGGAGAAGACAAGGTGAGCGATACCACCAGACTTGTCTCATGCCAACTGTAAAGCATCCAGAAACCATTCATGTGTGGGGTTTCTTCTCAGCCAAGGGAATCGGCTCTCATAACAGTCTTGCCTAAAAACACATCCATGAATAAAGAATGGTACCAGAATGTCCTCCAAGAGCAACTTCTCCCAACCGTCCAAGAGCAGTTTGGTGATCAACAATGCCTTTTCCAGCATGATGGAGCACCTTGCCATAAAGCAAAGGTGATAACTAAATGGCTCAGGGAACAAAACATAGAGATTTTGGGTCCATGGCCTGGAAACTCCCCAGATCTTAATCCCATTGAGAACTTGTGGTCAATTATCAAGAGACGGGTGGACAAACAAAAACCAACAAATTGTGACAAAATGCAAGCATTGATTGTGCAAGAATGGACTGCTATCAGTCAGGATTTGGTCCAGAAGTTGATTGAGAGCATGCCAGGGAGAATTGCAGAGGTCCTGAAGAAGAAGGGTCAACACTGCAAATATTGACTTGCTGCATTAACTCATTCTAACTGTCAATAAAAGCTTTTGTTAATCATAATATGATTGCACTTGTATTTCTGTATGTGATAAAACCATCTGACAAACACACATAAAAACCAGAGGGCAACAGATCATGTGAAAATATAATATTTGTGTCATTCTCAAAACTTTTGGCCATGACTGTAAACCACACAGTCCAAGAATGATGATTGATACATTTAGAACATCTTTAGATAATGTTGACTAACACTACACCACTTACATGTTGCCTTAGTTTACCAAAATAATTGTGATGCATAAGGTCGCATTGTAAAATATACCTCTCTCTCAATTAACAGAAAAAAAAGGAGGTATAAAAAAAAATGTCCAAATGTATCCAACTAAAATGACAAATGTGGTACAAGGTATGTAGGTTAGTTTTTGTCACATATTGTATTAGTAAATCTGACCCATTGTTCCTTATTGTGGTGGTAAATTTTAGTATTACATTTATTTAGAATCTGAAATCCTCTACTTCTAAATGGATTATGCCACTATTTAAAGTAGGAAATAAATAACGTTTACCATACAGTATTTCTTCTTTATGTATGCATTATATTTTTATGCATTATGCTAAAAGGCTAGTAGGCTCAATACCAATTCCTCCCCCTCAAAAAAAAAAAAAAAAAAAAAAATTTAAATTAGAAAAATTTTACTAACCAATTCCCATTTGTAAATAGCTTTGACAGTTCTTAACATATAGACACCCAAAAAGCTCTACCCCTTCAAACCAAGATTTAGTGAACTTTTTTCAATTCCTGTAATTGTCTATAGCAGCGGTTCTCAACCTGTGGGTCGTGACCCCGGCGGGGGTCGAACGACCAAAACACAGGGGCCGCCCCTAGCCCGGGCAGGGCGGCCGGCCGGAGAGCTGAGAGGGGCGCCGCACTGGCTTAATAGCTGCAGGGAGGAGCGCTGTGGCCGCCGCTGCGCCCCTCCCTGCAGTTGCTTGCATAGTGCGGCACCCACAGCGTTTGAATTACTGAGGGGATGGGGAGCAGTGGGCGCCGTTGCTCTCAGCAGTGGTGGCTCAGTGAGCTGCTCCTGTGAGCGGCGCTGCGGCGAGGACGGACTTACGTCCCACCAGTCCTTGTGGGCGGAGCGTGCAGGACGCTGAAAGCGCGCAGCATCACGCGCCCACAATATGTACCAAGCATCAGGAACAGCCCTGCCGTACTCAGTGCAGAGAGAACGCTGACACTGCACGGCAGGACTGTTCCTGACTGCAAGGTAACTCAGTGTAAAACACACACACATCCATTGCATCATGTGATGGCTGTATGTGGTACAAGTAATATGTTATTAACCTGTTTCTTGTACCACATACAGCCATCACATGATATACACATTACATTTACCCCCCCCCCCTTCTTATAGGGGGGCTGTGAGTGGCACATGAGGGGTCACATATGTAACCCCTCATGTGCCAATCACAGCCTCCCCCCGGACAAGGTTACATCTATTAACGGCTCTGCGTGGGTACCTTTATATGTATGTGACATGTAGAGGTACCGCTCAGAGGCGTCACATATATGTAACCCCCCCCATGTACCACTCACAGGCCCCTCTGTATAAGGTTGCTCTGAGTGGTACCTTTATATGTATGTGACATGTAGAGGTACCGCTCAGAGGCATCACATATTGTAACCCCCATGTACTCACTCACAGCCCCCCTGTATAAGGTTACATCTATTTAACTGGCTCTGGTGGTACCTTTATATGTATGTGACATGTAGAGGTACGCTCAAGAGGCATCACATATATGTAACCCCCATGTACCACTCACAGCCCCCCTGTATAAGGTTACATCTATGTAACGGCTCTGAGTGGTACCTTTATATGTATGTGACATGTAGAGGTACGTCGAGGCGTCACTTATGTAACCCCCATGTACCACCAGCCCCCCCTGTAAGTTACATTATGTAACGTCTGGTGACCTTTATATTATGTGACTGTAGAGGTATCGCTCAGAGGGTCACATTGTAACCCCCCATGTACCACTCACAGGCCCCCCCTGTATAAGGTTACATCTATGTAACGGCTCTGAGTGGTACCTTTATATGTATGTGACATGTAGAGGTACCGCTCAGAGGCGTCACACATATGTAACCCCTCATCTAGCAAAATTACAGTTTTGAAGTAGCCATCAAAATTATTTTTTGGTTTGGGGTCACCGCAAGATGCCGTGTGAACATACCCTAAGGATGGGACAGCATTGGGCCTGAGAGTATAAGGTTTTTGTTTTTTTTTTATATTGAAAAATTCTGCCAGTGTTCTGTTTACTTTGTGTCTATTTCCAGCGGTCACGTGACAGAATTTATTGTTCAGAACATTGACATCAAGCAGTGGCTTGTGGCCATTCAGTGACGTCCCGTTTCAAAAAAAGACAAAGTCTATTAGATCGACAGAGATAGAGTACAGTACTAAGCTATAATTTGATTCCATAAGCCTTGAACAGAGCAGCAGTGCTAGACCAAAGCTTACATAGCAAAGAAGAACAGACTCATGTCCCCTGTGTTAGTGATCAGTGATGGTCCAGGCAAGAGGACCGCCAGAGATCAAACCGTTATCACCTATCCTGTGAAAAGGTGATAAGTGTCTATGGTGGAAAAACCCTGATGGAGGGATTTTCCACTATGCATCGTTTTTATTTATTATGCATGTGATAAGAGATCATACATAGTTAGATAATTCATCGGGTTGAAAAGACACACGTCCACCAAGTTCAACCAAGGGTGGGGAAAAAGTGGATGAAGGGAGGGGTATAAGGAGGGGTTTTTTTTATTTTATTTTTTTTTTAAGCTTAGCTTCCCTACTGATGAAGACTTTGAAGCCCACAAAGCAAGACCAATCTGCCCTAAGAAAGATTTTATTCCTGATCCCAAAGTTGAGATCAGACTGGGTCTAGATATTTTTTTACAGCTACATACAGTGAGGAAAAAAAAGTTTTAGTCAGACACCAATTGTGCAAGTTCTCCCACTTAAAAAAGTGGACCCCTGAAAATTTGATTTAAAAAGGAAAACCCAACTATGAGGGGCCCAAAATGAAAAAAAAACCAAAAAAAAATTTTTTTATCTGTTTTGGAAAAAATTTTATTTCCCAAAATTATGGGGGAAAAATTTTTTGGTTTTTGGGTTTAAAAATTTTTAGTAAATAAGGGGTTTCCGGGTTCCCGGCCCGCCCCAATTTTGAGCGGTTCGCAACGGAAAAGTGCCCCCGCTCCATCCCCCGTTTTCCCCGGCGTTTCCCCGGGGAACCCAGCGACGACGGGGGTTTGTGCAGGGCCGCAAGTGAGCTCCGTCCCCGGCACCGGGTGCGGGCTGTTTTTTCAAGGCGGGGACCCGTTTTGCTGAAAGCAACCCCCGGGGGCAGAGGAGCGCGCCTGCAGTTAAAATGGCGCCCGAACCCCGCCCTTTTTCCACGAGGGGGCGGAGGGGTTTCCTCCCCCCCCCCCAAAACCCCCCACAGCAAAAGGGGGGACACCCAAAGGGCAGGGCCCCCGGGAAAGGGGGGAAAACCCCAAAGGTCGGGGGGCCAAGCTTTGGCTCCCGAAAGGACCCACGCAGAATTCCAAGTAAGACCCAGCTGGCAGGAGGGGTCCAAACACAAGAACAAGCAAGCCCACCACCCCACTTAGGGCAGCAGCACGGAGGTGGGGGAGGAGCAGGAATCATAGACGACCCGGATACTTTTTAATACCAGGAAGGCTGATGCGCAGGAGGGGCCCCCCCGGGCAACAGCGGGCCCCTCGTGCCCAAAAAACCAGAATGGGGCCCCCTTCCCCAAACACCGGCCCTAACGGACAGTGAATCTGTACAAGTACAATGCTAAAAACCCCCCCCCCAACCCCCCTTTGCTCCAACCCCGGGGTTTTTACAAAGCTGACCAAGGGGAAAAAGTTTGGTAACGTCTATTTTCCCAGGAGAGGGGGGGGAATTTGGGAGGGGGGGGGTTCCCGGATTTTCATTTCTTAAAAAACCCTTTGGAAAATTCCCTGTGGCTAAACTCTTGACCCCGGGAACATCGGGGCCTCACTAGAAAACTTTTATTTGGGTAGATAGTTTTTTTTGCAGCAGTGTCACTGCTTTTTCGCTATTAAAGCAAATTTTAAAAAGAAACAAAAGCACAAGGGCCTGACCCAAAGGAGAGAACAAAAGGGGGGGTGGGAGGTTTGAAAATGCTAGATTTGGGGGGGGGTCTTTTGGAGGACTTTTTTGAAGAACGGAATATCTTGAAAAAAAGGGAAAAAAGCCCTTTGAAAACAATCCCCCCGCAACAATGTAAAGGATTAAAGGATTGAACGGGGAAAATTACCCCGCAGGGTTTACTCCCAAACTTTGTGCGGAGGAGCCCCAAAACTTCTTGGGGGTTTCCAAATAAGGGTAGAGGGGGGCATAAAAAGGCCCCCCAGGGGCCCCCCCATAAAAAAATTGAAAAACCCCCGGCCGCCAAGGGCAGTTATTTTTGGGGGTATTTTGGATTATGCGGAAAAATCACCCCCAAACAAGCTTTTATCGCCCCAAAAAAGGGGCTTTGTGTTAAAAGGGTCAGAAACTGCCCTCTTTGCAGTTTTTCCCGCTGGGGGTGGCAAAAAAAAAGGGGAAGCGGGTTCCCCCCCGAAAAGCTCAGCTTTAAAAAAAAAAGGGCAGTTTTCGTTTTATTTGAAATTTCCCCGGGGGGGGTCAAAAAATTTATTCCAGTTTAAAGGGGTCACCTTTTTTTTGGGCCACTCAGCGGGGGGGAAGGCGAAGGGGGCGATGGGGGAAATATTTAAAAGGCCCCCATAGTTTAAAAAACCCCAGCAAAAAAGGATCCGGTAAAAAGGGGACTCAGCCCGTCAATCCCCGGGCATCCAGTAGAGGGGCCCCAGAGGGTTAGGAACGCAGGAGCCTTAATTCCTGGTCTCGCTACCGATCACCACGAAAAGAAAAAGGGGGACTGTTTTTGATAAAGCTATTTGCTTAAAAATCTTTCCCCCAGGTTAAAAACGCCGGGGTGGGGGGCGGGATTTTTTTTGACCACTCAGGGGGAAAGGCCCAAGGGGATGGGAAAATGGTCAAAAGGGTTTTTGCTCAATTGTTCTTTAAAGTGTCTAACTTTTGACTTTTTTAGGGGCACGGGGGGTTAAGGGGGGGGGGGAAAGGCCCTTCGGCCTTCAAAGGATTTGGGGATGTTCTTTTGTTTAAACCCACCTGAAACCCTTTGCGGGGGGAAAAAGTTTTTGAAAGGAAGGGAAAAGCGTGAGGTTGCTTTGATTCGCCTCACACAAAGATGTAAAAAAAAAGAAAACCAACAAGAAGGAAAAGGAAATCTAGAGGAGATTTTTCCGGGTTAAACCCGTTGGTTCCCGGGGGGGTTCAGGGGGGGTGGGGGGAAGGGGGGGTTACCCTGGTCCTTTAGCGAGTGTCCTTTTACAACGGGGACAAGGCTGAAAAATTTAAAAAAATAGCTACCGGGAAAAAGTAAAGGGTTTACTTTCCCCCCAAAAAAGAGGATGTTTGGTTTCTGGGGCATTTGAAGGGCAAAGGGGTTTAGATTTTGCGCTGTTTCAAGAAAAAACCCTTGGAGGGGGAAAGATTTCTATCTTTAAAAGAAATTTTTGGGTTTGGGGGAGGTTAAAGGATCGCCCGCTGTGGGGGGGAAAAGGGCAGGGGTTGGTAGTCCTGATACACAAAAAACTCCCCATGAAACCCATTTTTTGCATCAGAATTTTGAGGGATGCGGGGGGGTTTTTTTCCCCGGGGGAGAAAGACCCCCCGGCGGGGAAATTCAACCTGTTTAAAACATATAGGGGCCCAAACCGAAAGGGACAAAAATTTTTTTTTGGGATCTAGAGTCTAAAATAGCGCAACTGGGAAATGGGGCCCATACTAAAGGGGGGGGAGTTTTTAAAAACGGGTGTCATGCATAATTCAGAAGATAGGAGGGGGGGCGGTTTAATTTGGCCCCCTCAGGAAAGGGGAAAAAGTCTTGCCCCGGGGGATTCTGTGAAAAAATTTGGGTTGGAAGACACGGGAAAGAAAGTTAACCCCGGCGGGGGGGAAATTTTATACCCCATTTTTTCCATGCCCAAAAAACTCCGGGTTCCGGGTTTGGGGGACTACCCGGCAGACTAAAAAATTAAAGTAGGGAGAGTTGGGGGGTGGGGGCCAAAGGGGCCCTTTGGTAATCTGGGTTTCTTTAAACCGGTGATTTTTTCTCTTCGGGAAAATTTTTCCCCAAGGGAGCGAAAAATCTGGAAACTACCGCCATCCCTTCTGAGAGTGACTGTTTTAGGGATCTTTGGTCCCAAGGGTGGAAAAAAAACAGGGGAAAAAGGGGGGACATGTAAATCACCCAACCCTTTTCGGGGAGGCGGCAAAGGCCGTGTTGGGGGCCCAAAATTTGGCAAAGGGTGGAGCAAGAAAGAAAAAATTTAAAAAAATTTATTTTTTGGGGGGGGCGAACAAGATTTGAGGAAGGGGTATACTACCTTTCTCTCGAATTCAACTGTTGAAAAAAAAAAAAGAAAGGGGATGAGGTCGAGAGAAATTTTTGAACCCTACAAAGAGGGGGAAAAGGAGTTTTTTTTACTATTACCCCAAAATAGGGTTTTTCTCTTTTCAAATTTTGGGGAAAAAAACCCCCGGGGGGAAACTGCTAGCTAAATTTGGGCCCAAAGGGGAGGGGGGGGGTTAAAAAATATTTTTTAAATCTTTAAACAGGGGAGGGGGGAAAAAAGGGTTTTGAGAACCCAAGAAAACAATTTAAACTTTTTGCGGGGGAATATTAAACACAATTGTTTCACTCCCGTCCCACCTTTTACCCTTTTTCGGGGGGAAAAAATTTTTTGCAGGGAAAAACGACTTTTCCACGTTGGGCAGATCAAGAAAAAGGGGCTTTCTCAAAGCAGAAAAACCCAAGAGGAGGGGTTGGGGGCGGTAATTTGGAATCTGCCCCCAACAAAGGGTCCCGGTCCTGAGGGCTTCCAGGGGAAGTTTTAAGGCTTTTCAACACGTCTGCTCAACCCCCCTTTAAAGGGAAATTTAAAAAAAAAATCATTTAAAGATAGGGCCATGCAAACCCTCCGGGGCCATTTTCATAAAAGTATTACACAAAAAAGGAAAGGACCCCCATGGCGCCACAAAATATCGGGTTTCCCCTTCCCCCGATTTAAAAGGTTTTGAAAATTTTCTCAAAAAAAAGGGGGAAAAAAATTTGGGGTTGTTTAAAAGCCCCAAGGTTATTGGGGAGCAAATGGGGGTTTTTATCCAGGGGGAAAGGGCCGGGGTTAAAAAACATCAGGACGGTTCTGTCGGTTTCTAGAAACCCTTTGGGAAAAAGTAAACTTGAGAGGAAGACCCACGTACTTTGCTTAAACGCGCTGAAAAATAGAATTTAAAACGGGCAATTGGAACTGGCTAGGGGTTTTGGTTTTTTGATAAGGTGGGCAATTTAAAAGGGGAAAATTTTTAAAATTACGTTTGAGGCCATGTATAAGTCCCCCCAGGCAAGGGGGGAAAAACCCCCGGATTTCTGTCATTTGCCCAATTTTATTTGCAGAAAGGTACGAGGGGCAGGGCCGCCCCTTGTCGCCCTTTTTAATTTTAAAAATTAGGGACTTTAGCCCCCGGCGATCCATTTGATACGATCCCCAATTGGGGGCAGGGGGTAAAGGAAAGGGAAAAAAAGGAGAAAAAAATTTACCTGCTTTTTTCGGACGATCTGCTCGGGTTTTTGAATGACCCGAGCGGCAAAATACCCAAGGTCCCCAGGAGCAATGGAGGGGGTTTGGAAAAATTCCGGGTTTTGGGGTTAAAAAGAGCAAAATTTCCCGTTTTTTTTGCAGTTAAAGGGCCCCCAAACGGAGGCTTTTCGGGGGAAAAAATTTTGGGGGGGCGAGGGTTTGGGTTTGTTTTTTTGGAAACCTTTTCGTAATTTTGGGATCAAAATAGGGTTTGATCAGGCAGACATTTTAATTTGGGAAATTTTGGTCCAACCCGTCCCTAAAAAAAAAATCAGGAAATTTGGGAAAAATGGAAGGGGCCTGCCGCTTTTGATCTTGGGTTTTTGCGTCCCCTTACAAAATGAAAAGTTTTTTCGCGACTATATTTTCCCCCTCCAGAATATCCCATCCTACGAAAAAAACAAAGTGTTTTTTGGGCTGGAGGGGGCATTTCATTAAAATTTTATTTTTGGGGGGAAAGCAGGAAAGGGTTAGTCCCCCCAAAAATTAACAAACCGGGAGGGGGGAAAGGGAGGGGGCCCAAATTTCCCAAAATCGGTTGTTTTAACTTAGCTGCGATGTGGCGCCAAATTAGAACGGCTGGGGGGGGGGGAATTGTTTTTCCCAATATTGACTTGGGAAACCCCAAATTTGGGGCCCCCCGTTTTCCCTTTAAGGCCTTAATCCAAATTTTTCCCTTTCAAAAAAAACATCCTCCAAAAGGGCAAAAAAGAGCATCAAACCTGAAGGGATACGCCCACAACATGGGAAAAATGTAAGGGGAAAATTTTTCAGGAACCCATGTTTTTTCTCTCCTTTTTTTTCCCCTTTTGGGGGGCTCCTTTTCCTTTCCAAAACGGGGGGATGGAAAAATGCCCCTTTTTTCCAAATGGAGGGGAAAAGGGTATCTATTTACTAGGAGATTTTTTTTTTTGTCCCGGAGGGAAGATTTTAAAGCCCCCGGGGTCAATTTAAACGAGGATTTTAGCTTAAATTTAAAATCAGGTATTCCCGTATCAAAAATTTGAAACCCTTTTGTAAAGCCCAAAAAAAACCAACTTTGGGGGTGTTGAGGGGGTCAGAGGGCTTCAAGACACTCCAAATTAAAAGGGATCAAAAAAGGGGTTTTTTTAGCTCAGATTTACAAAATCTTTATAGAGGGGGATTCAAATGAGAGATCAATCTATGTTTTGAGCTTGGGGATTTGAAATACAGGGGGACGCCCCACGAGGAAGGGGTCTTAGAGGGGGAGGTTTGTAAGGAAACCACGGGCAAAAGTGGGAGGGGCGTGAGACGCGTTCAGAATTTCTCATAGGGGGGATATTTCGCATTTTAAAAACCCCCTTTTAAGAATGAGGCACAATACCCATCCGGGAAAGCCCCCAAAAAGCAAAGCTGGAAAGGGGGACCCTTTCTCCCCTGTCCCGTGGTCAAAAGTCCTTTTAAAAAGGGGTTCCCTTTGGGAAAAAAGGTTGGCCTTAATTTAAAAAGGGAAATTTGGGGGTTTTTTATATTCCTGGAACACCCAAAGCCTTCTTTTTCCCTTACATATTTTTCAGAAAGGAAAAGCGGAGGGGGTGGAGGGAAACCCTTTTGTGGGTGACAAGGGGGTTTTATGGGAAAGCTTTTGGCAAACCCAAACTTTTTATTTTTTAGGCATTGGATCAAGCCTTTAGTCCCGGAAGAGGGCGGGGATGAAAAAGCGGCTTGAGGGGGATTTTTTCCTTATAGAAAAATTAGGGTACTGAAAGGGATTAAAAGGGAAAATGTTTTAAAGTTTCTTTAAAAAAAGGAAACCCAAAATCGTAGTTTCCTTGGGGGGGGGAGCCAAATTAAAGAAAAAATTTTGGGGGAAACCCCCCAGATTACTGAGGGGACTATCTAAAAGAACTACAAATTGGGGAACTTTGGGAACCTTAATTTTTGATGCTTAAGGGGGCAGGAGTAGGTTGGGATTCTTTGTTGAGGGGGGGGAGGGGGTAGTTTTTAAGGGGGGAAAAAAAATAAAATCCAAAAATTGCTTGATGGAAACCATGTCCAAGTTTTCATGTGACAATTTTTATGGACTATGGGAAAGTTGTATATTTTTTGGCCCGTCTTTTAATGTACTTTTTTTTGTTCAGAAATTTTACAAAAAATACTTCTGGCAAAAAAATTCTTTTAAAAAAAAAAATTTTTTAGCAATAACCCAAAAATTCATTCCCCTTCGTTATACTTCCTTGCCCCATTCATACTTTCATGTACATAGATCAGTCGTCCTGGTCCCATTGCAGAGAAACAGCCCCAAAGCATGATGTTGCCACCTCCATGTTTCACAGTAGATATGGTGTTCTTTGGATGCAACTCAGCATTCTCTCTCCTCCAAACACGACAAGTTGTGTTTCTACCAAACAGTTCTACTTTGGTTTCATCTGACCATATGACATTCTCCCAATACTCTTCTGGATCATCCAAATGCTCTCTAGCAGACTTCAGACGGTCCCGGACATGTACTGGCTTAAGCAGGGGGACACGTCTGGCACTGCAGGATCTGAGTCCCTGGCGGCGTAGTGTGTTACTGATGGTAGCCTTTGTTACGTTGGTCCCAGCTCTCTGCAGGTCATTCACTAGGTCCCCCACGTGTGGTTCTGGGATTTTTGGTCATCGTTTTTGTGATCATTTTGACCCCATGTGGTGAGATCTTGCGTGAAGCCCCAGATCGAGGGAGATTATCAGTGGTTACAGTGTCTTCCATTTTCTAATTATTGCTCCCACAGTTGATTTCTTCACACCAAGCTGCTTGCCTATTGCAGATTCAAGGCATTATGGGAAAGGAGCTGGAAAGCTCACTGCGCCCTCTATAGGATGTAACAAATCCTCAATTTACTTCTGATTCACTGAATCTTTGAGAAGCAAATAGGAATATTAGTCAAGCCAATATTGCTCATCTACATACGCCGTTTCGGGGTTTTGCCCCTCATCAGTGTAGAGCAGAGCGATATTGGCTTGACTGGGTGGGAGGCAATGAGTGGCTGAGAGAAGGGGAACATCTCTCCTTATGGAGAGCACCAGTTTCCCATAATGCCTTGTGATATGCAGATGCTTAGTAGTGGGCTAAAAGGCAATCAAAACACTACACACCTTAACTGCTATTGCAGATTCTGTCTTCCCAGCCTGGTGCAGGGCTACAATTTTGTTTCTGGTGTCCTTCGACAGATCTTTGGTCTTCACCATAGTGGAGTTTGGAGTGTGACTGTGAGGTTGTGGACAGGTGTCTTTTATACTAATAACAAGTTCAAACAGGTGCCATTACTACAGGTAATGAGTGGAGGACAGAGGAGACTCTTAAAGAAGAAGTTACAGGTCTGTGAGAGCCAGAAATCTTGCTTGTTTGTAGGTGACCAAAAACTTATTTTCCACCATAATTTGCAAATAAATTCTTTCCAAATCAGACGATGTGATTTTCGGGATTTGTTTCCTCACTTTGTCTCTCATAGTTGAGGTCTACCTATGATGTCAATTACAGGCCTCTCTCATCTTATTAAGTGGGAGAACTTGCACAACTGGTGACTGACTAAATACTTTTTCCCCACTGAATGTATGAATATTATTTAGTAGTAAGTAGTTACCAAAGCCTTTCTTGAAACTCTCTATCGTTCCTGCTGTGACCAGCTCCTCGGGCAGCTATTCCACAGATTCACAGTTCTCATGGTGAAGAACGCTTTTCTCCTCTGGAGATCGAATCCTTTTTTCTCCAGAAGAAGGGAATGTCCCCTTGTCTATAGAGGGGGCTTTACATGAAATAGCTTTTCCCCATACTTTTTGTAGGGGCCATTTATATACTTATATAAATTAATCATGTTCCTTTGAGCCATCTTTTCGCAAGACTAAATAAGTTTAATTTTTTTTAACCTCTCCTCATAATGGAGATGCTCCATTACCCTTATTAGTTTGGTTGCTCGTCTTTGCAGTCTCTCTAGCTCCACTACATCCTTTCTATAAACTTGAACCCAGAACTGAACAGCATATTCCAAGTGAGGCTGCACCAATGCTTTATAAAGTGGTAATATTACATCCCTGTCCCGGGAGTCCATCCCTCTTTTAATACACACCAATATCTTACTTGCCCTAGAGGCAGCTGATTGACATTGCATGCTGTTCTGTAGTCTATGTTCTACAAGTACAATCTTCTAATATACATCTAGATGCAAAGCTCTTCAGTTCACACGCGCAGGCATTTGACTGGCAGAAGTGGGGCATCTGAACCTGCCATGCCGAATGGTGCATGTGTCAAGATAACGACTGAGGACTGGGCGGTTTAAATCATATGATGACACACACATCACTATAGAACATCTTATGAGTCAGTAGTCAATACCCCATGAAGAAGCAACAGGTGTGAAATGAATGTCAGAGTGGTCAGATGTGGTGTTGAGCTATACCAAACATGGGTAATTATTTATAAAACATATATGGATTGTTGGTGCCTTATGCTTTGGGACCATGTTCCGAGATATAGTAGTATCCCCATAGGAGTTACACTTAATAGACTACATGTTGTCTATTGGATTATTTATTGGCCCTTATAGGGATTTCTGTAATCACATTTGTATGCTAGTTATATAGGATTACCATTACATTTGAATATGATACAATTGCTGGCAGCAAGATACACCACGTACTCATCTATTTTTTGGATTTCTCTTGATTTTTTTTGTGTTTTGTTCTTTCTAAATCATGAGTTAATAAAGTATATTTGTTTTATTGTTATTTGGGGTAAGGTTTTTTCTCTTGTATGCATAAAATTTTTTGGCGCCATACTTTTTAAACCAATGCAGTAGGCCCTTATCTAGGAAAAAATGGTACAGCCTACATTCCTATCATCAGAATTGGCTGCCATGGACTCACTATATAGACTAAACATGGTACCAGTTCTGTGACCTCCTGGCATTCAGTTAACACATTTACAGGACATCTGTGGGGTAACTAAGCAGGAAAAGAGTGGAATAAATTAATATGGTTATCCTAGATATTCCCATTGCAACAGGACCCTAGTGAGCAAACATTTATCACCTATCCTTCAGATAGTTTATACCTTTCTTTTCTGTCATAACCCCTTTAAAAGTTCCAGCCTTATGATTGGGGGCAACAAAATATGGAATTGTAGGATGAAGGTTGTACAATCCTGCCCTACAGAGTTTGAACTGTCTGATCAACACTGACAATACAAGACTATAGGAGGACACAACCCATATTCAAAGGTAA
This sequence comes from Phyllomedusa bahiana, assembly GCA_025379985.1. Classification (NCBI taxonomy): domain Eukaryota; kingdom Metazoa; phylum Chordata; class Amphibia; order Anura; family Hylidae; genus Phyllomedusa; species Phyllomedusa bahiana. Next base: position 189,687 of record JAODAL010002482.1, read on the forward strand.
AGCCCACTGGTCTATTTATAAATCAACGGAGGGGATAAATGGCAGAGCGCCAGAAAACGCCCTAAAATTATTCTGACATGTTTGTTTTAGTAAAGAACTTTTAAAACTTAGTTTATGGTAATAAATTTGTAACGCTACAGAGTAAATACAACATACTACAACTTATTGTGATTGTCAATGTCCAAACAAGTTTCAAGGAACAGAGGAGAACCAACCTCAAAAACAAATATTTGAAAATATTTGGGCCGTAGTATCTCTATTTTAGTTATTGTGGGTAAGACATTTGTGTCAAAAAGTTAATAGTTATGAGCAAAATGTACTTTAAGATAGACACAGAGTACTGACAGTGCCACTTAGTGGCCAATAGTGGAAAGTGCAAATTATGAACATCTTGTTTATTCTGCGAAAAAAAAAAAAAAAATCTTTTAGACAAAAAAAGTACAGATATTGGTGGATGATTAAAGAGAATCTGTCACTAGGCTTATGCTGCCCATAGATAGTAAGAAAGCCATCAACTGAGTACATACTGTGCATAGAGAGAAAGTTCTAAAACCAGTGTTCGGGAATAGAGGGATTGCAGGGAAAAAAAGCAGCTCATAAATACCAGGAACTACAGAGCACATTCTGGGTGAGGGTCTGTCTCCAGCTTCATCTTGCCCTTCTATAGGGAAGCATTAATATATATATATATATATATATATATATATATATATACATACACACACACAACACACACACACAACAACACACACAGTATATACTCGAGTATAAGCAGAGTATTTCAGCACAAGAAAAATCGGACCTCGGCTTATACTCGAGTCACTGTCGGCGCTCGGGCGCTGCGATGGCCTGTGCGCCGGCAGGGACACTCCTCAGGGAGCGCATATAGCTGAATGCCGAGTAGCTGACAGCGTCCGGGCATTGCGGTGGCCCGGGCGCTGTCGGCTATCTCTTCACTTGTATGCGATCTTTTGTTCTTACCGTAAAATCCTTTTCTCGTCTGATTCATTGGTGGACACAGCACCTTAGGTATAGGCCCTTGCCCTAGGAGGCTGACAAGTTTGGTTCTGCCTAGTGTCAGCCTCCTAGGGCAAGGGCCTATACCTAAGGTGCGGTGTCCCCAACACACAACATAGTCTAGAGCTGTCAAGCGTGTAGGAGAGAGTTAATGCCTACTCCACCTTAAACATGGATCATCGTTCCCCTGCAATACTGTTATTGATTGCGTGTTCCGTGGTGCTCAGTGTGCAGAAAGATACAGTCTTTTGATACTCGTGGATGCATAGAAGATAAACACACGGCACTCACCATACGACAGTAAAATCTTCCTTTATTTCGGCACAACGTCCGAAATAAAGGCTGAGAAGAAACGCGAGCAAGAGCGAAACAGCTGTTGCCTGTGAATGAATGCATCCTATATTAGTCCCTCCACGGGATGTTGTGCCGAAATAAAGGAAGATTTTACTGCCGAATGGTGCGTGCCGTGTGTTTATCTGCTATGCATCCACGATAGTCTAGAGCTGTTCATACTCTCCTATGTACAGAGTCTGCCTTAAAGCACCTGTCATATAACCAAGCCCTGCTAGTTGTGAACAGAGCATGCTCTTCATACGATGCTGACTTCCTGGAGGACGCAGTCGGGAGGCGTTTGTTTGTGTTCTATCACAGCTGTGTGTGTGTGTGCACAAGTGTGTCATAGCAGGGGTGTGCGTGCATATGCAAGTATGTGTGCACAAGTGTACGAACAAGTGTGCATGGACTATTGTGTGTAGAGTTTATTTTACAGGTTTCACATTTGGACTACATTGGATCTACTTCTTTATTAAAATGGTTGGAGTAATGGTGTTGGGAGTGTTTATTTCAATAAACTCAAAGATTCCTCTCCGTTAGGATTGCTGGAATAAAAAAAATAAATAAAAAAAAAAAAAAACTACACACAACTTCAGCCCAAACCCATCCCAGAACTGGATCACCACATTAGTATCTGCTTCCCACGGTAAACCCGGCTATTCACAATACCCTTGACGGCTTGGGTATGGCGTTAATACTGGCAGGGGGTTGCGTCAGCCTTAGGCCATGTTCACACGGCTTAAAACTGGACGTATTTCAGTCCGTAATTAGCGCCGGAGTGCGCAAATTATGGGCTGAAAACGTCCCAGTCATTACGGTAATCCACAGTTCTCATAGAGAACTATGGATTATGTCTCCTCTCCCTGCTCGGCGAATACGCCGAGGGGGGAGATAATTGACATGTGATTTACCAGCGGCGTATACACGCCGCTGGTAATGCAAGTCAATGGGCCGGCGAGGTGCCGGCCCCCCGCCACACAGTGTAATTGCGGGGCGTAATTACGTCCCGCAGTTAAGCTGTGTGAACATAGCCTTAAAGGGAACCTGTGACATAGGTTATGCCCCCTTGCTGAGGACAGCACAAGCTAGGGTCAGACCTGCTGTTCCCAGCGCTGTGTCCCTTATTCTGTAAGATGCAGCAGTTTTAGAGCATTTAACCCTCAAATCTTATTCATGAGTAGGTGTTAGCCCCACCCACCAAAGGCTAGCTCCGCCCACTGACAGTTATTCACATGTTTCTACCTATTCAAAGTAATAGGTTTGTCAGTTGAGGTGGGCGGGGCTAGCCTCCGATTGGCCGGGTTTGAAAAAAACTGACACTCTGAAGGACTCTTCAAATGAATCATCTGGCTGAAAACTGCAGATTTGAGCATTAAATACACAAAAACTACAGCATCTTACAGAATAAGGGAAACAGCGCTGGAAACAGCAGGTCTGACACTACCTTGTGCTGCCCTCAGCAAGGGGGGCATAATCTATGTGACAGGTTCTCTTTAAGGTGATAAAAAACACTGCTGGCTGACATCAAACCCTAGTAATTGTAATAGAGAGGCATCCGCCAAATACTTTCAGCATAAACACTGGAATAAAATGACAAAAAGCAAAAAAATAAAAAGCACACTTTATAAATTCTACCTATATTATGTTATCTATACACATCGGAGTCCCCTTTCAGTGTGATCCTGCCTGTGCTGATAATGAGGAGAGAGAAAGTGTCAGCCTAATATAAGGCCTAGTGACCAAAGGGAAAACTGTAAGATTTCAGGATTTTAAAAAATATTGTTAGTAATATGAAAAAAAAATAAATAAATAAATAAATTACTTAAACAAGTTTAACAAATACATAAGTTAAACAATAGGTCATTTTTGGATGACACCTTCCCTTTAACTCGTTAACGACACGTGCGTGTGTTCTTTCTGCAGCGATGTCTTCAGGCATTGCTTCAGAAAGAGGAATTTTGCGGCTCCCAGTGCTGTAACTGCATTGGGAACAGAGCTGTACTTAACAGCTTTGTTCCTAGAGCAGTCTCTGGAAGCGGAGGAAGCCTTCGATCCTCAGCACTTAACCCTTTGACTTCCACGGTCAGTGACCGCAGCATAATCAAAGGGCATTCCCCTGCTCCATTGGGTGACTGGGACTCCTGATGACCCGATGGAGCCCTGGAATGTCTGTACAATTAGCCCTAGAGACCTAGAGTAGCCCCAGGGCTGTCTGTATAACAAGCCTGTAGTCACGGCACAGGGTGTGCTGCCATGACTGCTGCTTAATGTATTAGCATATATAGATATGCTAATACATTACTAAGTGTAAAAAAAAAATAGTTATAAATTAAGGGTTTAAATTGAAGTAGGAAAAAAAAAAAAAGAAAAAACCCCCTAAAAACATTTTGGGTACCCCCAGGGACCGTAATAATTGGGGAAAAAAAAATTTCGGTTAGTGTAAAAATGGGGAATGGTGTAAAAAAGTAATTAAAAAAAATTACATATAAATTACTGCAGATTTTTTTAAATTCAACTATGCCCCCAAAAAGTACAACTTCTCCTCCATAAAACAAGTCCTGATACAACTGCGTATTTGAAAAAATAAAAAAAGTTACGACATTTGAAAAAAGCAAGGGGCAAAAACTAAAAAAAAAAAAAAATGGGGTGGTCATTAAGGTCTTTTAAAGGCCGGGGGTTAAAGGGGCTATGTTAACAGAACGGAAATCTTGTGGGAAATTTTTCGGGGATTCAGTATAATAAAAATTTTCCCGGGTGTAGCCCCCCAATAAAAAAATTTCGTGCTGTAGTTACACAGCACAAAATTTTTTTTCCGGTCGGTTTTAAAATTTCGCTGGTTTTAAAAACTGCGGGGGGGGGCGGGGCCCTGGTGTGCTGATGGTTTGGGTCGTGTTAAGCCTGAGCTCCGTCCGGGGCTAATAATTATAAAGGCACTTAGGCACCTCATAGGGGGAACCCAGCGTATAAAAAAAGACACCTGGACCCCAGGAAACTCGGGAGGCGGGCGCTGCAATTTCAAATTAAAATTTGCGCCGCTGGCCAGCTTGGGGTCCCGGGGGCCCCTGACCCCCTCGCCCTCCCAGGCGCCCTCTTCCCCCGGCCGGGGATACGGGAGGGACTCCTCTGCAGCGGCGGGCACCCCACTCACCTCCCGGGAAGATGGGGGGAGGAGAAGAACACGAAGGGGCCCCTTTGCCTCTGAAGGGCTCCGCACGAGGGGCAGAGAGGGAGGGAAGAATTTGAGCCGGCCCCGGGCCCTCACGTTGGGGCAGCCGTTTTTCCTTTTCCCCGGCGGCATTTGGGGCGGGAACCCCGGGGGAGGCGTCGCACAGCCTTTTTGAAAATGACTGCCCCCCGACACCTGGAGTGGGCCGGGAAAACAAACAGCGGTTTTGGGCCCGGGAGAAAGGGGGGGAGAGAGGTGGCCGGTGAATCTCCCCACGCCCACTGGGCTCTGAGAAATGGGGCCCCGGTAGGAGGTAGCCGCGGGCCCCCCCCCGTCTTTTCCCCCACATCCCGGGGGTGGGCTTGCCCTCTCCTTCCCCGTTTGGTCCTGTCCTGAGCACCCAAACAGGCCCTCAGCCCCAGAAAAAACGCAGTGCCGCAGTTTTTCCCTTTTAGCGCTGGGGGCCCCTGGCCCATGTATGGAGGGCCGGGGGTGAGTGGGGGTATGGGTCTCCCAGCGAGATGACCCCCCTCCAAAACGCATGGCCCAAGCCACATCACATCGGGCCATACCCCAGGATCCCCTCCAAAGGGGGGTTTTTGGGGGAGGGGCGGTGGTAGATCCCATGGGGGCTCCAGCCCCAGCCAGAAAATTTTGGGCTCCTCGGGAAACCCGTGGCACCATTTTACATGGGATTCCTCTCCGGGTTTGAGGACGGGGCCCCGGGGGTCTGTGTCACGGGTCCCCGGGTCAAAACAAAACCGATTCTCAATGGGCACCCGATAAAGGCCGCGTAAAAAAAAGCACTGTTTTCCTATGATTCAAAAAGGGGATGCTTACAGGTGCTACAAGGGATCCCGGGGCTC